>CM038712.1:20420879-20643379 GCA_021613375.1 Megaleporinus macrocephalus
GGTGGTGTAGTGGTCAGCACAGTGGTGTAGTGGTTAGTACGGTGGTGTAGTGGTTAGTATGGTGGTGTAGTGGTTAGTATGGTGGTGTAGTGGTTAGCACAGTGGTGTAGTGGTTAGTATGGTGGTGTAGTGGTTAGTATGATGGTGTAGTGGTTAGTGTGGTGGTGTAGTGGTTAGTACGGTGGTGTAGTGGTTAGTACGGTGGTGTAGTGGTCAGCACAGTGGTGTAGTGGTTAGTATGGTGGTGTAGTGGTTAGTATGGTGGTGTAGTGGTTAGTATGGTGGTGTAGTGGTTAGTATGGTTGTGTAGTGGTTAACACGGTGGTGTAGTGGTCAACACGGTGGTGTAGTGGTCAGCACGGTGGTGTAGTGGTTAGTATGGTGGTGTAGTGGTTAGTATGGTGGTGTAGTGGTTAGCACAGTGGTGTAGTGGTTAGTATGGTGGTGTAGTGGTTAGTATGATGGTGTAGTGGTTAGTTTGGTGGTGTAGTGGTTAGTACGGTGGTGTAGTGGTCAGCATGGTGGTGTAGTGGTTAGTACGGTGGTGTAGTGGTTAGTAAGGTGGTGTAGTGGTTAACACAGTGATGTAGTGGTTAGTACGGTGGTGTAGTGGTCAGTACGGTGGTGTAGTGGTTAGTACGGTGGTGTAGTGGTTAGTATGGTGGTGTAGTGGTTAGTACGGTGGTGTAGTGGTTAGTACGGTGGTGTAGTGGTTAGTACGGTGGTGTAGTGGTTAGTATGGTGGTGTAGTGGTTAGTAAGGTGGTGTAGTGGTTAGTAAGGTGGTGTAGTGGTCAGTACGGTGGTGTAGTGGGTAGTATGGTGGTGTAGTGGTTAGTACGGTGGTGTAGTGGTTAGTATGGTGGTGTAGTGGGTAGTATGGTGGTGTAGTGGTTAGTACGGTGGTGTAGTGGTTAGTATGGTGGTGTAGTGGGTAGTATGGTGGTGTAGTGGTTAGTATGGTGGTGTAGTGGTTAGTATGGTGGTGTAGTGGTTAGTATGGTGGTGTAGTGGTTAGTATGGTAGTGTAGTGGTTAGTATGGTGGTGTAGTGGTTAGTATGGTGGTGTAGTGGTTAGTATGGTGGTGTAGTGGTTAGTATGGTGGTGTAGTGGTTAGTATGGTGGTGTAGTGGTTAGTATGGTGGCGTAGTGGTTAGTATGGTGGTGTAGTGGTTAGTATGGTAGTGTAGTGGTTAGTATGGTGGTGTAGTGGTTAGTATGGTGGTGTAGTGGTTAGTATGGTGGTGTAGTGGTTAGTATGGTGGTGTAGTGGTTAGTATGGTGGTGTAGTGGTTAGTATGGTAGTGTAGTGGTTAGTATGGTGGTGTAGTGGTCAGCACTGTCTCTTCACAGTAAGATGATCTGGGTGGGATTCCCGGTCCAGGCTGTTCTGTGTGGAGTGTGTATGTTCTCTCCGTGCTTGAGTGGGTTTCCTCCGGGTACTCCGGTTTCCTCTCACAGTCCAAACACATGCATGTTAGGTTAATCAGTCACTCTAAACTGAACGTAGGTGCGGGTGTGTGTGTGTGTGTCAGTGTGTGTTGGCCATGCAATGGACTGGCGAACTGTCCATGGTGTACCCCGCCTTCGCCCAATGACGCTGAGATTGGCTCCAGCCCCCCGTGTCCCCAACTAGCGGGATAAAGTGGAAGATAATGGATGGAACTTGATTTTTTGTTTGTTTTAGTGATTTTAATTTCACTGCATTGACACATAATTTGACTGATTTCAGGCAGTTTGATTAAAATAAGCTAAATTAAATTATCTGCCAAAGCAAAATGTAAATATTTGTATAATAACACTGTTCTTAACATGAGATACATGAACCAGATCTGAGATCATTTTACTTACAAAAGTTATTCCGGTGTTTTGAAACTGGAGGAGTGATTATCTGCTGCATTAAGCTCCTATTTTAAAGCAGCCGGTAAAATCCAGTTTTCCATGATATAGGCCCTTTAATTGGTGGAATTATCCGAGGCTGGAGAGCCGCACATTCCTGCTGGATGATCTGCTGGACCCTGTAAGTGTCTGACCCTCTATGGACTCTCGGGTTTGGAGGTGAGAATAACGCAGTAACACATGCTGGAGTGACGGCACTCGTCTATCAGTGAACACGCTGTTCTCACTTTATCACTCCTTACATTCACATCACAGCGTTTACAAACACACTTGTTTACACTGTTTATCACTTCATACAATCAACACACATCTCTCTCTATCTCTCTGTCTCTCTCTCTCTCTCTCTACCGCTCTCTTTCACTCTCTCTCTTATTCTACATTTCTTTTACTCCCTTTTTCTCTCTTCCACGCTCTCTCTACCTCTCTCTTTTTAATCTCTACCTCTTTCTCTAACTCTCTTCTTCCCTCTCTTTCACTCTCTCTCTCTTTCTCTCTCTTCCTCTACCGCTCTCCGTCACTCTCTCTCTTATTCTACATTTCTACCTCTCTCTCTATCTGTACATCTCTCTATCTGTACCCCTCTCTCTACCTCTCTCTCTCTCTTTCTCTTCCTCTACCACTCTCTCTCACTCTCTCTCTTATTCTACATTTCTTTCTCTCCCTTTTTCTCTCTTCCACGCTCTCTCTACCTCTCTCTCTATCTCTACCTCTCTCTCTAACTCTCTTCTTCCCTCTCTTTCACTCTCTCTCTTTCTCTCTCTTCCTCTACCGCTCTCTGTCACTCTCTCTCTTATTCTACATTTCTACCTCTCTCTCTATCTGTACCTCTCTCTCTCTCTCTCTCTCTTTCTCTTCCTCTACCACTCTCTCTCACTCTCTCTCTTATTCTACATTTCTCTCTCTCTTTTTCTCTTCCGCTCTCTCTCTATCTCTCATCTCTGTCTCTCATCTCTACCTCTCTCTTTACCACTATTTTTCTCTCTCTCTCTTCTACTACCACTCTCTCAAACTCTTTCTATTTTTCTCTTTCTTTTGTCCACTCTCTCTCTTTCTTTTTTCTTGCTCTCTCTCACTCTATCTTTCTTTCGCTTCCCCCTCTCTCATTCTCTTTCTATCTCTCTCTCTTTTTGATTTTTCTATCTCACACTCCCTCCCTGTCTGTCTCACTCTGTTTCTTCACTTCACATAATCAACACACATCTCTTTCCCACTTTCTCTCTCTTTTTCTACCTCTCTCTCTTTCTCAATCTCTTTCTTTACCTCGCTCTCACCATCTATTTTCTTTTTCTCTTTTCTTCCCCTACCCTTTTCTCAATTACTCTCTTTCTCTCTTTCTGTCAGTTCCTGATTTTTCTTTCTTTCTCTCCTTTCTATTCTTCTTCCCTTCCTCTGTCTCTGTCTCACTTCCTCTCTGTCAGCCCGTCCCTCTGTTTTATCACTCATTCTTTCCTCTCACTTTATCTCCCTTTTTTCTCTCACTTTCAATCTTCCCTCTTTCTCCTACTTTCCCTGTTTTTTTTCACCTTTTCACACTCTCTCTCTCTCTCCCCCGTTTCCCTTTCTTTTACTCACTCTCTTTCCCTCCCCCGTCCTCGTCTCGGTTTGTCAACATCAGAACAGTGACCTGTAGTTAGTACCTTTTCTGTTTCATGTGTTTTTTTTCAAGCCACTCGTTCTTCTGGTTAAACATTAATTCTTTCTCTTCTCATATTTGTGTGTAACTGTTTGGGTGTTTACTTTTTCACAAAGCGCGACTGTGTACACTGCCTTCATTTGAATACAGACAAATTTTCTGGGGGCGTTTCATTACGGCATGCAAATAAGTTTGTCCCTTCTTCCCGCTGCACGTCCCCTCAGACTGAGACATGTTGTATTTTTTGTTGTAGCATTTGTTCACTTTCTTTTCTCCCTCTAGTCTACTGTAACCCCGAGCTGCAGCTTAAAAACAAACAAACAAAAACAGCAAAAAACAAAGACAGACCAGCGGCCAGCCCCAGTTTAGCACAGTGACCTCTATCAGTGAGTATGTGGTCAGTGTGCTTGAAGCTCCTGAAGAGCTGCTGGAGGTAAGAAGAAGTTTTACTCACCTTCAGAAGTAAAACGCTGAAACAGAGGAGCTCAGCACGTTAACACTCATCAGCGCAGAGCAGAATCAGACAGCGAGGACATACGTCAGGTTTATAGGAGTGGCAGGAGAGGAGGAGGAGCAGGACGAGCACTGAGATTGTGGAGCTTTAAACTTTAAGGAAAGACACTCTGAACACGCCCACTGTAACTGAAACACCTCCCAGACTTTCCCATAGAACAAATAAGGAAGATATATTTACAATATGTTCAGCGCTACCACTTTAGAATAAGTCTACCCTTAAAAAGAGTTTATTAATGGTTTACAATGAGTTTATTACTGTATATAAACTTTTTAGAATAAGTCTACCCTTAAAAAGAGTTCATTAATGGCTTACAATGAGTTTATTACTGTATATAAACACTTTAGAATAACTCTACCCTTAAAAAGAGTTTATTAATGGTTTACAATGAGTTTATTACTGTATATAAACACTTTAGAATAAGTCTACCCTTAAAAAGAGTTCATTAATGGCTTACAATGAGTTTATTACTGTATATAAACACTTTAGAATAAGTCTACCCTTATAAAGAGTTCATTAATGGTTCACAATGAGTTTATTACTGTATATAAACACTTTAGAATAAGTCTACACTTATAAAGAGTTCAATAATGGCTTACAATGAGTTTATTACTGTATATAAACACTTTAGAATAAGTCTACACTTATAAAGAGTTTATTAATGCTAATAACACTTTAAAACACGTTTACACCTATAAAGTGTTTTTTGATGGTTTACAATGAGTTTATTAATGATTATAAACACTTTAGAATGTGTCTACACTTATAAAGGGTTTATTAACGATTTACATTTAGTTTATTAGTGATTATAACTCTTTATAATAAGTCTACCCTTATAAAGAGTTTATTATTGGATATCAATACTATAGAATACATCCACCCTTATAAAAAGTTTACTAATGGTTTACAATAAGATTATTAATAGCTTTAAATATTTTAAGTATTTATATATAGTTCATATATAGGCCAAACCTGAGCTCTTCTATATGATGAATAAAAGTGTTTATGATTTAATAATTAATAACCATAAAAAAAACATTTATAAATGTCTTAATAAAGTAGTATTTTGATTTTAAAGTGGTACATTATTTTTCAGAAAATATGAGAATCCAATATTATTCGTGTATAATGATGTATCTCACTGTTATGGAGGTTTCCTGTCCAGTTGTTCCTGCTTTATAGTTCTGGCACTCATGCAGGAAGTGATTTCCTATTTACTGTAAACAGGCCTGGTGAGTAAAACAGGAGTGCCACTGCGAAGAGAAGGAAAGAGTGATATTCTGTGATATTCACATTATGTTCAGTATTCTGCTTTACGGTAAAACAATATATTTTTTTTTATATTTATGACACACACACACACACACACACACACACACACACACACACACACACACACACACACATATATATATATATATATATATATATATATATATATATATACAACATGAATAAATAAATACAATAAAGTTTTTATAGAAATATAAAAACACAGATCAGCCAGAACATTAAAATTACCTCCTTGTTTCTAAACACATTAGCTCCACTTACCATATAGGAGCTACACTTACAGACTGTAGTTCTTAGCACTGCAGTGACCTGGTGGTGTGTTAGTGTATGTTGTGCTGGTGTGAGTGGATCAGACACAGCCGTGCTGCTAAACTGTTTAAACACTGTGTCTTGCTGGTCCACCTTGTAGATGTAAAGTCAGAGACAGTAGCTCATCTGCTGCTGCACAGTTTGTGTTCTCTAGTCCTTCATCAGTGAACACAGGACGCCGCCCACAGGACACTGTTGTCTGGATAGTTTTGATTGGTGGACGATTCTCCGTCCAGCAGTGACACTGAGGTGTTTAAACCCTCCAGTAGCAGCACTGCTGTGTCTGATCCACTCACACCAGCACAACACACAAACAAATAGTACCTGCTCTGTGGTAGTCCTGTATGGTCAGTGGAGCTGATATAATAGACAGTGAGTGTGAATTACTGATGAAACACCAGTAAAACTACACAGTTACATTTTTAGGGCATCTCCAGTAAAGAGTCTGTTCCCGTACGCCTGTAAACTGAGTGCTAGCTGAGTCACTACGACTGATAACAGTGGTTCTGTGGTTTTGAGTGATGAAATGAAAGACGGAAGGGAAACTATGAGGAGTTTATGTTTGGAACGTTACTTATTTACCAGTCTTACGGATGTGGAGTAGGACATTGTTTACTCCGTGCCATGTTTTTGTTTTCTCCCATTCTCTTTCTTTCCCTCACGCTGACTCTTCTTAGTGCCAAGTCGATCACCCGGCCTTGACGACAGGAACCCGCCTCCTGTGGGTGATAGCTTGCTTTGATTGGTGGACTGGCCTATCTGCTATAAAGGACTGATAGATAGGGGTTAATCCTCCACGCCAGTCAGACCACTAATCGTTGTGTGGTGTTGTGTTCTGTTGTGGTGTAAACTCCAGCTTGTTGTCAGACGAACTCTTTATTTTTGCTCTCTTTATTTCTCATGTTGATAATCTTTCTTTGATTACAGGCCTGCAGCTCTGTAGGGGACAGGGCTCCTCTTGGTAGGGTAAAAGCCCTTCATTTAAATTAAGGCTTTTCTTGCATTTGGGCAGTAAGGGAGGTAGTTTAGTTCAGCGCTGTAATTTGTTGTGTATTTTCTTTTGTTGGTTTAGTTGTGATTGTATATGGGCCAGTATTGGTTTGTTTGTTATTTTGGGAGTATGAATGTTTCCCTTAAGTTTTTTGCTACACGTTAAACGTAACTGTCCCGTCCTGCCCTGTTCTCTCTGTCTAGTCCTGTTTTCTTCCCCTGTCTTAGCTATGTGCTAATGTTTTTGTCACGTGTCTGCCATGTGGTCCAGTTTGTTTTGTCATGTGCTCCTTGTGTCCACCCCTCACCTGTTTCCCAGCTGTGGCCCTGTCTATTGTTCTCAGGTGTTTCTTGTTTGTTCTTGTTAACCTGTGTGTATATTGCCTCTGTTTTCTTCTCTGCCTTATGGTCTGTTTTCTGTGGTTGTCTGTTTGATGTTCCTCCATGTTCAAGTCTGTTTGTTTTCGGTTTGTTATGTACTTCAGGTTTTGTTTTTGTTTTGTTTTCATTAAAAGTATTTTTTGTTAAAACTTGTGTTTGCGTCCAACACTCCGGTCGTCCTGCCCTCCTCGTCTCCCCGGCTCCTCGCACCTGCCATGATAAAAACATCAAGGTTTGTATTGTTCACAGTGAGCGTTTGTGTTTTGTCTGGAGCGGGGGCAGGAAGCAAGGGGCTGTCCACCTCACATTCGGACTGGCTTGTCCAGCTGTACCAACTAATAAAAAACTGTACCAACCAATAGAAATTGTTCAAAGGGAATCAGAGCCTGCGTGCTAAACCAGGATGCTGAAATCATGAAAAAACTACTCTGTGTATGTGGATTCAACTTCCTGAAAACATCCGAGCAGCAGTCTTTTAAAGCTCTTTTATAAATTCAGTGTTTTAGGGAAGCACATCGCTGCTAATTCTTCTTTATAGTTTGTCTTACTTTTATTGTATAACTCTGTATTTGAATTCTTATTTGATATGTATCACTGTGTAAAGGTCTGAGGCACCTAAGCTGACAGTTTAAAAGTCTTTATCTGATCGATAAGTGTATGAACACCAGTAAGAACACCAGAGAGAACATCCATCTATACATCCATCCATCTCACTAGTCAGAATCACAAGGGGGCTGGAGCCAATCTCAGCATCATCGGGCGAAGGGGAGGGTACACCATGGACAGGTCGCCAGTCCATTGCATGGCCAACAAACACATGCATGTGTTTGGACTGTGGGAGGAAACCAGAATACCTGGAGGAAACCCACTCAAGGAAGGGGAGAACATACACACTCCACACAGAATGTCTTAAAGGCGCAGTAACAAAAACGTCCGGCGTAATGGACGAGGAAAGGTTGATAAATGGTCGAGTGCAAATGAAATATGCCCCAAGCAAAGAATGCAATGTATACAGGGTATGTGCCTCTGAGCCATCCTGCTCTGTATGAGCTTTACGAGCAAACGTAAACTATTGCATCAGACCAGCAGGCGGTTAAACTTCCAGAGATAGTTGAAAGTGACTCATTAATGACTCATTAAGGTAAATACAGCATTAAAATCTCTGGCTGTCTGAGATCTAAAATCAGCACAGTGAACATTTCTGAAGCCCGGCTCTTCGCTAATGGGTGATGTTCTCTACATGAAGAACAGAAGAGGACTGCTTTGTTTTCTCTGGAAGCAGCAGGGCTGCCTTGGCAGGCGTTTGGGCGCAGAGCTATGCAGGGTGGCAGAGTGGAGGATTGTGGGAGATTAGCTGCGGTACATGCACACCATCCGTACAGAAATGGATGAGAAGGCGACAGCGTGATGACACGTCTGATCAGAGACACTGTGAACCTGAATATTTAGATCAAGCAAATTCAGCCTTGAGAAAGGGTCTCTGTCTCAAAACCAAGTGGGCTGCCTAAGTAGTGCACTGACTCTGGATCAGGTGTGTAAGCAGCAGCGTTCTGTCCTCATTTCCTCTTATAGGACAGATTACTGAGACGCTCTGGAATTGCGTATGGTTGCTGCAATAAAAGTTTTTTTCTTGAAGGTGTGTAATGTGATCTGCCAGATTACAACCAGATTATGATTTTACTCCTATGGTTCTAAAAAGTGGGAAAACATTAAAAATTAGAAACATTCCTCTGAGAGTGAATGTGTTCAAACCTTTGACAGATACTGGCATTCATCAGTCACACAGCATGCACAGCTAACATCCCTCTCACGCCTTCAGCTGAGCTGGACATCCAAAGGAGTCAGCAAGCTGTCCTGTCAACACATCAAGGCTGGGTTGGACGTCGGGCTGTGAGAGGGCCAGTCGGGTCAGAAAAGGTGCAGTTTTTCCACAAGATAAGATAAGTTGTACTTGAAGGCATGTGAAGCATGTAGCACGAGAGAAGACAGAAAAACAAACCCAGTAATGAGACACATATAAACCATAGCATATATTTACATATGTTAAATTATTTTTTAGTTTAAAAACATTACAGAATGATCTACAACTGTACCTGAAGAGGTGACAGTGAGACACTGTAATAACACTTAATACCTGAAGAGGTGACAGTGAGTCACTGTAATAACACTTAATACCTGAAGAGGTGATAGTGAGTTACTGTAAAACCACTTTGTACCTGAAGGCGCAACCAGTAGGAGTAACACCTACCAATCAGTAGCAGTAATGCTAACCAGTCAGTAGTGAGTAGAAGTAATGCCAAGCCATTAGCACTCTGTAGCAAAAATACTAGCATTCAGCGCTCAGCAGCAGTAACACCAACCAATCAGCTCTTAGTAGCAGTAATGCTAATCAGTCAGTAGTCAGTAGAAGTAACACAAACCAATCAGCACTCAGTAGCAAAAATACTAGCAAGCAGGCCTCAGTAGCAGTAACGCCAACCAATCAGCTCTCAGTAGCAATAATGCTAACCAGTCAGCTCTCAGTAGCAGTAACGCTAACCAGTCAGCTCTCAGTAGCAGTAACGCTAACCAGTCAGCAGTCATTTGCAACAGTGCCAACCATTACCATGCAGTCAGTGTAAGAAACATAAAGTGGACAGGCTCCCCTCTAACTGACCCTGGAATTATTAACACAAAGCCCACAAAGCAGAGCCCCCACCCCAATAAGCAGCCAGATTGCCCTCTGACCTGGAAAAGCCTGCAGCCTGTGTGACTGAGCTCTGCAACTGCAACACAGATTCACAAGGATTAAACTCGAGCTGCTGTGTTAAGTACTACTATATTTACATTCACTCTGGGGTGGCCAGTCCATAGATCTGTATCTCCTTTTCTCAGTGAGGAGCTTCTAAAAGAGCTACACATCCTTTCAGTGTTGAGACGTCTTCTCACAGCTCTGATAGGAGAGGTTTGCTGGGTCTATCCGGTCTTCCAGGTGATGGTTAGGAGTCTCATTTTCTATTAATTGATTTTTGAACTCCAGTTTTGACACCAGTTCACCTTGACTGTCTACTTCAGACAGACAGACAGACAGACACACAGACAGACAGACAGACAGACAGAAAAACAGACAGACAGACAGATAGATAGATAGATAGATAGATAGATAGATAGATAGATAGATAGATAGATAGATAGATAATATGTGTGTGCCTGTGCTAGTGTATGAGTGTGTGTGTGTGTGTGTGTGTGTGTTGGCCAGCGCTACTGAGACTCCAAAAATAAATTCCCTTTGTTCCCATAAATCCTCCTCCCTCTAAATAAAACCAGCTCAGCAATCTTGGCATTGTTGTGGAGGGCTGACCCGAGAGGAGAGCATCAGGCGAAATTTTCACTGCTGTGCTCAAATCCTCAGCACATGTGAGGCGCTAAAGCCCGGCATGAACATTTCTACCCTTACGTCCTGCAGCAGGTGCTTGGATGCTTCACAGCACTTTAAAAATATACACAGAGAGATGAGTGGAGTCGTGATCACGTGTTTTATCTATACGTTACAAAATATAGGAAGAAATATACTGTAATGTATTTCAAATACATATTTTATTTTTAATATACTTGCATACAGTCTTGATATGTATTAAATATTATGATAAAATTTTATGGTAAAAATTGTGTGTTTTTGTTTTGACAGATGAAGAAACACTGATTTTGAGTCGGGGGGGGGGGGGGGGGGGGGGTTTGTTATGGAGAGTGAGGTCACAGGATATCCCCGCTGGACCAGTGATTTAGATACATTCAGCTAAGATTCATCTGCCAACATCAACCACTATGGAATTGCACTCGTGCCTCAGGCTCCGGCCTCAGCTTTGGCTAAATCCTTACAGTGGCCGTTCACGAAGATCCAGACTGGACGGCGCTCACACACTCCGCCACGGACTGAGTGAGGACACAACACATGTGCATGTGGACACTCCAGCCATATGTTCACTGTCCATGTCCACTGGGTCCACAGTGGCTCAGACCTCTCCAGGAATGGAATGGCAGTCTGCTTTGGATGTAACTGTTATAGACTGATGGCCTCACCAGCCGTAAAGGAGAACGCAGATCAGCCGTCATGTCTACACAAACTAGACACTGTATTAGAAACGCTGCCGTCGCAGCTCCAGCTCGCTGGTGTCGCCCAGGGCTCTAAATAAGTGTACATAATAAGAGGGGGCTTCCCATAGTTCTATAGCAGGGTTTCCCAAAGTAAGTGGGGCCTCGGGGCAAAATATGGCCCACCAGAAAGTTATTCTAACACAATGACATAACCTTCTCATATTAAATTAATATTAAATTAATATTACATAATAGTGTCACGCCCAGCCTGTCATGTCTGCCTGTCCTGTCAGTCCCATGTGCTTGTATTTATGTTCTTCACCATGTGCTTCTGTTTTCGTCGTGTGCTCCTCTTGTTTCCGCCCCACACCTGCTATGAATCTGTGACCCCTCCTGTGTCCAGGTGTTTCATGTTTCCTGTCTTGTTGTGTACCCTCTGTTGTCCTCTTGCCTTAGTCTGACATTTTTGCTGTGTACGTTGTGTTTTTACTGTGTACGTTGTGTTTTTGCTGTGTATGTTGTGTTTTTGCTGTGTATGTGGTGTTTTTGCTGTGTACGTTGTGTTTTTGCTGTGTACATTGTGTTTTTACTGTGTACGTTGTGTTTTTGCTGTGTATGTTGTGTTTTTGCTGTATGTTGTGTTTTTGCTGTGTATGTTGTGTTTTTGCTGTGTACGTTGTGTTTTTGCTGTGTACGCTGTGTTTTTACTGTGTATGTTGTGTTTTTGCTGTGTACGTTGTGTTTTTGCTGTGTACGTTGTGTTTTTGCTGTGCATGTTGTGTTTTTGCTGTGTACGTTGTGTTTTTGCTGTGTATGTTGTTTTTACTGTGTACGTTGTGTTTTTGCTGTGTATGTTGTGTTTTTACTGTGTATGTTGTGTTTTTGCTGTGTATGTTGTTTTTGCTGTGTATGTTGTTTTTGCTGTGTATGTTGTTTTTGCTGTGTACGTTGTGTTTTTGCTGTGTACGTTGTGTTTTTGCTGTGTACGCTGTGTTTTTACTGTGTACGTTGTGTTTTTGCTGTGTACGTTGTGTTTTTGCTGTGTACGTTGTGTTTTTACTGTGTACGTTGTGTTTTTGCTGTGTACGTTGTGTTTTTGCTGTGTACGTTGTGTTTTTGCTGTGTACGTTGTGTTTTTGCTGTGTATGTTGTGTTTTTGCTGTGTACGTTGTGTTTTTGCTGTGTACGTTGTGTTTTTGCTGTGTATGTTGTGTTTTTGCTGTGTACGTTGTTTTTGCTGTGTACGTTGTGTTTTTGCTGTGTACGTTGTGTTTTTGCTGTATATGCTGTGTTTTTGCTGTGTACGTTGTGTTTTTGCTGTGTATGTTGTGTTTTTGCTGTGTACGTTGTGTTTTTGCTGTGTATGTTGTGTTTTTGCTGTGTATGTGGTGTTTTTGCTGTGTATGTGGTGTTTTTGCTGTGTATGTTGTGTTTTTACTGTGTATGTTGTGTTTTTGCTGTGTACGTTGTGTTTTTGCTGTGTACGTTGTGTTTTTGCTGTGTACGTTGTGTTTTTACTGTGTACGTTGTGTTTTTGCTGTGTACGTTGTGTTTTTGCTGTGTACGTTGTGTTTTTGCTGTGTACGTTGTGTTTTTGCTGTGTACGTTGTGTTTTTGCTGTGTACGTTGTGTTTTTGCTGTGTATGTTGTGTTTTTGCTGTGTACGTTGTTTTTGCTGTGTACGTTGTGTTTTTGCTGTGTACGTTGTGTTTTTGCTGTATATGCTGTGTTTTTGCTGTGTACGTTGTGTTTTTGCTGTGTATGTTGTGTTTTTACTGTGTACGTTGTGTTTTTGCTGTGTACGTTGTGTTTTTGCTGTGTATGTTGTGTTTTTGCTGTGTACGTTGTTTTTGCTGTGTACGTTGTGTTTTTGCTGTGTACGTTGTGTTTTTGCTGTGTATGCTGTTTTTGCTGTGTACGTTGTGTTTTTGCTGTGTACGTTGTGTTTTTGCTGTGTATGTTGTGTTTTTACTGTGTATGTTGTGTTTTTGCTGTGTACGTTGTGTTTTTGCTGTGTATGTTGTGTTTTTGCTGTGTATGTTGTGTTTTTGCTGTGTACGTTGTGTTTTTGCTGTGTACGTTGTGTTTTTGCTGTGTATGTTGTGTTTTTGCTGTGTATGTTGTGTTTTTGCTGTGTATGTTGTTTTTGCTGTGTATGTTGTGTTTTTGCTGTGTACGTTGTGTTTTTGCTGTGTATGTTGTTTTTGCTGTGTATGTTGTGTTTTTGCTGTGTATGTTGTGTTTTTGCTGTGTATGTTGTGTTTTTGCTGTGTACGTTGTGTTTTTGCTGTGTATGTTGTGTTTCTGCTGTGTACGTTGTGTTTTTGCTGTGTATGGGGTGTTTTTGCTGTGTATGGGGTGTTTTTGCTGTGTACATTGTGTTTTTACTGTGTACGTTGTGTTTTTGCTGTGTATGTTGTGTTTTTGCTGTGTATGTTGTGTTTTTACTGTGCATGTTGTGTTTTTGCTGTGTATGTTGTGTTTTTGCTGTGTATGTTGTGTTTTTGCTGTGTATGTTGTGTTTTTACTGTGTATGTTGTGTTTTTGCTGTGTACGTTGTGTTTTTGCTGTGTATGTTGTGTTTTTGCTGTGTATGTGGTGTTTTTGCTGTGTACGTTGTGTTTTTGCTGTGTACGTTGTGTTTTTGCTGTGTACATTGTGTTTTTGCTGTGTACGTTGTGTTTTTGCTGTGTACGTTGTGTTTTTGCTGTGTACGTTGTGTTTTTGCTGTGTACGTTGTGTTTTTGCTGTGTATGTTGTGTTTTTGCTGTGTATGTTGTGTTTTTGCTGTGTACGTTGTGTTTTTGCTGTGTACGTTGTGTTTTTGCTGTGTATGTTGTGTTTTTGCTGTGTATGTTGTGTTTTTGCTGTGTACGTTGTGTTTTTGCTGTGTATGTTGTGTTTTTGCTGTGTACGTTGTGTTTTTGCTGTGTACGTTGTGTTTTTGCTTTGTACGTTGTGTTTTTGCTGTGTATGTTGTGTTTTTGCTGTGTATGTTGTGTTTTTGCTGTGTACGTTGTGTTTTTGCTGTGTATGTTGTGTTTTTGCTGTGTATGTTGTGTTTTTGCTGTGTATGTTGTGTTTTTGCTGTGTACGTTGTGTTTTTGCTGTGTATGTTGTGTTTTTGCTGTGTATGTTGTGTTTTTGCTGTGTACGTTGTGTTTTTGCTGTGTATGTTGTGTTTTTGCTGTGTATGTTGTGTTTTTGCTGTGTACGTTGTGTTTTTGCTGTGTATGTTGTGTTTTTGCTGTGTATGTTGTGTTTTTGCTGTGTATTCCGCTGTTTTTCTTTACTTCCTGTTTTCATCACTATAGACGTTATTAAAACCTGATCTGCTCTCCAGTCTCCGTTAGTATTTCTGAAGTGTCTTGTATTGTTTCTGATAAAATGGCCAATGTGTGCAGACATAAGCTAGTCATTTCAAACAAAATAGCAAATGTGTCCAAGTACAAGTTAGTTGTTTCCAATACAATGGCCTATGTATGCAAGTATGAGTTAGTTGTTTCCAATAAAATGGCCAATGTATGCAATAAAAGTCAGTGGTTGCCAATAAAATGACCAACATGTGCAGATATGGGTTCGTTATTTACAATAAATTGGCCAATGTGTGCAGGTATAAGTTAATTGTTTCTGATAAAATGGTCAGTGTGTGCAAGTATAAGTTAATTTGTTTCCAGTAAATTGGCCAATGTGTGCAGGTATAAGTTAATTGTTTCTGATAAAATGGTCAGTGTGTGCAAGTATAAGTTAATTTGTTTCCAGTAAATTGGCCAATGTGTAGTATAAGTTAGTTGTTTCCAATAAACTGGCCAATAAGAAGTGTAGGTGTTTTAGGTAAAATGCCAGTGAGTGTGTGTATGAGGTGGTGTTAGCAGCTAGTCTCAGCACATTGAACTCAATACCGTCGATGCAGTGCTCAAGCAGTGATGATATAATAGCTCAGTATTTTTAGCTTGGCACTGAAGCAGCTTGGACAAAGTCAGCGCAAAAACATTTCAGCTCTTTATAAAAGACTTGATTTAAAAAGATTCATAAAAAATACATCAACAAAAGTATGACTGTCACATTATAGACTTTATGACTCGGGTATTTGTGGGTTTAAAGTTTCCTTGTGGTAAGACTTATAGTTTACCAGCTGGAAGCAGACAGAGTAAATGTAGCATCACTGACAGCCTGCAACGTGCGCTGGTGCTACAGCTAATGAAGCACATCCTCCATTTAACGAAAGCACAGACAATATCATTGGTTTTATCAATGCCACAAGACCGAACAGGCCCTAATAAAGGTCAGCATATTTTCATATGCTGCATCATCAGCCATTAAGTAAACGCTGTATTCAAAGTTGCATCCCGTTACAGGTCAAAACAGTTCAAAAACACAGCTGATCTAAGCTGATGCTGCTGGTATATGCTGGTCAGGAGCTGGTTTAGCTGTTTTTTATCAGAAAAAACACCTTATACACACAATCACTGGTCATTTTATCAGAAACATCACTTTTTACCTACATCCATTGGCCATTTTATCAGAAACACCACTTATACACACAACCACTGGTCATTTTATCAGAAATATTACTTTATACCTACATCCATTGGCCATTTTATCAGAAACATCACCTTATACTTACAATCACTGATCATTTTATCAGAAATATCACTTTATAGCTACAACCACTGGCCATTTGATCAGAAACACCACTTTATACCTATAACCACCGGCCATATCATTTAAAACACCACCTTATATGTAATTAATCAGAAACATAATCTTATATTTACACTCAATGGCCATTTTAACAGAAACGCCGCTATTTATATATATGCTTTCTCTGTAAACTCACTTCCTCCTTTGGCCGCTATTACAGTCGACACAGCAGATGGAGATTAGAGTGAAAACAGTAGAGTTTTCCTTTAATCCCAGAAGAAAGACTGCACGTGTACAAGCAGACTGTCCACACAGTCTATTTACTGCCCACACACTGTAGTCAGCACGGGCTATTTCTTAAATAGACTAGAAAAGACAGCAGGCTTGCATTTTTACTGTTATAGACCCCTCCACACAGGGGGGCTTTGCTTGGCAGCTCGTCGCTGGGGCTTTAACTAACTACATCTGGCTCACAGAAAACATCTCCTCTTGAAATGCTCCTCTGAGAAATCATCTGAAAACAGCAGAGAATAATAATATCAGCTCTCAGTTCACTGTACCATAGAGACGAGAGCAGTGGAGACTGGGGCTCTGTGGTCAGTTGTGTGACGTGTCAGTATCAGTGCATTTACAGCCTGACTGTGAGGTTGTTTATAGTCTGGGAATGTGTGTGTGAATCACCTGACTCGCTCAGACCGCCTCTCAGAGGCACATAAGGACACCTGAGTGACTGTGTTGTCTTTATTGTCTGAAGTGATGATGCATTTAAAAATTACAGCATAACAAATATAATCTATCATATTTTATTCAGAGATGTGAAAAGCAACATTGCCTCATGCCGCCACCTAGAGGCCATTGTGGTATTTGTTTAAACACTGGTTTGTACTTAAAGGGGAAAGCCGTTAAAGTGTATTTTAATTCTTATGTTTTGATCCGTTCAGGGTGGAGGGATACACTCAAGGCCCTGCAAGGCGAAATAGATCCTAAAAAAATGTATTATTGTGAGATTATATATGGTAATTAACATATATATATATTTGTGTTATAGACATGGACACCCCTGAGTTCGGACACGTAGAGCAGTTTGAGTAAGCACACTTGGCCAGAGTGGTGGGAAAGCCTATCCACAGTGCCCAGGGGGCAGTTGTTGGTTAGGTATCTTGTTTAAGGCACTTTAGTCGTGTCCTCGAACTGACAACCTTCCGCTCACAAGAATCCCTAACCTGCAGCCTAGACTCCCCCACTGCCCCTGGTTACCATCTCCACTGCAAAGCCATCTGAGTCTCTACAATCAATCACTTCACACCAAACCCACTCAGCCTGAATCGCCTGTAGTTCCCCTTTAACATAGACTGGAATTTTATTTTATTTACATTATTCATTTATGATCTTCCGCTTTATCCAGCTAATTGGGGTCATGGGGGGGCTGGAGTCAATCCCAGAGTCATCAGGTGAAGGCGGGGTACACCATGGACAGGTCACCAGTCCATCGCATGGCCAACATACACTCACACACACACACACACACACACACACACACACACACACACACTCACACCTACAGGCAGTTTAGAGTGAGTGATCAACCTAACATGCATGTGTTTGGACTGTGGGAGGAAACCCGCTCAATCACGGAGAGAACATACACACACCACACAGAACAACCCGGACCAGGAATCCAACCCAGATCATATATTTTTTTTATAATAATAATATTAATAATAAACTTAATTATATAAGTAATGATTCTTTGACTAATTTAGTAACTGAGTCAGTGCAAATGATGCCACTCGGTTAGACCACCACTCATATTCACACCCAATTATCTAGAACCTGCTTACACTACCATTCACAGTCACTCTCAGTTATCTACATCCTGCTAACATTACCACTCATATTTACTCTCCTTTATCTAGAACCTCCTTATACTACAGCTTCTCTTCACACTCAGTTATCTGGAACATGTGGACACTGCCACTTATAATTACACACATATTTACTACTCATATTTACCACTAATATTGACGCTCAGTTATCTAGAACCTGTTTATACTACCACTCATATTCATGTACAGTTATCCAGAACTTGTTTACACTACCACTCGTATTCACACCCAATTATCCAAAACCTGTTTACACTACCACTTATATTTATGCCCAGTTATCCAGAACTTGTTTACACTACCTCTCATATTTACACCCAGTTATCCAGAACTTGTTTACACTACCACTTATATTTACACCCAGTTATCCAGAACCTGTTTACACTACCACTTATATTTACGCCCAGTTATCCAGAACTTGTTTACACTACCACTCATATTTACACCCAGCTATCCAAAACCTGTTTACACTACCACTTATATTTACGGCCAGTTATCCAGAACTTGTTTACACTACCACTTATATTTACGCCCAGTTATCCAGAACTTGTTTACACTACCACTTATATTTACGCCCAGTTATCCAGAACTTGTTTACACTACCACTTATATTTACACCCCAGTTATCCAGAACTTTTTTACACTACCACTTATATTTACACCCAGTTATCCAGAACCTGTTTACACTACCACTTATATTTACGGCCAGTTATCCAGAACTTGTTTACACTACCACTCATATTTACACCCAGCTATCCAAAACCTGTTTACACTACCACTTATATTTACGGCCAGTTATCCAGAACTTGTTTACACTACCACTTATATTTACGCCCAGTTATCCAGAACTTGTTTACACTACCACTTATATTTACGCCCAGTTATCCAGAACTTGTTTACACTACCACTTATATTTACGCCCAGTTATCCAGAACCTGTTTACACTACCACTTATATTTACGCCCAGTTATCCAGAACTTTTTTACACTACCACTCATATTTACACCCAGCTATCCAAAACCTGTTTACACTACCACTTATATTTACGCCCAGTTATCCAGAACTTTTTTACACTACCACTCATATTTACACCCAGTTATCCAGAACTTGTTTACACTACCACTCATATTTACACCCAGCTATCCAAAACCTGTTTACACTACCACTTATATTTACGGCCAGTTATCCAGAACTTGTTTACACTACCACTTATATTTACGGCCAGTTATCCAGAACTTGTTTACACTACCACTTATATTTACGCCCAGTTATCCAGAACTTGTTTACACTACCACTTATATTTACGGCCAGTTATCCAGAACTTGTTTACACTACCACTTATATTTACACCCAGCTATCCAAAACCTGTTTACACTACCACTTATATTTACGGCCAGTTATCCAGAACTTGTTTACACTACCACTTATATTTACGCCCAGTTATCCAGAACTTGTTTACACTACCACTTATATTTACACCCAGTTATCCAGAACCTGTTTACACTACCACTTATATTTACGCCCAGTTATCCAGAACTTGTTTACACTACCACTCATATTTACACCCAGCTATCCAAAACCTGTTTACACTACCACTTATATTTACGGCCAGTTATCCAGAACTTGTTTACACTACCACTTATATTTACGCCCAGTTATCCAGAACTTGTTTACACTACCACTTATATTTACGCCCAGTTATCCAGAACTTGTTTACACTACCACTTATATTTACACCCAGTTATCCAGAACTTTTTTACACTACCACTTATATTTACACCCAGTTATCCAGAACCTGTTTACACTACCACTTATATTTACGGCCAGTTATCCAGAACTTGTTTACACTACCACTTATATTTACGCCCAGTTATCCAGAACTTGTTTACACTACCACTTATATTTACACCCAGTTATCCAGAACTTTTTTACACTACCACTTATATTTACACCCAGTTATCTAGGACCTGTTTACACTACCACTCATATGCAGTTATCTAGAACTTGTTTACACTACCACTCATATTCACACCCAGTTATCTAGGACCTGTTTACACTACCACTCATATGCAGTTATCTAGAACCTGTTTACACTACCACTCATATTTACGGCCAGTTATCCAAAACTTGTTTACACTACCACTTATATTTACGCCCAGTTATCCAGAACTTGTTTACACTACCACTTATATTCATGCCCAGTTATCCAGAACTTGTTTACACTACCACTTATATTTACGCCCAGTTATCCAGAACTTGTTTACACTACCACTTATATTTACACCCAGTTATCCAGAACTTTTTTACACTACCACTTATATTTACACCCAGTTATCCAGAACCTGTTTACACTACCACTTATATTTACGGCCAGTTATCCAGAACTTGTTTACACTACCACTCATATTCACACCCAGTTATCCAGAACCTGTTTACACTACCACTTATATTTATGCCCAGTTATCCAGAACTTGTTTACACTACCACTTATATTTACGGCCAGTTATCCAAAACTTGTTTACACTACCACTTATATTTACGCCCAGTTATCCAGAACTTGTTTACACTACCACTTATATTCATGCCCAGTTATCCAGAACTTGTTTACACTACCACTCGTATTCACACCCAATTATCCAGACCTTGTTTACACTACCACTCGTATTCATGCCCAGTTATCCAGAACTTGTTTACATTACCACTTATATTTACACCCAGTTATCCAGAACTTGTTTACACTACCACTCGTATTCACACCCAATTATCCAGACCTTGTTTACACTACCACTTATATTCATGCCCAGTTATCCAGAACTTGTTTACACTACCACTCGTATTCACACCCAATTATCCAGACCTTGTTTACACTACCACTCGTATTCATGCCCAGTTATCCAGAACTTGTTTACATTACCACTCATATTCACACCCAATTATCCAAAACCTGTTTACACTACCATTCATATTCCCAGTCTATCCAGAGCTTCCAGAAGGACTAGACTGACTGTCTTTGTCAGAGAATTGACCTCAGTGTAATTCCTGACTAATCTGTCACTTCAGCATTTAATCCAACACATAAATCCTATTACATAATAATGAAGAGAACATTGCAAATCTGCATGTTTACGGTTCCATTCTCTGAAGGTCTAGAAGGCCTTCAGGCTTCCTCACTGACGTTAATGTGCATTCATAGATAGAAGAGCCCTCTCGCTGGTTTCTGCCCGTCTCAGAAGTCATATAATGATGAAAGCTTTGCACCTTCTTAACCTTTACACAAACACCAGCATGCATTTATCCACACTGACTATAAAGATAAGAGCACCAGTGCTGGATCCAGTCCGAGTCCAGAGTTCAGGCCATCTAATAAAACCACGAGTGACACATTTGTCTGGAAAGAAATCTGTTCCTGTTTCCTCTCCGTTTATTCAGGTGAAATTGCAGACAGGTGTGATCATGACCTAAACTGGACGCTAACTGCGCCAGAGATGTGGTCCTGACTGACGTTCAGTTTTGGGGATAAACTGGTTCCGTTTGGTTCCGCTGGCGGTTTTGCAGGTTTGAATGTGTGATGGAAAAGTTCCGCTGGAGGAGAAGAGAAGTCGGGCCAGGGTCAGGCTCTCTGCTTCCAGCTCTGCTGTTGTTCCTCATCTGCATCAGGTCTTCATCAGGAGACGATCAGGCTCCAGTAAGTTTTTCAGTCTTATTATTTATTAATTTATTTATTCATTAATTTATTAATTTATTAGTCTTTTGGGTTCTGATAGTAAAAGTGTTTCCATTGCAGACGCCTGACAGCAGCTGTGATCAGAGACATTGTGAGTACACACAAACAAATTACGGTTACCTGCACCAAATGTCGTCACTGTCCAGCGAAAAACATGTCTCTCCAAAATAGTGAGTTTACAAGAGAGACAATAACATTTTCTACTTTCAGTGTCAGTTCATGTGAAGAGGTTTTATTCTGAGAGATTTTGGAGCATTGCTATTGGCCTGTTCATCCTGAAACCTTCACAGGATATAAAGAGCAGCTGTTGTCTTCAAATTATATAGAAACATGAAATCAACCAAAAAAAAGGAGATACATGTTTTTCTCTGGACAGTGTTGACAAACAGACAGCATACTCACAATGACTGGCTTAAATTTAAACAGGAATGTTCTTAATATTGACTTTCTGCATTACTGAGCGTTTGTCATGTAAACAGAGAGATTCAGAGTGTTTTGGTGTGAAATTGTTCAGATGGTCTTTACAATGCTGGTGATGATGTTCACAGTGGTGGTGGTGATGGTCTTTACAGTGGTGGTGGTGATGTTTACAGTGGTGGTGGTGATGTTTACAGTGGTGGTGATGGTCTTTACAGTGGTGGTGGTGGTAATGTTTACAGTGGTGGTGATGATGTTTACAGTGGTGGTGATGGTCTTTACAGTGGTGGTGGTGGTGATGTTTACAGTGGTGGTGATGATGTTTACAGTGGTGGTGATGATGTTTACAGTGGTGGTGATGGTCTTTACAGTGGTGGTGGTGGTGATGTTTACAGTGGTGGTGATGATGTTTACAGTGGTGGTGATGGTCTTTACAGTGGTGGTGGTGGTGATGTTTACAGTGGTGGTGATGATGTTTACAGTGGTGGTGATGATGTTTACAGTGGTGGTGATGGTCTTTACAGTGGTGGTGGTGGTGATGTTTACAGTGGTGGTGGTGATGTTTGCTGTGATGGTGATGGTGTTTACAGTGGTGGTGGTGATGTTTACAGTGGTGGTGATGATGTTTACAGTGGTGGTGATGGTCTTTACAGTGGTGGTGGTAATGTTTACAGTGGTGGTGATGGTCTTTACAGTGGTGGTGGTGGTGATGTTTACAGTGGTGGTGATGATGTTTACAGTGGTGGTGGTGATGGTCTTTACAGTGGTGGTGGTGATGTTTACAGTGGCGGTGATGGTGTTTACAGTGGTGGTGATGGTCTTTACAGTGGTGGTGATGATGTTTACAGTGGTGGTGGTGGTGGTGGTGATTTTTACAGTGGTGGTGATGGTGTTTACAGTGATGGTGATGTTTACAGTGGTGTGGTGGTGGTGTTTACAGTAGTGGTAATGGTGTTTACAGTGATGGTGATGGTGTTTACAGTGGTGGTGTTTACAGTGATGGTGATAGTGTCTACAGTGGTGGTGGTGGTGGTGTTGTTTACAGTGATGGTGATGGTGTTTACAGTGATGGTGTTTACAGTGGTGGTGATAGTGTTTACAGTGATGGTGTTTACAGTGATGGTGATGGTGTTTACAGTGATGGTGTTTACAGTAGCGGTGATGGTGTTTACAGTGATGGTGATGGTGTTTACAGTTATGGTGATGGTGTTTACAGTGATGGTGATGTTGTTTGCTGTGGTGGTGATGGTGTTTACAGTGGTGGTGATGTTGGTGTTTACAGTAGTTGTGATAGTGTTTACAGTGATGGTGTTTATAGTGGTGGTGATCGTGTTTACAGTGATGGTGTTTACAGTGATGTGATGGTGTTTACAGTGATGGTGATGGTGTTTACAGTGGTGATGTTTACAGTGGTGGTGATGATATTTACAGTGGTGTTGGTGATGATGTTTACAGTGGTGGTGATGGTGTTTACAGTGGTGGTGGTGATGATGTTTACAGTTGTGGTGATGATGTCTACAGTGGTGGTGGTAATGTTTACAGTGGTGGTGGTGATGATGTTTACAGTGGTGGTGATGTTTACAGTGGTGATGGTGTTTACAGTGGTGTTGATGGTCTTTACAGTGGTGGTTTTGATGGTGTTTACAGTGGTGGTGATGGTGTTTACAGTGGTGGTGGTGATGTTTACAGTGGTGGTGATGATGTTTACAGTGGTGTTGGTGATGATGTTCATAGTGGTGGTGATGATGTTTACAGTGGTGGTGGTGGTGATGATGTTTACAGTTGTGGTGCTGATGTCTACAGTGGTGGTGGTATTGTTTACAGTGGTGGTGATAATGTTTACAGTGGTGGTGATGTTTACAGTGGTGATGGTGTTTACAGTGGTGTTGATGGTCTTTACAGTGGTGGTGGTGGTGATGTTTACAGTGGTGGTGGTGATGATGTTTACAGTGGTGTTGGTGATTATGTTTACAGTGGTGGTGATGATGTTTACAGTGGTGGTGGTGGTGGTAATGATGTTTACAGTTGTGGTGATGATGTCTACAGTGGTGGTGATGATGTTTACAGTGGTGGTGATGATGTTTACAGTGGTGGTGGTGGTGATGTTGATAGTGGTGGTGATGTTTACAGTGGTGGTGGTGATGGCCTTTACAGTGGTGGTGGTGGTGATGTTTGCTGTGATGGTGATGGTGTTTACAGTGGTGGTGGTGGTGATGTTTACAGTGGTGGTGATGGTGTTTACAGTGATGGTGATGTTTACAGTGGTGGTGGTGGTGTTTACAGTAGTGGTGGTGGTGATGTTTACAGTAGTGGTGATGGTGTTGTTTACAGTGATGGTGTTTACAGTGGTGGTGATGTTTACAGTGGTGGTAATGGTGGTGGTGTTTACAGTGGTGGTGTTGATGGTGTTTACAGTGGTGGTAATGGTGGTGGTGTTTACAGTGGTGGTGGTGGTGGAGGTGTTTACAGTGGTGGTGATGGTGTTTACAGTGGTGGTGATGGTGTTTACAGTGATGGTGATGTTTACAGTGGTGGTGGTGGTGTTTACAGTGGTGGTGGTGGTGTTTACAGTGGTGGTGATGGTGTTTACAGTGATGGTGATGTTTACAGTGGTGGTGGTGGTGTTTACAGTAGTGGTGATGGTGTTGTTTACAGTGATGGTGTTTACAGTGGTGGGGATGTTTACAGTGGTGGTAATGGTGGTGGTGTTTACAGTGGTGGTGTTGATTGTGTTTACAGTGGTGTTGGTGGTGTTTACAGTGGTGGTGAAGGTGTTTACAATGGTGGTTTTGATGGTGTTTACAGTGATGGTGATGTTGTTTACAGTGGTGGTGATGGTGTTTACAGTGGTGATGGTGATGTTTACAGTAGTGGTGGTGATGGTGTTTACAGTGGTGGTGATGTTTACAGTGGTGATGATGGTGTTTACAGTGATGGTGTTTACAGTGGTGGTCAAGTCAAGTCAAGTCAATTTTATTTATATAGCGCTTTTTACAACGATGTTGTCTCAAAGCAGCTTTACAGAGTTTTGAAAACAGTTATAACATATGTCCCCCAGTGAGCAAGCCAGAGGCAACAGTGGCAAGGAAAAACTCCCTCAACTGGAGGAAGAAACCTTGGGAGGAACCAGACTCACAAGGGGAGACCCATCCTCCTCTGGTCAACCATGGTCAATGATGGTGTTTACAGTGGTGGTGATGGTGTTTACAGTGATGGTGATGATGTTTACAGTGGTCGTGATGGTGTTTACAGTGATGGTGATGGTTTTTACAGTGATGGTGTTTACAGTTGTGGTGATGGTGTTTACAGTGATGGTGATGGTGTTTACAGTGGTGGTGGTGATGTTTACCGTGATGGTGATGGTGTTTACAGTGGTGGTGATGATGTTTACTGTGATGGTGATGGTATTCACTGTGATCGTGATGGTGTTTACAGTGATGGTGATGGTGTTTACAGTGATGGTTTTTACATTGATGGTGTTTACAGTGGTGGTGATGGTGGTGTTTACAGTAGTGGTAATGGTGTTTACAGTGATGGTGATCGTGTTTACAGTGATGGTGTTTACAGTGGTGGTGATAGTGTTTACAGTGATGGTGTTTACAGTGATGGTGATGTTGTTTACAATGATGGTGTTTACAGTGGTGGTGATGGTGTTTACAGTGATGGTGATGATGTTTACAGTGGTCGTGATGGTGTTTACAGTGATGGTGATGGTTTTTACAGTGATGGTGTTTACAGTTGTGGTGATGGTGTTTACAGTGATGGTGATGGTGTTTACAGTGGTGGTGGTGATGTTTACCGTGATGGTGATGGTGTTTACAGTGGTGGTGATGATGTTTACTGTGATGGTGATGGTATTCACAGTGATCGTGATGGTGTTTACAGTGATGGTTTTTACATTGATGGTGTTTACAGTGGTGGTGATGGTGTTTACAGTGATGGTGATGGTGTTTACAGTGGTGGTGATGGTGTTTACAGTGATGGTGGTGATGATGTTTACAGTGATGGTGATGGTGTTTACAGTGGTGGTGATGATGTTTACAGTGATGGTGATGGTATTCACAGTGATGGTGATGGTGTTTACAGTGGTGGTGATGGTGTTTACAGTAATGGTGATGGTGTTTACAGTGGTGGTGATGGTGTTTACAGTGGTGGTGGTGGTGATGTTTACAGTGATGGTGATGGTGTTTACAGTGGTGGTGATGATGTTTACAGTGATGGTGATGGTATTCACAGTGATGGTGATGGTGTTTACAGTGATGGTGTTTACAGTGATGGTGACGAGAAATAGGAGTCTCCATGTCTATAACACAAAAATAGACATTTTATTTACTATCAATTTATCAACTGTGAACAATTCTGAATTTGTAGAATGAATTTCACACGAAACCACACTGCGTTACTTTCCTAACCGTTTAAATAGGCAGGAATTTTGAAAATATTAATATTTCCATGGGGCCCAAAATGCTTGTCTGTTACGGCCAGTCTGATAAATTCTGGTTATTTTAGATGCTCTGGACTCTCTGTCTCCTCCATACGCCTCTCGAATTGGCACACACAACATCACTCTGAGCTGGATGCCTCTAAACCGCACCGACGTGCTCTACGTTCCCCAGTGGACCGGACCCAGACTGGCAGGAGTCTGGACACAGGAAGAGGTAGGATGTGGTCAGCTGTATGTTTAGGGGATGCATTTGTTGTGGGCTTCAGTAAATACTGAACATCATCATATCTGGTTTCACGAATACTACAATACAAAGTCATGTGTGGTTGGAAGGAGGGAGCATAATGACCTATAATCCTGAATCAGATACAAACTATACATGATGCATCATTGTTTGTAGCATTGGTGGGACCTTATCTCATCCAATAGGTGTGTTCTTTACCCCTTTTCTGCGGCATAGGGCTCACCAGCGGTCAGACTTGGTGCCTCAAAGTGTAACTTTATTCTGCTTTTTAAAATGTTGGCATAATTAAGCATTTAAATCACTCAGAGTGGGTTTGGTGTGAAATGCTCTGTTCTACAGAGTCAGAATTGTTTATAGTGGTGGTGAATGGAACCAGACGTCTGATGAGTTTAAAAAAAAAAATTGCACAAACTCGGATACCTGGATGCAATCAAGACTATAAGAACTGTAATATTCAAGAAATGCTATTTGATCCATGTTCCAAACAATAAAAAAAAAATATACAGATAAACAGGATGTTCAGTTTTATGTATTATAAATAGCCTATTTTGTTGAGCTGTTGGCTGGTTTTGTTTTGTCCACTGGTTTTGTTGTAGTCCATGTTGTCACTGAATAATAAACAGTTGAGACACATTATTATGATCACTTCCAACTTTGGCCAGCAATAGCACGTAGGTGGCAGACTCAATAAAGGTTCTCATGGTCTGGGGAATGTTTGGTTTACATTCTCTAGACACACATGTAGAAGACACTCTCAGCTGATTTGGGTCTGAATCCATCCTTGCACAGATTGCCACATTGGTTGGAAGAGCTGACCAAGACTTCTAAGTACTCCCCCTCTAATTCCCCAGACTTGAACCCAACTGATCATCTGTGGGACCACCTGGATGGTGGTGTTGGCTCTATGGGTCCTCCTCCTTGCTACCCTCCAGCAGCTGTGGGATGCACTGCAGTCAGCATGACTCCAGATACCTGTGACCACCTACCAGGACCTTATTGAGCTGCTGTCCGTGCTGCACACGGTGGTCACTCTGGATATTAGCTGGTGGCCGTAATAATGTGACTCCACTGTAGGATGTAGTAAGCCTGTAATTTAAGGGGTTAAACAGATGGTTCTCTACCAACACATGACACATAACCTTCCTTCCTCTGTAGAATGTCACAGAGCCCACGTACACAGTGAAGACCCTGCAGCCGTTTTCGCTGTACAAGTTCAGGATCTGGGCTGTAATATCAGAGACCACCACCTGTTCTCCTGAGAGCCCACTGTACAGAACCCAGCCATTTGGAGGTAAGCACTATCATCACACTGTCAGAGCCCAGCTTTTCAAAATAAGCATGTGTTTTTAACATATACAGCAGATTAGCTGATATGACCTCACCATGGTCATTCACAAAAAATGCCAAATATGCTAAGCCCCACTCATTTTTTCCAATTTTGTGGCCTAAAGGTCTGGTGTAATGGTTATTAATATCTCAAGCCATCATTTCTCATCACAGCATAATCAACAAGTTGATTGGCTCTTTTTCTTTATGGGCAGGGCTTTCTCCGTAAACGAACGAAAGTATTACAAGCCTTTCCATTTATATTTCAACCAGTGACTGGTCTCTTCAGCTACAACATATCGCCTCAGAGCAGCTAGCTCTGACTCTATGACTTTTTAAAGTACTACAATTGCACTCATCCCCATCTACTGGCAGGAAACAGTCAGGCCAGGTAACATGTGTCCCCAACGACATATTGGTTCAGGCTTTTCTTGTTTCCCAGCTTCCAAAAGCTGATAGAACTACTATAAGTAATATGAAACCCAGTGGATGCATCATCAATTTGGTGTTAATTGGTATTTGCATAATCTTAGCAGGTAAAATAGGCATGCTTGTTGTTCATAAAATACTGAATATCTGGTGCATGCTGATGATTTATATGTCAAAAATTAGGCATAATTAATGGTGCCTCCAGTCCAGTTAATGGTGAAATTAACGATCAGTTTAATT
Organism: Megaleporinus macrocephalus; assembly: GCA_021613375.1. Taxonomy (NCBI): domain Eukaryota; kingdom Metazoa; phylum Chordata; class Actinopteri; order Characiformes; family Anostomidae; genus Megaleporinus; species Megaleporinus macrocephalus. Next base: position 20,449,324 of record CM038712.1, read on the forward strand.
CAAAATTGAATGGTAATACAACAATTATAGTAGCGTACAGGTTTGTAATATCAACAGTGATGACATGAGGATGTAGTTTACTAGTATTTAATAACAAATATGTAGATGTACTTAGATGTTTCATCCCATTATCACTCAAAAAGTCTGATACTTTTTTAAATCAGGATGCAGCGCTACCAAAATGATCCTTCTGAAGGTTTTCTATGCTGTTATGACAAAACCTTGATACATAACTCCTGTTGGAAAATAATAGAGCGTAAAAAAAATTCTTCAAGGAGGTTCTCTGAAATGGCCTGTGGCCTATTCTTTCTTTAATTCCCCCCGTCAGTGCCCTCTAGTCCTGTTATTGAGAGTGCTGAGAGTGCCTGTGGAGAGACTGTGGAAGTCAGCTGGTCAGCTCCAGAAAGTCCAGGAGGAATCATTGTGGGCTACAACCTCAATCTCACGGCTCAGGGACACGGCATCACCATGACCACAGCGGGGGACGTCTTCTGCGCCACGTTCTACCCGACACTGCACAACACCACATACAGGTAGCGAGAACTGCAGGATCCAATTCAGTTGATTTTCTTTTTTTTGTGCATCTAAATTACCTGACTTTGTCCAGATTCTTCATAGCAGCTGTGAATCGTGAAGGTCAGGGAGCAGCGGCCAAAGCTTATGTGACCACACAAGCTCATCAGGGTCAGTTACAGTAACGCTGCTGCTCATGCACGTATTACAGATGGGTTTCAAATATAAAACTACTGCCTGAAATGAAACCCTTCTATTTGGTCCTCAGAGCAGAGTGGACACCGCTGGGTGTTTGCGTCCAGACTGAATTCACTGAGGAGACGTGAGGAGAACGCAGATTTCTTTACTGCAGCTGACTGTCTACCGGACCAACTGATAGAGAGAGACATTACAGGTGTGTCCTTCACCTTGTTTTAGGTGGCACAGCACTGTTTTACAGTCAGCAACAATACTGTTTATTTGTTATTTGGCTGTATGAGCAGTAGCATCACCCAAAGCCACCATGTTGGATCCAGGGCAAGTTTTTCTTATGGGAGGTGGTCGTGTAGTAGATCAAAGAAAACCACAATTATTTCAATCAGAAGATAGGACCCCTCACTCATTACTTACTGGGGTATTGAGATACGTCATTTTCCCTTTCATTTTGGACACAGTCTTTAAAACTCCAGCACAACACATGACCATGCCACTGTGAATGGATCCCACCTCAAACAATATTTGGTCAATGGGAGCACAATGGTGGTCTTTCTCCACGGGTGAATATGGTGGCTGAGAAACTGGTCAGTAAAAGCCATTTTCCTTTTCTTTCAGGGGTGGCTGTTTATCAGGAGTCCAGTCAGGTGTATTTCTCAGAGGGGAATCGAATTTGGAAAAAGGGGGCAGGAAATCTTACTGACCACTCGGACCTCAGGCTGATCCACACGGCCGAGGCTGAGGTCACTGCTCTGTCTGTGGACTGGCTGTACAGGAAGCTCTACTATATCAGCAACAGCAAGGTGTGTAACGTTACATAACGTACCTGGACTCTCTGTATCTCTTTATCTCTCTCTCTGTCTCTCTCTCTGTCTCTCTCTTTCTATCTCTCTCTGTCTCTCTCTCTGTATCTCTCTATCTCTCTCTCTCTGTATCTCTCTATCTCTCTCTCAATCTCTCTCTCTCTCTCTCTCACTTTCTATCTCTCTCTGTCTCTCTCTCTCTGTATCTCTCTATCTCTCTCTCTGTATCTCTCTATCTCTCTCTCAATCTCTCTCTCTGTCTCTCCTTCTATCTCTCTCTGTCTCTCTCTCTGTATCTCTCTGTCTCTCTCTCTGTCTCTCTATTTCTCTCTCTCTCTCTCTGTCTCTCTCTCTCTCTCTCTCTCTCTCTCTCTCTCTCTCTCTTTCTCTCCTCCAGCAGTCTGAATGTATGTTCAACACCAGCCTCTTTCTCTTCATTTCTTTCTCTTTTTCTGTCTCTTTCTGTCTCTTTCTCTTCATCTCTTTCTCTCTTTCTCTCTCTCTCTCTCTCTCTCTCTCTCTCTCTCTCTTCCAGCAGTCTGAATGTATGTTCAACACCAGCCTCATTACTGTTAATTAAATTAATATTTGTTTATCTCCCCTTTAATTAAACGCAGGTCTACTTCTGCAGACTGGATGACTGTTCCTCTGCTGTGGACTTTAATCTCTCTCTCTCCGGCGCTCCTAGAGGACTCGCTGCAGATCCATATAATGGGTTAGTGTCATTATGTAATGTTACTGTTACATTATCTCATTTATTATATGTTTTAATAACATTAAACACATGTTGTGGCTGATACGTGACTCTGCTGTGATGCTTTTACTTAATTCTATTAAAGCTCTTTAATAAGTAGCAGAACGCTACCAGTAAAAAGAAACAGGATGAGCAGCTCTGAGGAACATTATCATATAATGACAGAGGAAGCTGTAAATCATCCAGATTGATGTTTAATAAAAATTTATATGCAAAATGAAGTTCTGATTTAATAATCCATATAATATTTAAAATGAACTTTTAATAAGATTAATGTTTATAATATAGTTCCAATAAACTAATATCCAGGAGTTCAAAAATCAATATCCAGAATCATTTAATCCAGAATTAACATTCTAACAAAATTAATATCTAAAATAAAGTTCTGATAAAATAATATTGAGAATTAAATTCTAATAAGATTAACATACATAATTAAGTTCTAAAAATAATATGTAGAAAAATTAAAGTTCTAAAAATAGTATTTTCTGAATGAATTTCTAATAAAACTAATATCCACAACAAAGTTCTAATGAAGTTGACATCCAGAGTTATTTAAAAATCAATATCCAGAATAAAGTTTGAATTAATTAAGATTATGAATAAATTTCTAATAAATTAATCCACAGAAAGTTATCAAGAATAAAATCCTAAAGAATATTCTAAATTAATTTCTTTTACAATTAATTACGAAATTCTGACAAAATTAATATCCAAAATAAAGTTCTAATAAAATAATATGTAAAATAAAAGTCTAATAACATTAATATCCAGAATTCAATTCTAATAACAATAATGTCTAGAATAAAGTTCTAATAAAGCTAACATTCAGAATGAATTTTTACAAAGACTTTATCCAGCATAAAGTTCTAATTATAGCATATTCTGAATTCATTTCTTATAAAATCATTATCTAAAAACAAGTTCTAATAACATTTACATCCAGAATAAAGTTTTGATAAAATGATTATACACAATTAAGTATTAATAAAAGTAACAGAGAAAATATCTGAATTAATAATCAGGGGTTTCATTATGTAGGGATTTTATTGTTGGGCAGTAAATGGTTTAACACGCTGTGATGTCCAGCAGGCTGTAATGCTGAATCCTGTTCTGTCAGGTGGCTCTTCCTTCTTCTGCAGGATGGAATCCACCGCGTTCCTCTCCCAGAAGGTTTCAGCCGCTCGGATAGCCTCACTCTTGTGGTTAAGACGGAGTCTGTGAATGACTTTGTGGTCAGTTTCCCAAACAGGAGGCTGGTTTACTACAACAGAACTGACCGCACGCTCTCAGCTGTGTCTCTGGACGGCTCACTGCCCGTCACTCTGTATTCTGAAATTGACCACGATGTCCAGAGTCTGGCCTATGAGGACGGCATTTTGGTGTTGACAGATGGAGAGAAGGTGTACAGAGAGCTGGGGATGGGTCAGGTGGCCATCTTCAATGAGTTCTCTATGGACTGTAGTATCTTTGAGTCCAATTATGGAGGCTTTGGAAACCTCTGGTTCTCCAGCCCTTCTTCACAGCCCTACCCGCTGCCCAGGAGACCCGGAGCCCTGCAGGTTCTGTTCGGGTCGGACAAAGCCGCCGTCCACTGGGACAAATCAGAAACAGCTAATTTGTCAAGTAAGCGGTTGTATTTCCATTTAAAGGTCCATCGTTGTCTCCTTGTCCATTTTTGAATGTCATATTAACAATGATAAGCAGTGATACTGAGGTGTTTAAACACTCCAGCAGCAGCAGTGCTGTGTCTAATCTACTCACACCAGCACAACGCACACTAACACACCACCACCACATCAGTGTCACTGCAGTGCTGAGAATGACCCACCACCCTAATAGTACCTGCTCTGTGGTGGTCCTGTGGGGGTCCTGATCATTAAAGAACAGAGTAATAAAGTATACAGAGAATCAGATGAACTACAGTCTGTAAGTGGAGCTCCTGTATGGTCAGTGGAGCTGAGTGATCTATTCACCAGCCTGTTGTGTTGTTTGTTCACTTTCAGGCCCATCAGCTTGGCAGAACTGGACCTACTCGGTAAGGTGGTCAGTAAAAGGATCTGTGTTTAAAAACATCACCAACATTATAGCCACACACACCACAGTTCCAGATCTCCAGAGCGGTCAGAGTTATTTTATTGCCGTATGGGCCAGTTCTCCTGGGGGTCACTCACAGTCTGTGGAGTTTGAGGGAACGACTCTTCAACCAGGTGAAGCACACAAATCCAATTTCAACTCTTCAAGTAACAAGAAAATAATTGACTCCGAATGCATCAGCTGAGATGTGCTGGTCATCTGAAGTTTGCTCTGAGCTATCAGACTAATGTAGCTAACAAGCTCTGGAAAAACTTCAGAGACAAACTTCAGACACTAAACATCTCCACTGACTTATTAATCTTATTAGAACTTGATTAATTTAACTGGAACTTTATTCTGGATATTTTCTTGGAACTTTATTGCAAATATTAATTTTAGCAGAACTTAATTCTAAATATTAATATTATCATTTCACCTTTATTATCTTTTATGAAGATTAATTTTACTGGAACTTCATTTTGAATATTAACTTAGTTGGAACTAAGAATATATTACTTCTAGCTAAACTATTCTTTAGCAGAACTTCATTCTAAATACTATTTTAGCAGAATTCATTTCAAATGGGAATTTTAGCTAAACTTAATTCTAAATATAAATTTTAGAAAAACGTCATTCTCAATATTAATCTTATTAGAACCTCATTCTAAAGATTAATAAGTGTCACGCCCGTTCTGTCTGTCTATGTTGTTGTTTCCGCTGTTCTGTCATTGCCATGTGTCCTTCTTTATCTCCGCCTGGAATTTTATTTTGAATATTAACTTAATTTAAACATTTTTTTTATATTACTTTTGGCAAAATTTAATTCTAAATATGAATTTTACCAGAACTTTATTTGGAATACAAATTTTTATTTAAATGCTTTAAATATTAACTTTATTAATTAAACTCTTTTCCTATGGACTTTATTCTTAATATCAGTTGTTTATTGATTGTTAGTTTTGCTGAAACATTTTTACATTTATTTTATTAGATTTATCAGAATTAATTTTTTTTTTATTTACACAATTCCAGTAAATCTTTGAAACTGTTCTTTATCAACCAGTGGACGAAGCTCCTTTCATAGCCGCAGCCTCGGATAAAGGGATTTGGAAGCAAGAGCTGGACAGTTTCGACCTCCTTGAATCTCTGGCTTCTGGTGTGGAAGATGTAAAAGGTATTTGAAACTATTTGACTCAGTAAGAATTTTTTAGCTGGGCTATGTGGGATGTTTACTGTTGAAAATAAGCAGAGTATAAACAGGCTACAGTCCTGCTGTGGGATGATTATGTATTATCATCACACATGCAGGCTCAAAAATAAGGTCCCGCTTAATGTTTTGGTCTCAAATGATCTCAAAATTAACAGCACACTGATGAGAATATGGTAACAGTAGTAAACCAAGAAAGTACATTTCCTGAAGGAAACGCAGGATGATTGTGCATAAATGACAAGTAGAGGAGTGCGGGTCAGTATAAGTGTGGATTAGTGTTTGGGTGAGTGAGTACAGGCAGTTTGGAGGCTGTAGGTTAAATGAAATTGTAAAGTGTGTGTTCTTTCAAAAAAGAATAGGATCCTATGGGAGGAACGAGGGATGAATAAACAACAAATAGGGGAGTGCAGGTTAGTATGTTTGTGGATTAGAGTGGATTAGAGATCTGCCCTGAGTGAGTACAGACAGTTTGGAGGCTGTAGGTTAAATTAGGTGCAACCAAAAATGAATGGGACCCTTTGGAGAAAAAACAAGGGATGAAAAAAACAACAAACAGACGAGTGCGGCTTCAATCAACACCACAGTCTTGGTCAGGGGTCTGCCCTGAATCAGTGTCTGTTGGTCGAGCAGAAGTTAGGAGATTGGCGTGAACTTTTCCATCCTATTCATTCTCTATGGGTATCTGTGCATTCGATCAAAAAGCTAAAATATTATTATTGACTTTAAATTATCAAATACTAAGAATTTTTGAGTGTTCCTATTGACCCAGCCATCATAAAACTTTCATGCAATGCAAAGAACAGCTTGATTTTTTTTTTCATTTGTCAGTTGATTTATTTGGTTAATTTGGATAATTGTTTGGTTAAATTATTTTGGCAACATGGAAAAATTCTGGAATAGCATTTAAAATAAAAAAAAATAGGAATGCAGGTTTGATCAGTGTCTCTAAATTTAAAACATATGTGTTTAGACTACCACGTGCTTATCCTCATCATTTATTATTCTTATTTTTCTGCTAGATCTTCGTCACATAACTTGTTTTCGAGATATCAACTCTTTTTTCAGGTCCAAATTGTCCGATTCAAGCTTGTATACAGCTTTTTGGTTGGATGCACAGATTCCTGAAAACAACAGATTTTTTCCCATAGCGAATGAAGAAGATGAAAAAATATGTGTTAATCTACTGAACTTGGGCTCGAACAACAGACACCATTTCACATACACTGACTCAGGGCAGACCCCCGACCACAATGGCAGTGTTGTTTTGACCCACACTCGTCAGTTTGTCATTTTATTCATTATTCTTTTTTCCTTGTAGAGTACGACTCATTTTCGGACACACCCAAACATTATGGTTTCGTTCAGGGCAGACTGACCAAACACACTGACCAGCACTCCTCTACTTGAAATTTTTTCATCTCTCGTTCCTCGCACTGCTTACGCTAAGCAACCATCCTGCATTTTCCTTCTGAAAATGTACTTTTCTACTTGTTAATGATGATGTTGTTGTTAATGATAATACATTTGTACAGCACTGCTGAAGGTTAAGGTCATTTGCATTGTCCAGTAGTGGATCACATCACAAGCATGTATTGATTTATTAAATTGATGCATTGAACTGTTCATGTGTTCATCATTATAGAGTCATACTGTCTTATCATGTCATCGCTGTCCAATAGAAATGCTCCAAAATGAGCTGGAACTATTTCTGGTTCCATTGACTTATATTGAAGTTAAAGAGTTTTAGTTCTCTTCTGTAAAATTGCAAAATTGTAAAATACTTGTGTTTCTTATACAATATACATTTAAAGTCATAGTTCATGACGTCTTATGGTCTCATAATCTGCTCATTTGCATTGTTTGTTGAACAGATATGGACTGGTATAATGGCACAGTCTTCTGGACTAACATGTTAGGCCACATTAACTGGATGGAATTGAATGACCACTCTTCAGGTCCTGAGGTATTTCTAGTGCCTCAGACGATGAAGGCTGAGGCTGTAGCCTATGACTGGCTGGGACAATACTTGTACTGGAGCTGCAACACAAGCATGGTATTGTAAATGTATTCTTATCTACAGTAGACGCTGGCAGCTAATATGCTGTATGTTCTGTCCACCAAGATATGTCAGTGTCTGGAGTTTTGCACTGGAGCTGTGAGGCTAATGTAGTAATGTAAGTTAATAACCCATCAGTTAGCATGGTGTCAACTTTACCATCCTTACCATACTTATTTTTTATATTTTAATTTAAAAGTCTTCTTATAAAGTCATGATTCAGTTTAATATCACATCTCAGGCTATTTTTGTTCCTCTTCCTTTAAGGTCCATGTATTGGAGCTCTGAATGGCTGCCTTTAAATATGCCCCATGGATATTCTATCCATGGGCTCTACGAATTGGGGAGTTCATGGGATTTTAATGATGTTTACATACTACATCAGACTTTATATCAATAAAGCGAGGGACATTCACCATTTTCACCAAAACACCATATACACTATTGTGTAAAAGTCTGAGACACCTAAGCAGATTGTGTAAAAGCCTTTATCTGATCAATAAGTGTGTTTTCACCAGTAAGAACACCAGATGTCATTAGAACAGATGTAAATAATCATACATACAATACAAAGTAACATGAATATCTTATTGTGAAAGAAGTAGATCATATCTTGAGCTCCAGTTTGAAGAACAAAGTGTAGTTCCAGATTTCTCCTGGACGCCCCAGACATTGTATGAATGTATTCAGTTCCTTCAGCAGCGATCTTGATTTAGCTTAATGAAGTACTGAGCAGTTAAAGCAAGTATTAGATGAGAACTGTAAACAATACTGGGTTTTTTCCACAAGGAGAAGCTTGGAAAGGTAACGTTTGAGCACCAGAGGCTTAGGCGTTCAATTTATACACTACATCCATACACAATAACAGACAAAACCAGACAGCAAACACCAGGTATAATTAACACAAGCTAAGTGAAAATATAGGTTGATTGATTGATTGATTGATATTTCAGCTGAACACTGTAGCAGTGTTACTGGTTGGCCAGGACCATCAAGCATTCAAAATAGAATTTAAGGTTTAACTACATGCAAATAGTTTGGGACAGTGGATCATCTGAGATTATGCTGTTTTCTCCTCCGATATCCGATCCAGTGGGTATCATATCAGTGCCCCCTTATTATTTGTTAGCCACATCAGTCTTGCAGCTCCAGTGCAAAACTAACAAGGCAAAACTAACTTCAAACACCAAACATGTCTTGGCTGATTCACTGTATTCAGAATAAGAAGGAAAAGTGTGTAAAATAGATTTTTCACCAAACTATTGCTTTTAAGCACTACCGCAGTGGAATTATGAACATCTTGTACTGAAGTTCTTTCTGACTGACTATATCCAGATATGCAGAGCAGCTAGATCTGGCCGGGACGCTGAAGTGTTTCTGATTACAAGCCGGAAAATTGAGAGCCTGCTGATAGATTCACCAAATGCTGCCATCTACTGGAGCACTCAGACCACTGTGGAGGCATGTAGGCTTGACGGGGAGAGACGACTACTCCTTAAAGAGCTGAGCATCTTCTCTGGGAGAAAGGTGGGAGACAGATCATTTACATTTACATTGATCAGACACTCACTGTCCCCTGTATCAGCTCCACTGACCATATAGGAGCTACACTTACTGTAGTTCATCTAATTCTTTGTATACTTTATCACTCTGTTCTTTAATGATCAGGACCCCCACAGGACCACCACAGAGCAGGTACTATTAGAGAAGTGGGTAATTCTCAGCACTGCAGTGACACTGTCATGGTGGTGATGTATGTGAGTGTGTGTTGTGCTGGTGTGAGTGGATCAGACACAGCAGTGCTGCTGAAGTGTTTAAACACCTTAGTGTCACTGCTGGACTGGGAATCGTCCACCAACCAAAACTATCCAGACAGCAGTGTCCTGTGGGCGGCGTCCTGTGTTCACTGATGAAGAACTAGAGAACACAAACTGTGCAGCAGCAGATGAGCTACTGTCTCTGACTTTACATCTACAAGGTGGACCAGCAAGTAGTAGGAGTGTCTAATAGAGTGGACAGTGAGTGGACACAGTGTTTAGCAGCACTGCTGTGTGTGTATACAGTTTACAGAGAATCAGATGAACTACAGTCTGTATGTGTAGCTCCTATATGTTCAGTGGAGCTGATAAAGTGGACAGTCAGAGTAGAAACTGTGGAACACAGCAGAGAGTTATGTGTGTAATATCTCATCACAGATTGCTGGAGTAACTGCAGATTTAACTGAGAGGATTTTGTACTGGCTGGAACAGGACGGCTCCTACCTACATCTCTACAGAGCAGACGCCAGCCCCGAGGGGTAAACACCTGCCCACAGTGATGTTTCAGTCTCAAAAAAACACTCAAAAAAACAAAACCCTTAAAAATATACCGTCACTGTCATTTGAACACGACAGCTGCCGGTTACATTGTGTACAAATTTCATGATGAATGGACCAATAGACATGCTCCAAAATCACTTGGTTCCATAGACTTACATTAAAAGTAGAGTATGTTTTTGGATACTTGTTTTTCTTTAGACAGTGATGATATAGAAGAACGACTGAATAAGATGTTGCTCAGGGCTGAGAAACGCTCAGGAACTCCTGCGACATCCTCTTTGTAATTCATATCTTATGAATCCTGCATTTGTAATGCTGTATAAATGCATTTATATACCAATATATACTACCTGACATTCATAACTGCTCATAAGTCATAATTACATGCATAATGTTTTATAAAGCAAGACTATGTTACTGTATAAAGTCAGGTTCCACAGCTTGTTATAATTTTAATTTCATTTTTAAACATTTTAGACACTTTATTGATCCCGGAGGGAATACCTCAAAGAGGAGCGACTCAGTTGGGGTTATAGTATCTGTTCTAGGTACCAGATAAGTAAACATAAATTACTCAATCATATTCACACTACATATTGTCGCCGTCCAAAGAAAAACATGTGTCTTCAACACAGTAACTTTACAGGAGAGACAAAAAACCTTCTTTACTTCCAACATAAGTAAATGTAAAGAGGTTTTATTCCAAGAAATTTTGGAGCATTTCTATTGGTTCATTCATCATGAAGCAGCTGTCGCGTTTAAATGACATAGAAAAATAAAAATCAAGAAAAATGGAGATACAAGTGAGGATGGTACCCACAGTGTGTTGGGTCTCGATGTTATACAAAAAATTTGCTGCTCATGTTCTAATGAGTGAATATTATAATGTATTATTACACAGTCATATTCTAGTGCTGTATGAAGTGCATGTAATTAAAGTACCTACATATAATTATATAGGCTTATGTCAGGCATAACTGCTATAAGTGTGCTGAAAGTCAGGTTCCTCTACAGATCACAGCCCTTCAGACTGACGGTGTTTCTGAAGTGGAGCTTATCTGAAGTGTTGAATCAGCAGCTGGCCTATTACAGCGGCCGGCTCGTGTGGCTAGGGGGTGATGGGAAACTAAGAATTCAAGAAGTGACCCGAAACCAGACGGTGCTCATGTCTCCAAACCACAATGTGACAGCTTTCACTCTTCTGCAGCAGACACTCAAGCCCCTTCCAGGTCAGGAATGTTTGTTGAAGGGTTCATATCTTGTTAAACAAAAATTTTGCTTATTTCATATCTTGGAAATCCAAACGCCCACAGGACACTGTTGTCTGGATAGTTTTGCTTGGTGGACGATTCTCAGTCCAGCAGTGACACTAAGGTGTTTAAACACTCCAGCAGCACTGCTGTGTCTGATCCACTTACACAAGCACAACACACACTAACACACCACCACCACGTCAGTGTCACTGCATTGCTGAGAATGACCCACCTCCCTAATAGTACCTGCTCTGTGGTGGTCCTGTGGGGGTCCTGATCATTAAAGAACAGAGTAATTAAGTTTACAGAGAATCAGATGAACTACAGTCTGTAAGTGTAGCTCCTGTATGGTCAGTGGAACTGATACAGTGGACAGTGAGTGTAGACATGAGGAGGTGATAGGTGTAGTATCTCCACAGTAAGTAAATGTGATGTTTTAATGAGCTCTCTGTGTTCAGGTGGGTTTGTATCTCCCCCTCTGGTGATCCCACCTGCAGTTTCAGAAACGTCTGTCCGCCTGGAAAGGAATAAAACAGAGTTCAGGATCCTGTGGGAGCCCAGCAGCACGGAGTTCGGCACTGTGCTTTACTGCGTTGTCTCTAATGATCTAAAGCTGCAGAGTACAGTAACAGAAAAGGTGAAGATATTCATTTAAACTACATGGTGGTGTAGTGGTTAGCATGGTGGTGTAGTGGTCAGTATGGTGGTGTAGTGGTTAGTATGGTGGTGTAGTGGTTAGTATGGTGGTGTAGTGGTTTGTATGGTGGTGTAGTGGTTAGTATGGTGGTGTAGTGGTTAGTAAGGTGGTGTAGTGGTTAGTATGGTGGTGTAGTGGTTAGTATGGTGGTGTAGTGGTTAGTACGGTGGTGTAGTGGTTAGTACGGTGGTGTAGTGGTTAGTATGGTGGTGTAGTGGTTAGTATGGTGGTGTAGTGGTTAGTACGGTGGTGTAGTGGTTAGTATGGTGGTGTAGTGGTTAGTATGGTGGTGTAGTGGTTAGTATGGTGGCGTAGTGGTTAGTACGGTGGTGTAGTGGTTAGTACGGTGGTGTAGTGGTTAGTATGGTGGTGTAGTGGTTAGTACGGTGGTGTAGTGGTTAGTACGGTGGTGTAGTGGTTAGTATGGTGGTGTAGTGGTTAGTACAGTGGTGTAGTGGTTAGTATGGTGGTGTAGTGGTCAGTATGGTGGTGTAGTGGTTAGTACGGTGGTATAGTGGTTAGTATGGTGGTGTAGTGGTTAGTACGGTGGTGTAGTGGTTAGTATGGTGGTGTAGTGGTTAGTATGGTGGTGTAGTGGTCAGTATGGTGGTATAGTGGTTAGTATGATAGTGTAGTGGTTAGTATGGTGGTGTAGTGGTTAGTATGGTGGTGTAGTAGTTAGTATGGTGGTGTAGTGGTTAGTACGGTGGTGTAGTGGTTAGTATGGTGGTGTAGTAGTTAGTATGGTGGTGTAGTAGTTAGTACAGTGTTGTAGTGGTTAGTACGGTGGTGTAGTGGTTAGTACGGTGGTGTAGTGGTTAGTATGGTGGTGTAGTGGTTAGTATGGTGGTGTAGTGGTTAGTAAGGTGGTGTAGTGGTTAGTACGGTGGTGTAGTAGTTAGTACGGTGGTGTAGTGGTTAGTAAGGTGGTGTAGTAGTTAGTACAGTGTTGTAGTGGTTAGTACGGTGGTGTAGTGGTTAGTACGGTGGTGTAGTGGTTAGTATGGTGGTGTAGTGGTTAGTATGGTGGTATAGTGGTTAGTATGGTGGTGTAGTGGTCAGCACGGTGGTATAGTGGTTAGTATGGTGGTGTAGTGGTCAGTACACCACTACACCATAACCACTACACCGTCGTGTTTGTTTTTCTTTGGACAGCGACAGCATTAAACTTCATTCTGGTGTTTAATAATGTGAAATCTGTTTTTTTTGCAGTTTATTTCTATGCGGTACTGTCCTCTGTTCAGCACATTCTCTGAACCCTTCATAGAAGTGAAACAGTTCAAACCAAATTCCAGAATTAACATTACAATAACTCCGTATACATACTGGGGCAAAGGAGACTCCACAACACGGCTGCTTCATACACCTTCTACAGGTACCATTTATCTTACTGTCATGTTCTTACATGAAAGGTGAAGGTAGTGTTACAGTTTATCTGTACACAGGTAGGTGAAGGTAGTGTTACAGTTTACCTGTACACAGGTAGGTGAAGGTAGTGTTACAGTTTACCTGTACACAGGTAGGTGAAGGTAGTGTTACAGTTTACCTGTACACAGGTAGGTGAAGGTAGTGTTACAGTTTACCTGTACACAGGTAGGTGAAGGTAGTGTTACAGTTTACCTGTACACAGGTAGATGAAGGTAGTGTTACAGTTTACCTGTACACAGGTAGATGAAGGTAGTGTTACAGTTTACCTGTACACAGGTAGATGAAGGTAGTGTTACATATCATCTTGTTAGCAGTGTCCTGTGTGTTTGAATGAATACTCCTTCAACAGACACTCCTTCAGCAGCCAGTATAGAGATGATCGCACTGAGCACTGTCTTAAGTGTTCTTACAGCCGTCATCATCATCACTGGAGTGATCAGTAAGTCCAGAATAATTATTAATGATTTAGTAATACAGTCAGTCTAATTAGCAATAATGTGCTTCTCAAATGAATCAGCTAACTTCAATTACTCGACTTGACTATTTGGAACAGATCTGAATGTAATAATAATGTAAAAATAAGCATATGTCTTAAATGTGTTTACAAGTTTTCTTAAGACAACGACGAAACAAAGCACCCGAGACAAACAGCCAAATGAGCCTGTATTGTCAGGACCAAGAGCTGGACTACATCAGGGGTTTAGTGGGGCTCGGAAACGCCTGCTATGCTGTCAGGTAAGCAGCAATGATTAAAGAGGAACTCCACCAATTTTTTTTACATTTCTGTATAATTTATTGTATGAGATGTAAACAGAGAGATTCAGAGTTGTTTTTTGTGTGAAATGGTTCAGATTGTTTCAGGTGTTTACAGTGGTGGTGGTGGTGATGTTTACAGTGGTGGTGGTGGTGGTGATGTTTACTGTGGTGGTGTTGGTGTTTACAGTGGTGGTAATGGTGTTTACAGTGGTGGTGGTGGTGATGTTTATTGTGGTGGTGTTTGTGTTTACAGTGGTGGTGATGGTGATGTTTACAGTGGTGGTGGTGGTGATGTTTACAGTGGTGGTGGTGGTGTTTACAGTGGTGGTGTTTACAGTGGTGGTGGTGATGTTTACAGTGGTGGTGATGGTGTTTACAGTGGTGGTGCTGATGTTTACAGTGGTGGTGATAGTGTTTACAGTTGTGGTGATGTTTACAGTGGTGGTGATGGTGTTTACAGTGGTGGTGGTGATGTTTACAGTGGTGGTGATGGTGTTAACAGTGGTGGTGATGATGTTTACAGTGGTGGTGATAGTGTTTACAGTTGTGGTGATGTTTACAGTGGTGGTGATGGTGTTTACAGTGGTGGTGATAGTGTTTACAGTTGTGGTGATGTTTACAGTGGTGGTGATGGTGTTTACAGTGGTGGTGGTGATGTTTACAGTGGTGGTGATGGTGTTAACAGTGGTGGTGATGATGTTTACAGTGGTGGTGATAGTGTTTACAGTTGTGGTGATGTTTACAGTGGTGGTGATGGTGTTTACAGTGGTGGTGGTGATGTTTACAGTGGTGGTGATGCTGTTAACAGTGGTGGTGATGATGTTTACAGTGGTGGTGATAGTGTTTACAGTTGTGGTGATGTTTGCAGTGGTGGTGATGGTGTTTACAGTGGTGGTGGTGATGTTTGCTGTGGTGGTGTTTACCGTGGTGGTGATGATGTTTACAGTTGTGGTCATGTTTACAGTGGTGGTGGTAATGTTTACAGTGGTGGTAATGGTGTTTACAGTGGTGGTAATGGTGTTTACAGTTGTGGTGATGATGTTTACAGTGGTGGTGTTGGTGTTTACAGTGGTGTTGGTGTTGGTGTTTACAGTGGTGGTGGTGATGGTGTTTACAGTGGTGGTAATGGTGTTTACAGTTGTTGTGATGTTTACAGTGGTGGTGTTGGTGTTTACAGTGGTGGTAATGGTGTTTACAGTTGTGGTGATGTTTACAGTGGTGGTGACGGTGTTTAAAGTGGTGGTGATGGTGTTTACAGTGGTGGTGATGGTGTTTACAGTTGTGGTGGTGTTGGTGTTTACAGTGGTGGTGATGATGTTTACAGTTGTGGTGATGTTTACAGTGGTGGTAGTGGTGATGTTTACTCTGGTGGTGTTGGTGTTTACAGTGGTGGTAATGGTGTTTACAGTGGTGGTGTTGGTGTTTACAGTGGTGGTGGTGATGTTTACAGTGGTGGTGGTGGTGGTGATGTTTCCAGTGGTGGTGGTGGTGGTGATGTTTACAGTTGTGGTGATGTTTACAGTGGTGGTGGTGGTGGTGATGTTTACAGTGGTGGTGGTGATGTTTACTCTGGTGGTGTTGGTGTTTACAGTGGTGGTAATGGTGTTTACAGTTGTGGTGATGTTTACAGTGGTGGTGGTGGTGGTGATGTTTACAGTTGTGGTGATGTTTACAGTGGTGGTGGTGGTGGTGATGTTTACAGTGGTGGTGGTGGTGGTGATGTTTACTCTGGTGGTGTTGGTGTTTACAGTGGTGGTGGTGATGTTTACTCTGGTGGTGTTGGTGTTTATAGTGGTGGTAATGGTGTTTACAGTTGTGGTGATGTTTACAGTGGTGATAATGGTGTTTACAGTTGTGGTGATGTTTACAGTGGTGGTGGTGGTGGTGATGTTTACAGTGGTGGTGGTGGTGGTGATGTTTACTCTGGTGGTGTTGGTGTTTACAGTGGTGGTGGTGATGTTTACTCTGGTGGTGTTGGTGTTTACAGTGGTGGTAATGGTGTTTACAGTTGTGGTGATGTTTACAGTGGTGGTAATGGTGTTTACAGTTGTGGTGATGTTTACAGTGGTGGTGGTGTTGATGTTAACTGTGGTGGTGTTGATGTAATTTTACACAGAACGTTTTATAGTATTTGGTAAATAGAAAGTAAACACAAAGCATTTATTACTGTAAATCTTTTGTCTTGTTATGGTTTGATCTGCTCTTAGTCTGCTGCCGATGCAGAAGGAGTTAGAGTCTCTACCTGTGTTTCCACGCGAGTGTCTGAAGCTGCAGAAGCTGCTGGGCAGCGGAGCTTTCGGGGAGGTTTACGAGGGAGTCACTGTCAGAAACCACAACAGTGACCTCATACCTGAGACGAAAGTGGCTGTCAAGGTAAAACCTATATATATATATATATATACGCACACACACACACCGGTCAGCAATAACATTAAAAGCACCTCTTTGTTTCTATACTTACGGTCCAGTGTATCAGCTCCACTGACCATACAGGACTGTATAGACTGTAGTTCATCTGATTCTCTGTATACTTTATTACTCTGTTCTTTAATGATCAGGACCCCCACAGGACCACCACAGAGCAGCTACTATTACTATTGTGCTGGTGTGAGTGGATCAGACACAGCAGTGCTGCTGGAGTGTTTAAACACCTCAGTGTTACTGCTGGACTGAGAATCCTCCACCAATCCTGCTGTGTCTGATCCACTTACACCAGCACAACATCTGCCAAATAATACCTGGCTTCTGCTATTGATGTCAAGGTAGTAACAATACCAGAACCCTGTTTGGTGATTGCCTTTAAGAGTGCAAATACCAAATAAGCCTTAAGTTGTCCTGAAAGGCCTGTTTATAAAGTTTTTGTGGATATAATTCAGATATAATTTGGTTCTAGTTTCCTTTTATCCAGAAGTATTAACAGGTTATCTTGTTACTGTGGCTTTAAGACTGATATATGTAAATAAGCTCTGTTCTGTCCACGTACAGTGAGCATGAACTGTCTGCTTTGACACCTTAATGAAGATCACATGCAACATCAGGTCTTTGGTTCTAACTAATTAGTTGATGAACTGTATTAATACTGACTCATCAACTGCAGAGTTTAACACTCCCACTCTCGTCAGACCCTGCATAAAGACGCCAGCACTCAGGAGAAGATGGAATTCTTGAAAGAGGCTCATTTAATGAGGTAAGAGGAAACTCTTCATCCTGGCGTTAACCAGAACTACATGAGTGTGACTGCGTCTCCGTTATAAACACGTGTGTAAATGAAGGTTTCGGCTTTCTACTCCGAGTTCAGTCAGTTTAACCACCCTAACATCCTGCGTCTGCTGGGGGTGTGTGTGCGGAATGAGCCTCATTACATCATCCTGGAGCTGATGGAGGGGGGAGACCTGCGCTCGTATCTGAGAGGAGCTCGGCCCACCAACGTGAGTGACACTGAATTATTCAGGAACTACTAAATAGTGTCTACTAATAATAATTCCATATCAGCTATGAATTATTCCTTATCCACTATGATCCATTATTTAGTATCCACTATGAATTATATAGTATCTACTAAGAATTATTCCATATCCACTATGAATTATTCCTTATCCACTATGATCCATTATTTAGTATCC
The DNA here is from genome assembly GCA_021613375.1 of Megaleporinus macrocephalus. NCBI lineage: Eukaryota > Metazoa > Chordata > Actinopteri > Characiformes > Anostomidae > Megaleporinus > Megaleporinus macrocephalus. The sequence goes on from CM038712.1 coordinate 20,467,003, forward strand.
ACTATGACTTATTTAGTAACTACTATGAAATCTACTATTAATTATTTAGTATCTAGTATGAATTATTTAGTATCTCCTATGAATTATTTGGACTCTACTGTGAATTATTCTCAAATTTAAGTAGATAAATAATGTTAGTTTAATTCACTAGAACTGTTATTATGCTTAGAATTATAATTAATTATAGAACTTGAAAATACTAGATAAACTGTTTCTGAATGTTACAGAACCGCGGACAACTTCTGAACCTGAACAGCCTTGTGGACATCAGTCTAGATGTGGCCGAGGGGTGTGTTTATTTGGAGAAGCTCCATTTTGTCCACAGGTGTGAATATTGTGTATATTTTCATGCATATTTCTAGATGCAAAGAACCTGTTGGACCTAATTTGCTACTCACTCACTCACTCATGTTTAGCAGGCAGAAGACTCTACTGGCGCCTACCAGTAGCTAAAATCAACTTTAATACTTTACTCTGCTGGTCTGTTAAGAGGCTACATAGCTACCAACAAGCAAAATACATGCAACACATCATGGCTTTTCACCAAAGCTTGGAGATTAGAGAACAGTTTGCTGACCAGCTCTATTGTCTTCAGAGATCTTGCTGCCAGGAACTGCCTGGTTTCAGTGAGAGGATACGCAGATCCTGATCGAGTGGTTAAGATCGGAGACTTTGGGTTGGCGCGGGACGTCTATAAGAGCGATTACTACAGAAAGAGGGGAGAAGGCCTGCTGCCTGTGCGCTGGATGCCCCCCGAGAGTCTGACAGATGGAGTTTTCAATAAACATTCAGATGTATGGTGAGCACTGGCACTCTTTTCCAGCCTCAGCAGAATTCAGCTCTGATATCATCCCTGTTTGAACCGGTATGTGCTGCGGGCCTTTCCTCAGGGCGTTCGGGGTGCTCCTGTGGGAAATCGTAACATTAGGGAAGCAGCCGTATCCAGCCTTCTCCAACCAGGAGGTTCTACACCACGTTAACACAGGAGGACGACTACCAGCGCCTGCTGAGTGTCCACAGAGTCTGTACGTACCGTTCATACCTACATACTTACAATTCGTAACTTACAAATACAAATACATTTAAATGCAGCTTAAATATGTGTCTTGAGGCAAGTACTGACAACCACCTGGGATAGCATTGCAACCACCTTGCAACTTACCTGGCATTCCATAGCAAATACACTCAGTGACAAAAAAATTTAAGCACCCAGATAGAAATGTGGGACTGTTTCCCCATTAAAACACTCCCAGAGGCTACTGTTGGGTCGTGTACCTCTTGGTGAGAGATCTGCTGGACATGCTTCCTCGAGTACATGCTGTCCAGCTGACATGCTTTGAGAGGAGCTTCATCAGACCAATAGAAACAGGATGGTTGTTTCAACGAACTGCTAAGCCGTTCTGACCAAGCTGGTAGGAGGTGTTGGGGTCAGTGGTTACACAAGGACACATACACACAGTGAATAGGCTCTGGACCTCCCCGACAGACCACCAGTGAAGAGGATCATCGAGCAGCTTCCACCATTTCCTGGAACTGTACTGTATCACCTTTAGTAAGGATTCCAGGTTCTGTTTGGGATCCGATGCCAGTCGGGTTCGAGTATGGAGTCTTGTGGAGCGACACACTGAGGGACCCACTTGCTGGTGTAATGATCTGGGGAGCATCACTACGACATTCGGTCCCCCTGGTAGAGATTTGAGGGTCATTAACAGCTCAGCCATATGTGCAGGACATCCACATGTGTTTCCCCTCATAGCAGAACTTGCAACTGGCCTTGTTCAGCAGGATAATGTTCCACACACAGCGAGGGTCTCCCAGGAACGTCTCCACCAGATCCCACCAGATGCCTGCTTGTCAGATTTACCACCAATCCAGCATGTATGAGTCCAACTGGTACTCCATCTTCAGCACTTATGAGTGTTCAGGATCTACACGACCAGCTACAGCATCTGTGGGTAAATGTGCTGCAGGATGCTGCACAGAACCTTTATGTCTCCAGCCGGATCTTATCTTATATCTAGACTAGACCCTAGACTAGACTTAACAGGGAACTGGAGCCTTTCAACTGTACAGTTTCCCCCGATAAACATTTCATTTTACTCTGTTATAATCACATGCACCATCAATGCATTCACACATATACAGTTTCATTCAAACTAATTCCTCATTGATTTTGTCAATAGGTTTACCTAACAAGCAACTACCTGGCATACCAAAGTAACTGGATTATGATGCCACCGAAAACACCACAATTACTATCTGACAAGTATCCAACTACACTAATCAATGTGTTTTATTACACACATTTCTATTTTGTATATAAAAATGTATATGTCTGGCCTACTTTCTGGTCTGTATTGAGCCCACTGTTATTATTATACATACCCAAAGTGCATTTCTGTCTTTATCCACAAGATGGGGTTGGTGTTTCCCAACCATATTAATGATAAGATCAATAGGACAATTCAAGCAAGTAAGCAAGTTCAAGGTCAATACTTTATTGGCCCATAAACCATCAACACTTTACTGCACTCAAGATGATAACAACCCAACATATAGTGATTCAGTGGGACAGTTGTGGGTTGGAGGTTAGAGAGCCGGCCTTGTAACCACAAGGTCGCTGGTTTGACCCCCTGAACAGACAGGACACTACTGAAGTGCCCTTGAGTAAAACACATAACCCCCAACTGCTCCCTAGATACTGTGGATAGGGCTGCCCACCACTTTGAGCAAATGTGCTTACTGCCCCCTTGTGTGTGTGTGTTCTAGTGGTGATATATTTGTGAGGGTCATATGATTTTTTTGGAGTGAGGACATTTTTTTTTGTCCTAATATATGCACATTTCTCCACTAATCACATTATTTTGGAAAATCTAATACAGCAGATAAACAGCCTTTTGGATTCTGAGGTTCATGTTAGGTTTAGATATACGTGTAGTATTATTTACCTACAGCAATACAAAGATCAACAGAAACCTATAGATGACATCACAAATATAGTAAGACAAATGTGTGTCTGTTCACTAGTGTATGTGTATGTGGGTATTTCACAGGCCCTTAGTGTGTGTGTGTATGTAGGTGTTTCACTGCCTTCTAATGTGTGTGTGTGCTCACTAATGTGTGAGTATGTGGGTGTTTCACTGCCTCCTAGTGTGTAGGTTCACTAGTGTGTGTGTATGTGGGTGTTTCACTGCCTCCTAGAGTGTGTGTCCAGTAGTGTGTGTGTATGTGAGTGTTTCATTGCCTCCCAGTGTGTGTGTGTGCTCACTAATGTGTGAGTATGTGGGTGTTTCACTGCCCCCTAGTGTGTGCTCACTAGTGTGTCTTTGTGTGTGTGTGGATTTGTATGTAGGTGGACGTGGGTGTGTCCCTGTCCCTTTAATGTGTGTGTTCACTAGTGTGTATGCAGGTATCCACTGTCCCTAGTGTGTGTGTATGTGGGTATTCACTGTGCCTCGTGTGTGTGTTTACTAGTGTGTGTGTGTGTGTGTGTGTATGTGTGTGTGTGTGCGTGTGTGTGTGTGTGTGTGTATAGGAGTGTTTTACTGCCCCCTAGTGTGTGTTCACTAGTGTGTGCACACACATGGGTTAAATGTGGACATTAAATTCTTGTGTGTACAAATGCAAACACAAATAGTTTTAATGTCCAGCTGCTTTTTGAGCTGAAATAAAAAAAAGCTACTCACTTGAAGCATTTGCTACAAAACCACAATAACTGCATTGTTCCTCAAGCTGTACGACCTGTTCTCAGGTATAAGGTGATGATGGAGTGTTGGAGGAAGGAGCCTGCAGAGAGGCCGAGCTTTCGCAGCCTTCATATGACTCTGGTCAAAATGAGAGAGACGGAAATCTTCAGTGAGGACGGAAAAACAGGACATGTAAACGAGGCCTACACAGAAGATGGTGAGACTCCACAGACACTTCAGCCTGAAACACTATTTATTTTATCCACTTCCAGATGCTAATATTGCTTCATGCCTCCTCAGGTGTTCCACTATCTGGCACTGCCATCATCTAAAAACTAATCTAAAAACCTAATCTTAGCTCAGTCTAGTTATAATAATTCTATTTATGATGAGCAGCCAGTCACATGAGGAGTAGAGTGGACCTATTAATGCAGTGTAAATATGTGTAAAGAGTTTTATGGTAAACAGCCACAATGTGTCAATGTGTATGTATATCTCCATCCATCCATTATCTGCGGCTTAATCCCGCTAGTTGGGGTCACGAGGGGCCTGGAGCCAATCAGGCATGGTACAGCATAGATAGTTTTATATGTGCACACAGCAGGCGTCATAGGACCACTCAATGGGTAGCAGCACATATTGGTTACATTAAACACTCCCAGTAACGAGTTATATATATTAGACTCTGCCTAAAACGAGTTGAACATATAAGACGCTCCCTACAATGAGTGTTTACTAGAACTAAAGCAAACTGAACATGTTAGACGTTCCCTAAAGTGAGCTTAACATGTCAGACACTTCCTAAAATGAATAGAACATACAAGACACTCGCTAAACAGACGATTTGAACGAATTAAATGCTCCCAGCAACAAGTTATATATATTAGACTCTGCCTAAAATGAGTAGAACATACTAGACACTCCCTACAATGAGTTTAACTTATTAGATACTAGACACTCCCTAACAGTGTTGCCAACTTAGTGACTTTGTCGCTATATTTAGCGACTTTTCAAACCCTCTAGCGTTTTTGTTTTAAAAAGCCACTAGCGACAAATCTAGTGACTGTTTCTGGTGTTACTGGAGACTTTTGGAGACTCTGAGGTGAACACACATGATCTTCAGTTACTGTCCTCAGTGAGCAGCGGGGGCCGCCGTGAGCCCCATCCCACTACACTCACAGTGCTCAGTCTCACAGTTAGAGCAGACCCTCACCACTCCACGACCCACTACACACCCAGTGCTCAGTCTCACAGTCAGAGCAGACCCTCACCACTCCACGACCCACTACACACCCAGTGCTCAGTCTCACAGTCAGAGCAGACCCTCACCACTCCACGACCCACTACAAACCCAGTGCTCAGTCTCACAGTTAGAGCAGACCCTCACCACTCCACGACCCACTACACTCAAAGTGCTCAGTCTCACAGTCAGAGCAGACCCTCACCACTCCACGACCCACTACACTCAAAGTGCTCAGTCTCACAGTCAGAGCAGACCCTCACCCCTCCACGACCCACTACACACCCGGTGCTCAGTCTCACCGTTAGAGCAGACCCTCCCCACTCCACGACCCACTACACTCACAGTGCTCAGTCTCACACTCAGAGCAGACCCTCACCACTCCACGACCCACTACACTCAAAGTGCTCAGTCTCACAGTTAGAGCAGACCCTCACCACTCCACGACCCACTACACACCCAGTGCTCAGTCTCACAGTCAGAGCAGACCCTCACCACTCCACGACCCACTACACTCAAAGTGCTCAGTCTCACAGTTAGAGCAGACCCTCACCACTCCACGACCCACTACACACCCAGTGCTCAGTCTCACAGTCAGAGCAGACCCTCACCACTCCACGACCCACTACACTCAAAGTGCTCAGTCTCACAGTCAGAGCAGACCCTCACCACTCCACGACCCACTACACTCAAAGTGCTCAGTCTCACAGTCAGAGCAGACCCTCACCCCTCCACGACCCACTACACACCCAGTGCTCAGTCTCACAGTCAGAGCAGACCCTCACCCCTCCACGACCCACTACACTCACAGTGCTCAGTCTCACAGTCAGAGCAGACCCTCACCACTCCACGACCCACTACACTCAAAGTGCTCAGTCTCACAGTCAGAGCAGACCCTCACCCCTCCACGACCCACTACACACCCAGTGCTCAGTCTCACAGTCAGAGCAGACCCTCACCACTCCACGACCCACTACACTCAAAGTGCTCAGTCTCACAGTCAGAGCAGACCCTCACCACTCCACGACCCACTACACTCAAAGTGCTCAGTCTCACAGTCAGAGCAGACCCTCACCCCTCCACGACCCACTACACACCCAGTGCTCAGTCTCACCGTTAGAGCAGACCCTCACCACTCCACGACCCACTACACTCACAGTGCTCAGTCTCACAGTCAGAGCAGACCCTCACCACTCCACGACCCACTACACTCAAAGTGCTCAGTCTCACAGTTAGAGCAGACCCTCACCACTCCACGACCCACTACACTCAAAGTGCTCAGTCTCACAGTCAGAGCAGACCCTCACCACTCCACGACCCACTACACTCACAGTGCTCAGTCTCACAGTCAGAGCAGACCCTCACCACTCCACGACCCACTACACTCACAGTGCTCAGTCTCACAGTCAGAGCAGACCCTCACCACTCCACGACCCACTACACACCCAGTGCTCAGTCTCACAGTCAGAGCAGACCCTCACCACTCCACGACCCACTACACTCAAAGTGCTCAGTCTCACAGTCAGAGCAGACCCTCACCACTCCACGACCCACTACACTCAAAGTGCTCAGTCTCACAGTCAGAGCAGACCCTCACCACTACACGACCCACTACACACCCAGTGCTCAGTCTCACAGTCAGAGCAGACCCTCACCACTACACGACCCACTACACACCCAGTGCTCAGTCTCACAGTCAGAGCAGACCCTCACCACTACACGACCCACTACACTCACAGTGCTCAGTCTCACAGTCAGAGCAGACCCTCACCCCTCCACGACCCACTACACTCACTGCGCATGCCCAAAGCTGCCGCTGACCCCGCCCTTATCCACAGAGCAGGATGTAAATAGATTAGATAGATAGATACTTTATTGATCCCAGAGGGAAATTCTTCAGTGTGACACGGCCAATTTCAAACGCAACAAAAAAAGAATCCACAGAAGAAGGTTATTTATTCAGAGTTCATTTGTAGTTATAACAAATTTAAAGTGTTTTCACTCACTTTTTGTCTCTCCCACAATGTTATTCCTTCAAATACAACAAATAGCAAATTAGGTGATTTAGCGTCATTTAGCGACTTTTAGCGACTTTTAGGACCAATAGCTACTTTTCTTACTGAGGAGTTGGCAACAGTGCTCCCTAAATAGGCAGCCTAAATGCTTACTACAATGAGTTGAACATGTCAGACTTTAGTTTTTAAGCATTAATTAAACTGAATTTCTGTTTGTGGTTTTCTGTATAAAACTGCAGGTTGTGTATCAGTATTTTGTCAACAGTTTCAGCTCATCTTAGCGATAAAACTGCCTCAGTATTAAAGATTCATTCTGTTGAATCTCAAGTAACAGGTACAATGCAGTTTATGAAACTCTGTGAGATGCCTTTAGTTGTTCCAGACTTTACAGGGCACACGCTCACTAACACAAAGAGAAACCCAGCGCAGCCTCACAACAAAACTGGCTGAGCAAGAACTCCTGCTTCTGAAACAGGCCTCAGGACAAACAAGCGGCGGTTACCTGCAGAAAGGTGCTGCTCACATGTTTCTAAGGAACTCTTTTGTGTTTTCTCCTGCAGACCAGGAGGAGTGTAGAGGTGTGGATGCAGATGAAGGTTTGGGTTCAGGACTGACGCATGTGCTCAGTAACGAGGGCCTGAACTACCTCATGTATCGAGCAGACGAAGAAGGAAACACAACCAGCAACAGCAGCAGCCCGACAGATTCCTCCTCGCCTACAGAGGACAGATGAGAAGAGGACTGAGAACTTAGACTGGAGCTGTATTTAATTAACAGTACAGCAGCTGATTCTTTTGTTTAATAGTTGTTCATAGTTGACTTTGACCAGAGACTGTGGCCTCATGTGCAGTGGAGCTCTGCGTACAGCACTTGTTTCATTTTTTGAATAAAAAAAAGTTTATTTTACTGTATTTTAAAGTAAGAAGCTAATCTAACCACATACAGATCCAACTATAACTGCTATTACACCCCACATGCAGCTGGACATGCTTACATGGGCTTTTCATAAGTATTTTGTATGTTTACTGTCTCCTGTTTCCACAAAACAATAAAACAGCAAACAACATGTAAAGAGATGATCATCTCCACCACTGATTACTAAGATCACTCAACTTACTAACTTTCCAGCCAGTGAGTGACTCCTGAGTTAAAGTCACTGCTGAGTCACATATCAGAAAAAAAGAACTTGAGGAACGCTCCCTCAGTACACTCGCTCTAACTTCATATTTTATGGTAGACTGTCCCAAATGTGCGTTGAACAAGAATTGTACATGGCAGACGCCCCATATTTGCAAATGTCTCCATTCTTTTTTATCATTTCAGGCCTTCATTAAAATAAGTTCAACATATTAGACGCTCCCTAATCGAGATTAACATAGCAGACACTTCTTAAAGGGAGTTTCACGCTCCATAAAGCAAGATGAACATATTACACGCTCCATAAAGTGAGATGAACACATTACACGCTCCATAAAGCGAGTTGAACACATCAGACACGCCCTAAAACAAACTAAACATATTATACCCTTCCTAAAATGAGTTAAACATGTTACATGCGCGCTAAATATAGTTTATTAATTATTAGTTTCTTTCTAAAGCAAATTAAACATTTTAGATGCTCCCTAAAGTGAACTGAACATATTAGATACTCCCTACAATGCTAAAAAAATGTTCCCTTTAACATACCACACACTACCAAACGCGAGTTAGAGTTTAGACAAAGAGTTTAACATATTAGATGCTCCCTTCAACAAGTTAAACATATTAGACAGTCACTAATCGTGTTGAACATATTAGATGCTCCCTTAAGGGAGTTGAACATATCGGCCACTCCCTAAAACAAATTGAACATATTAGGCGCTCCCTAAAATCAGTTGAACATGTTACACACACCCTAAAGTGGTTTGAACATATTACATGCTCCCTAAAGCAAACTGAACATGTCAGACACTAAAACAAAAAGAACCTATTAAATGCTTCCTAAAGGGAGTTAGAACAAATTACATGCTCCCTACAACGAGTTGAACAAATACTCTTACTATCACGCATCCTAAATGTAGTTTAAATTATTAGTTGCATCTTAAAACGATTTGAACTTATTAGATGTCCCATAAAGTTAACTGAACATATTAGACACTCCCTAAAATGCTACCTTTAACACACTCCCATGCTCCCAAAAGTGAGTTAGAACATATGAAACACTCCACACAAAGAGATTAACATATTAGACACTCCCTACAATGAGTTGAACATATTAGAATCTTCCTAAAGCAAGTTGACCGTATTACACGCTACCTGTATCAAGTTAAAATTATTACAATGCTCCCTAAAGTGAAATTAACATATTAGATGTTCCCTAAAGTAAACGGAACATATCAGACATTCCCAAAAGCACATTGAACATGTTAGACACTCCCTAAAGCACATTAAACATATTGGACGCTGACTAGAAGGAGTTGAACAAGTTACACGCTCCCTAAAGTGGTTTGAACACATTACATGCTTCCTAAAGCAAGGTGAACATATAAGACACTCCCTTTAACATACTACACAAAAAAAGCAATTTAGAACATATTAAATGCTCCCCAAAAAAAGTTGAACATATCAGATGCTTCCTAATGCAAGTTGATCGTATGACACACTCCCTAGATCGAGTTGAAAGTATTACACGCTTCCTAAAGCGAGATAAACATATGAGACGTTCCCAAAATCGGAAAAGTTGTACATGATAGAAACTCCCTCAAGCGTTACATGTTAAACATGTTAGACACTCACTAGAAGGAGTAGCGCATGCTGGACACTCACTAAAGAGGCAACTTTAACATATTAAATGTTCCCTACAATGAGTGGAACATATTTTGACACTCCCTAAAGTGAACTGCTCATCAAAGTTATTGATCATGTCGACCATCCCTAAATCCAGCTGAACACATTAGACACTCTCTAAATGAGTTGAACATACACTCCATAAAGAGGCGACTTGAATATATTAAAAGTTCCCTTTAAGGAAATGAACATATTAAACACTCTCTAAATTGGTTACACTTATTAGTTGCTCCCCAAAGAGGGCTGAACATATTAGACGCTCTATAATGCAATTATATTAGACTATATTAGATGTTCCCTAAAATTAGTAGAACATACTAGACACTCCCTAAAAAGGCGACTTAAGAATATCAAACACTCCCTAAAGCAAACTGAACATATTACACACTCCCTTAATCAGGTTAAACTTACTAGACGCTCCCTAAAAAGGCAACTTAAACATATCAAATGCTCCCTAAAGCAAACTGAATATATTACACGTTCCCTAAATCGGGATAAACTTATTAGACAAGCAAAGTAAACATGTTAGACATTCTCTAAAGCGAGTGGACCATGTTAGACAATCCCTAAACCGAGCTGAACATATTACATGCTCCCTAAAGCAAGTTAAACATGTTAGACACTCCCTAAAGCATGTTAAACGAATTGTACTCTCACTAGAAGGAGTAAAACGTACAAGAGACTCACTAAACTTTAACAATTTAAACGTTCCCAACAATGAGTGGAACATACTTGGACACTCCGTAAAGCGAGTTGACCACATTACACGCTCCCTAAATCGATTTAAAATTATTACATGCTCCCTAAAGTGAGTTGAACATTTTAGACGATCCTTAAAACTAAAGCAAATTGAACATGTTGACCCCCCCTATATCCAGCTGAACACATTAAACCCTCCCTAAATGAGTTGAACATACTAGACACTCTATAAAGAGGTGACTTGAACATGTTAAACGCTCCCTACAGAAAATTAAACATATTACACGCTCCCTAAATTGGGTTGAACTTATTAGACGCTCCCTAAAGCAAAGTAAACATTTTGGACACTTTCTAAAGCGAATGGAACATGTTACACTCTCCCTTAACCGAGCTGCATATATTACACGTTCTCTAAATCTTGTTAAACTTATTAGACGTTCCCTAAAGCGAGTCAAACGTATTAGCTAGTATGACAGCAGCATGTTAACCTATTATTGGTGAAGTTTTAAAAACCTCACACCATGTCAGTCGCTCCCTTAACATACCAGAAACTTCCCATGACTAATTTTACACCAGAATGGCCACATTTAATACCAGCTTTCGCTTAAACGATCGGCGTTAGCTGGTCAACGTACTGCACTGGTGGCGTTTTAGCATAGCCTAGCATTGGGGACGTTATTTTGGCCACGTAGAAGGTCAATAGAGCTTTTTTTGATTGTCAGACACCTTCTAGACCACCAGAGACCACCAGAGTCTCGTTTGGGTGTGTTTATTTGAACGTCAGACTCTTTCTCAGACGACTTGAACACGTCAGACGCCCCCTAAGCGGCCTCTGCGTCACGTGATTCCTGTGAAGGGAGCAGCATGGCGGACACATGCGCGGCTCCTAAACAAACTCCGGCGTCTTTCTGCTCGTAGTTTAACGCCTTTCTGTCGTTTTCAAGCCTCTCGGAAGACGCGCGAGTGCATCTGGGAGCTGGATGTCGGATGTCCTTGTGAAGGGAAGCATGGACGAGGGGAATAAGCTTCAGTTCCCGTCCCTTCCTGCGTCCAAGGAGGACCAACTGGTAACGTTAACGTTGGGGATAATAACTGGATTTAAGATCATGTTTTGGGGGTTGCTTTGTGATATTAGCTGGATATAAGCACTACTATCAGGTTAGTTTCCTCTAATAGTGGTCATTCGCTAGCTTGCTGTTGAAATTTTCTCCTTCCACCTTAAATGGTGCAGCAGTTACAGTAGTTAGTGCGGTGCCTGCTGTACCATTTAAGGTGGAGGTGGAAAATTCCCATAGCAAGCTAGCGAATAAGAAGCAAACATCATCCACGTCCCAAAAACTCCTTTATTTTGGTATGTAAGCCCCTCTTTACATAGCAGCTCAGATACGACGTGTCTAATTCAGGTTTAAATGTCAAAACAAGGTCTGCAGAGATAAAATCTGAACTTGAAGGTGTCAGTCCAGGTAAACCCACCCTGTACACACGTCTCAGTAAGAAAAGTCTTGTAACCTGGATCAGGTAAGGACCACATAGCTATGCTCAGAGCATTCTGAGGACTGAATCACTGACTTGAATACCACCAAAAAGAAATCCCCGATGAGATACAAACAAAGTGGGTTTGGTGAGAAATGGTTCAGATGTTGTTCACAGGTGTGCTGAGGGAAACCATCAGATAAAGACCTTCTGCCATTTCTCAGGTATAAGCATACTAGGAGGGGGCTTTCTGGTTCCATTCACCACCACTATGACGCTAGTTTCTTTAGAGAGAGGTGGCTCATCATGGCTTTGTTATGTAGAATTCAGAAAAAACTGGTGGACCTTCCCTTTAAAGGAGCTCTTTGGAAAATAGGGAGATGTGATCGTTGTGTTGTTTTTTTCTAAACATGCCTAGTCACAGCCGTACGATTGATTAAAGACAATGAGGACCACCTTCTGATGAAGTAATCAGAGGGTGAGAACTTTGTTTGAACAGATATGTGAGAGTGGGGTGTTGGAAATGGTTCTTGTTTTGATTTCTGATGGGTGTTGAAATGAAAGAAAAGTCTGGATAAGTAAAAAGAAAACATTAGTAATAAAAATGTATGTATTTTCAGATTGTGATCCATATTCTGTTTTTAAAATATGGAAAATAATTAGTTTACACAAGCAGAGTGTCTTATATGCCAAATAATAAAATAATCACGGCCTGCATAGCAGCTCTGCTCCAAGTGCCTTATAACCGTACCAGACCCGGACATCCACCCCCAGATGGGTTTAAATAAAAATGTAAAGTAATTTATTTACACAATTTTTTTTAATTGCATGTATGCACAAGTAGTATCAAGTAATGACACATGTGAAGCTTGTTTGAGCAGTTATGATTTACGCAGTGATCATCTGTTCTGCATAAGCTGTGTTTATCACACAAAGAATGAACAAGCATGTACATTTATTTATTTATTTATTATTATAATTATTATTATTAAAAAGCAATTCTTGGCAACATAAAAGAAAGCATACATGTTGAGGTATATGTCAAAACCAATTATTTATATAATAAACATTTATATATTCGCATTCTGATTTCAAATATGGGCTGGAAAATCTACTGGAAGGTCTAGAAAATGTTGAATCTGAGAGTTTGTAGGAACTCTGAATTGTGTTATTAGATCCTCAGACCATTAAGAGCTTATACAGGAGCATAGAAAACATATATATCCTTCTATCTGGCCTACAGACGTTTAGCCCCGCCCACTGAGGCTGGGCCAAAAACTGCATTGCAATTAAAAACACAGAAGCTCATGTACATATACTGGTCTTAAAGGCACAGTAACAAAAACAGCCTGTTTGAGGATGTGAAAATGTTGAACATGGGCCCTTTAACTGGCAGTTTAGGTCCAGACTGCTGCTCATCCACTCATCTAAATCAGTCCTGAACGTCTCGTCTTCTCTGTTGCAGGACTGGTCGTATCCGATGCGACGAGAGATGCAGGTGAGTGAGTTTGCTGTCTGAGGCTCGGCTGGCTCTCGTTATCTCTCATTACCAGCTATTTGTAGACCTGTCTGCTGTCTAGTAACACAGATTGTGCAATGCCTGCAGGAAATCCTCCCTGGCCTGTTTCTGGGTCCCTACTCGGCTGCGATGAAGAGCAAGGTAAGGCGATCTTACGACCTTAGTTTTATTGGGCAAGTGGGATTTCAATTACAAGGAATGTGTATTGGCAGCACCTCACATTCAGGCTCTGTCCAGGCTGCAGGCAGGCTCTGTCCAGGCTGCGGGCAGGCTCTGTCCAGGCTGTGGGCGGGCTCAATGGCTGTGTATTGGCAAGAACCTGGCGATACAATACGTATCGATATACAGCTGTCACGATTCAATATATCGTGATATTGCAAGCAAAGTGTTATATTGCAATTTTTAAATCATTCTAATAAAATACACCACTATTTGAAAAGGTTTCCCAATGTTTACAATAGCATTGCACCCTTGTGCTGCTTGTTAATGTTGGAGTGGAGCTGAAAATGGATTACACTGCCGTCTAGTGGTCAGAGCTTTAAACACAACACACACTGAGTCACTCTCTGCCAGGAATCTGTGTATTGATACTCGTGAAACGTAATATTTCGATCTTTTCAATTTGTCTGGTTGTTGTTTGTCATGTTGCGAGTGACAGAAAATACACTTAGAAACCTGATTTGTGTGTGCAGAGTGTCCGGATTGAGACACATCTGTAAAAATCTGATTGCAATCGCACTTTAAATAAAAAAATGAGCCTTAACACAATCTGGAAATGCCAAAAAGCAGTTTTAGGCTGTCAGTCTAAACAAAGCTGTAGACAGCAGACAAGCTTCTCCTTGTGGAAACAACCCAGTATTATTTACAGTTCTCATCTAATACCTGCTTTAACTGTTCAGTACTTCATTAAGCTAAATCAAGATTACTGCCGAAGAAACTGAATACATTCATACAATGTCTGGGGCGTCCAGGAGAAATCTGGAACTACACTTTTTTCTTCAAACTGGAGCTCAAGATATGATCTACTTCTTTACAATAAGATATTCATGTTACTTTGTATTGTATGTATGATTATTTACATCTGTTCTAATCATATCTGGTGTTCTTACTGGTGTTAATACACTTATTGATCAGATAAACACTTTTAAACTATCAGCTTAGGCGCCTCAGACTTTTAGACAGTAGTGTATAATATTTCTTTAAGAGATTGTTAACATTAACAATGTTCAGCTTACTTCTAGACATTTTTGCCCTAGACATTTAAAGAGCCCATATGTGAATTTTCCCAGCTCATATTAAATAAAAAAAAAGAGAATGTCATATGGTATGTAAACATTTTGAAAAGAAGTTAATGCATAAAAAAACTTATCTTCAAATTGGCAATTTGACAGGAGAGGCCAAAAACATTTTAATAACAAAAGTTATTATTATTAATGCACAAGACCTAATTTTGCTCACTTTGACCATCCACAAGTTTCTTTACAGTGTTTTTAAATACTAACGGGATCCATGATATGTTCAGAAAAGTGTATTGTGGTGTAATTGATCACAGTAATGATAAATTGTTATATTGCCCAGCTCTAGTATGAAGGTCTGGTAAAAGCTGTATAGTGGCAGATATTTTGATGTTTTTGTTGACACACATACTATCAGTCAAAGGTTTGGACACGTCTAGGATCATCTTATCTGTACTATATCAATAATAATAATATTAGTGAATAACTGTGAAGAGATCAAAACTGTAAAATAAGATGTATGGAATTATTCCTGGAGCAGAATAAACATCTGGTTGTGTTTAAAGAATGTTTAAAGTGTCTTTTAGAAATGAGCTCATTTGCTCTGATGCAGGTTTACATACTTTGAACATTCTGACCAGCAGCTTCATGAGAAGCCACATGAGCTGCTTCTCTAACAGGACTGAAGAAGATAATGTACATGCTGAGATCTTGTTCTGATAAAGAGGTTTGGGGGTTTTATAGCTCTTATTAAAATATACATTCTCATTTTTATATTTAAATACAGTTGAATGTTTGTTATAGGAATATTTTTGGCTCCAACTTCACTATTGACATTCTTTCAACACATTCAGATCTAAACATCTTTATAACTATACACACATATATTCAGTTAGGTGTTATATATTCAGTTACACTACTTTTGACTGGTAGTGTAAGTGCACCTATGCCTGAACCCAAACAATGCCTGACTCAGAATCCCCTTAATGACATATCAGTCAAACCTAATGAGCAGTTACTGAACAAAAAGCTCTGTAACATAAAGGGGAACTCCACCAATTAAAAAAAAAATCTGCATAATTCAGTGCTTGAGGTGTAAACAGAGTGATTTAGAGTGTATTTGGTTTGAAATGGTTCAGATGTTGTTTACATTGGTGGCGATAGGAACCAGTGGTCACCATAGCTACTGTGTTTAATGCTATATATATATATATATATATATATATATATATATATATATATATATATATACACACACACACACTGACGAGCCATAACATTAAAACCACCTCCTTATTTCTACAGAACCTGTCCATTTTATTTGCTCCACTAATCATCATATGGAAACAGGCTCTTCATAATTATAAACATATAGATTCTGTTAGGTGTGTCCAAACTTTTGACTGAAAGTGTAAAATATAGCTGTAAGCTTACAGCATTGTGTATTGTTAGACAAAAAACACAAAGATAATAGAAGAGTGGCCTGAAGTGGGTCGGAGCAGTGGTTACCCCACAGGACTGGTGCTGTTACTGGACAGTAATTAGATGCCTTACTAAGCCTTAGAGAAGAAATGATGCTTGTGACTAAGCTGTTTGTCCGAGCTGCTCTACTGAGCACTGCTTATTTTATCCCACATGCCTAAGGCCTTAAAATGTGTGTTTTCTTTAATATACAATCAAGTCACATTATTATGACCACCAGTTAATATCCAGAGTGACGCTGTATGCAGCACGGACAGCAGCTAGACAGACTGGGAGACTCAATGAGGTCCTGGTAGGTGGTCACAGGTATCTGGAGTCATGTTGACTGCAGTGCATCCCACAGCTGCTGGAGGGTAGCATGGAGGAGGATCCGTAGATCCAACACCAGCATACAGGTGGTCCCACAGATGCTCAGTTGGGTTCACGTCTGGGAAATTAGGGGTCCAGGGTAGTACTTAGAGGTCATAGTCAGCTCTTCCAAACAATGTAGGACATTTCTAGTCGTGTGACGTGACGCGTTTTCTTGCTGGAAGATCCCATCCACCCCAGAGAAGACAATGTATGGTGTACGTGATCTGCACAGACCCAAATCTGTTGAGAGTGTCTTCCACATGGATAAATGTCACAAACATTCCTCGCCACCCAAATAATAATGTGACTCTGCTGTGTTTTGTCCTTGTTTATCACGCTCTCTCTTCTGGGTGTAGCTGTCTATGCTGGAGAAACACGGCGTCACTCACATCGTGTGCGTCAGACAAAACATCGAGGCCAACTTCATCAAGCCAAACTTCCCCCTCAAGTTCAGGTGCGTACTGCTCAGCTGGCTTGTGGTCACTCAGTGTTTTTGTTCGTCCTGTCTAATGTGCCTCTGTTTACGTTCATTCCCGCAGATACCTTGTTCTAGATATCGCAGATAACCCAGTGGAGAACATAATTAGACACTTCCCAATGGTGAGTCCAGCCCAGATCCCCTAGTAGAAGAATGACCACTCTATGTATTTAGGTGGTGGTGGTGGTTTTTTCTTTCATGTCCACTACTTTTCTGTCTTCCTCACCTCAGACTAAAGAATTTATCGATGGATGTTTAGAGAGTGGAGGTAATGAATAACCCATTATAACTGTGATCTGTATATATGTGTGTTGTGTGGAATCGTTTTGT
The DNA here is from genome assembly GCA_021613375.1 of Megaleporinus macrocephalus. Lineage (NCBI taxonomy): Eukaryota > Metazoa > Chordata > Actinopteri > Characiformes > Anostomidae > Megaleporinus > Megaleporinus macrocephalus. The sequence goes on from CM038712.1 coordinate 20,484,337, forward strand.
TTGTCGTCAGTTTAGTCTCTGCCTCTTCATCTAAATGTATCTGACTGGTGTTCTGCTCTTTAATGGTTCCACAGGAAAGGTTCTCGTCCACGGAAATGCAGGGATATCTAGAAGGTGCGTGGTGAGCTTTGCTGTAAATAAAAACCAGAACACGAGGACTGTCCAGTAGGAATGTCCTGGCTGTGTGCTATTGGACAGACTGGGCTTTTACAAATAAAGGTGCCACAAAGCGTTCTTTCAGCGATGCCAGTGGTCCTCTGAGACCCCCAGGTTTAAAAAAGAGAGACAGCAGATTGAGAGTATTAAGAGCCTTCAAGGTTTAAAGGGGAATGCCACTGATTTTTCAGAATTTCTGCAGAATTCTTAACAGTGGTTTAAACTGTGTTGATTTTTTAAAATAATTTTCCTTTAAGAACCTTCACATAACGTAAAGACTGCTACTGCATGTGAAGGTTCTTTCTCCTTTGACAGGGTTCCTCACAAAGCATGTTTCTTTAATTGTAGCAATAACTGCCAGCAAAATATTAGAATTATATCATTTGCATATAAAATTGTCTGTGATCTAAACTCCAGTTCTGGATTTACAACGTTCTCACACACACACACAGACACAGACATAGCAGAGATGCAGTGAAAATATCAGAAACATCAGTTCTTTTATTTATTTGTTTGTTTATTTATTTAGAACTATCTGCTATTTGTGTTTGTACACAATGTGAAATTTAAGCTCCACTATGTTGTAAAACATACATACACACACAAACACATGTGCACACACATGCTAGTGAACACAGTGAGCACACTTGCTGGGAGCAGTGGGCAGCCCAATCCACAGTAGATGTCTTGCTCAAAAGCACCCCCAAGTGTGTATGTTCACCCATGTGTGTATATATGTGTGTTTTACTGCACAGGTGGGTTAAATGCAGAGATCAGATTCCGCTGTGTGAAAACACAAGTAGCAAATAGTTCTAAATTCTGAACAGTCCCACCATGTTTACCCGTCTGGATCTGAGCCACCATGTTGAACATTATAAACTTCCAATGGGAATGTTTATACACAGGCATGTATATATAGCTATTATTCTTTGATTAAAGTGATTATCTACAATATTACCCATCTCCTTCAGTCAGATAGAAGCTGTATTTAGACTAGAATTACCTCAGTCAGGCTCGTCTATTATGATTTATGTGTACGTTATTTAAGTTTTCTGTTCCGATTCGGCTGTGTGTAAATTAATGTTATGTTAATGTTACAGAATGACCTTCCTCTTGTTGACCACTAGTTTTATGTTTTTCAGTGCTGCCTTAGTTATTGCTTACCTTATGGAAACATTTGGAGTGAACTACAGGTAATGTTTAAAAAACTAACTAAAATAAACTCCATAAAGAATGTGTTTCTCTTGGAGAGGAATTCCACTGTTTTTTGCATAATTCAGTCTTTATATATGTAAACAGGGAGATTCAGAGTGGGTTTTGGTGTGAATTGGTTCCATGTCTACAAGACAAAAATACACATTGTATTTACTATCAAACCCACCAGTGAACCTACACGTGTCTACATGATTGTTTATATGTGGTTTTGATGATTGATGATTTTATTCATAACCATTGTATATTACTTACTATAAGGGAGCTTTTAGAGGTGGACGTCTGGTTCCATTCACCAACACTGTGAAATGTTCTGGAACAGGCCTTTCAAACCACACGCACTCTGAATGAGTTTATGCACAAATTGGTGGGATTCTCTTTTAGTGCTTGCAAGTCTGCCTGCTTTAACACTTTATATAATTATGATTGTGTAGATCAGGATGTAATTAAACTGTTAGATAATAGAATTGTCCATTATATATAAAATGGCTGTTTCTGGACAGGGATGCTTTCAGCCACGTTCAGGAGAGAAGATTCTGCATCAATCCGAATGTGGGATTCGTGCATCAGCTACAGGTAACGGATCACACAGTAAATGAATATGAACAGTGCTGGTGCTCAGAGTCATGAAGGTCAGCTGTTCTTTGTGTCCAGGAATATGAAGCAATCTACCTTGCTAGGCTAACCATCAAAATGATGTCACCCATTCAGTTGGGTCGGTCCTTCTCCATCCAAGCGGGAATGCCAGGTCAGCCTGTTCAGCATTACAGATAAGCACGTACTGTTCAGCTGTTTCATAGACGAAGCTCATGCATGTGTTCTTATTGGCCATTTTATCAGAAACACTTACCATACAGGTGTGAGATGGTCTTCTAGGTTTAAAGTTACAGACCTGCATATGTTTCAGCACCGCCTCCGTAGTGACCCAGACAAAGCAGTGCTGTGGGTTTGTTCAAAATCAAAATCAGTGAAAGTCAAGTTCAGTGTTTGTTTAAACTGAGTGGCGGTGAAAGGGTCGAAGGTGGGCTCCAGAACTGTGCTGCTACTGTAAAGCCATATAATGGGAGTGGAAGTACAATGTTGATGCTTCCAGTGAAATGGCCAGTTCTTGAACGCACAAGGTTGGTGTTTCTAATAAAGCGGCCAGTTAGTGGAAGCACACGGAGATGCTGGTGCTGGGGTTCTTAAGCGCTGTTGCTTTTCTTCTCTACAGGGAGTCTGAAGCGAACACTAGAGGAAGATGAAGATTTTGGGAATATGCAAGTACAAACAGCTCAGAACAGTTAGGCTAGTGCGTAGCGTGCTCGGCTGCAGTGGACTTAATAGTATGAATTTTTTTTTACATTTTTATGGGGTTTAAAAATGTAAATACTAAACCTTTTGTATAGAGGGAGGGGGGAGGCTGCTCCTCCAGCTTTGGGTGGGTGGGTAGGTGGGGCGATGGGGGGGTTGATAAATGTTTCGGTTCCTTCGTTTTTCAGTCGTATGCACTGATGAGGTTTTTTGCAGTTTTATAGTATTTAACGCATTTTGCATTTGCAGCGGGACAGTATTGCAATAATGCTCTTTTGATACTTGAACTACTATCTTTTTTTTTTTTTTTTTGGCTGGATGTTCGAGTTTGCATAAGGGAAAGTGTCACTGCCGTATTTTTTTTTTTGGGCGGGGGGGGGTGGTCTCAAATGGCAGTGGAATAAGATGGGAGGAGATAAAGAGAAAGAAACGCTTGTGAGAATTAACAATCTGCTCAATAAAAAAAGGTGGCTGAATTATATATGTTTTTTTTTGGCCTTTTTTATGACCTTTTGCTGCAGTACTGGTGGTCTTTTTATACTTGTGGTCTTTTTTTATATACTGATGGTCTTTTTATGATATTCTTAAATGACATTGCGACAAAATGTGTTTTTAAAAATAACTTTATTAACTTTGTTGTTGAACCCATTTCCCCAGTACACAATTCAAAGCTCTCATTAACGTCCTGTAACAGTTTAGGAAAACAGGGAACTGCTACACGTCTCTCAGCAAGTATAGAACCACAGCAACCCTCTATAACCGTTCTGCTGCCTCTTATTCTCTCATATGGTATAAATATATAAAAATAAATGCATTTCTTGGTATGTAGTGACAGGTTTAGTTTTTTTCCTTTCAACATATGCATAATCGTATGAATAGTTTATTTGCCGTCCTACTGTTGTCATTTTTTGAAAATAAATAATGATTAAATAGAATTGTCAGTGGCTATGACTATACAGCCGATCAGAAAAACAACTAAAAGTAAGTCTAATAGGTTTCCAATTGTAAAGAAAAGGAAATAAAGTAAGGAAACATGCTTCGAACATGCCTGTTCCAGCCAAAGAAATCACAAAAGCTGCTGGTTTTTTATTACACTTAAAAATATAAATTACCCGGTACGATAGAAAAGACACTCTCTGCATTAAAAAATATTCAAGTACCTCTTTAAACGTACTGGAAAGGAGCTTCCAGTACACATGACTAAAGACCAGCGAGTGATGCACAAAGACAATGTGCGTTTAATGCATCTACATTCTTCTGTATAGCCAAGAAAATAGCAAGACATGTTGAGACTTCAAACCTTGGGAGATTCAATCCTTCATGTTTTCATTTTAGCTTCCTTTTTAAAGGAATTCTGTAAATTCCTGCTCAATTTTTTAACTGTTGCCGTGTAAACAGAATCATTCAGAGCGGGTTTGGTATGAAGTTCTCTGTTCTAGAGCAATTAAACAAGAACTGTACAGTGGTGGTGAATGGAACCAGACGTCCACCTTTAAAAAGCTCCCACAGAAAGTTATTACATGGTTGGAGCTTGATGCTCTGACATTAGGTACCACTTTCATACTGGTGGGTCTGACAGTAAACAATATGGTATATCTGTGTTATAGACATGGTTCCTATCACTACCACTGTAAACAACATTGGAACCATTTCATACCAGACTCACTCAATCTCTGTTTAGACCTCAATCTCTGAGTTACACAGAACTCAGCTAAATTCCCCTTTAACTCATGATCTACCTGCAGTTCCTGGTTTGGCCTTCAGATGGAAAAGGCTGCAAAGTGGACAGAGACTGACCACAGAGTCTCTCTGGGCTCAGACACTTCCGTAACGTTCCTGCAAGGATTCAGTCAAAGAAGCGGCACTGCATGTAGGTCTCATCTGACGGCACGTAGCCGAACTTCTTGTAGAACTCCACGTTCTTCTCTGCACACTCCAGCGTTATCTTGTAGCACTGCAGTTTCTTGCTAAGCAGAGTCAGTGTAGATACCAGCCTGATGAGAAATGAGTGGTCAGTTAAAATGCAACGTGTTTAAATAAGAAAGTGACGGTTCAGTAAAAAATTTTAAGTTAAGTAAATTTGACCTCCGTATTTAACCCATCCATGTGGAGCTGATACACTGGATAGTGATTGTAGATGTAAGGAGGGGGGTTTATTGTTACGGCTGATCTGTGTATATTGTATATTCTACTGTATGTTATTTGTACGCTACCATGGGCTGACTCTATATGGCGCACAAGTTTTGTAATAGGGAGCAACTCTGGATGCAGCCACAGTTTTGTGGGCCGCGTGGGTGGAAATCAACCATGTCACGAGTTTTGATCGGCAAGATTGATGCTTACAAAAGCGGTACCCAGGATCAGGACTACCCAGTTCATACACACAATGACACACTTGTGTGCCCACAAGAGCATGACTAACCTAAAACACAGCTTTATGTTCCCTGGGGTCTTAAGAATGATCTAATATGGGTTTAGACCTCCAGTCATACGTGACACATCAGATGAGAACATTACTTACAGCTTTCCCAGCTGCTTCCCTCGACACACGTCACTAACGACCACCTCCTCGACACGTCCTCGCTGTGTGGAAATAATACAGAGGGGTCATACAGAGGTCCTTCAGTTTTGATTTACAGCGTTAAAAAAAAAATCTACATTAGCGTCTCCTGTCTTCTACAGCTGTATCACTTTAAAGGGCCCATATCCTACATTCAACACCACATGTACCAAACGTTCATTTCTATATGAATTTAATTATCCAGCCTCGAAAAATGAAACAGGCTTTCTTTGTTACTATCCATCCATCATCTTCTGCTTTATCCCGCTACTTGGGGTTGGGGGGCTGAAGCCAATCCCAGCATCATCAGGCAAAGGCGGGGTACACCATGGACAGGTCACCAGTTCATTGCATGGCCAACACACACTCACACACACCTACGGGCAGTTGAGAGTGAGAGTTCAACCTAACATGCATGTGTTTGGACTGTGGGAGGAAACCCACTCAAGCACGGAGAGAACATACACACTCCACACAGAACAGCCCTGACCGGGAATCCAACCCAGATCATCTTACTGTGAGGCTCCTAATATATAATATATAGACTAATATAAGATAACTGTGCTCTGTTCTGAGTGGTGATTCCGTGTTGGGTCCACGCAGGCACATCAACGACACGCCATTCTGGGGAGGTCAACATCGCTGCTGGACTGCATTCAGTACCGTTACACAGCTACTGTACAGACACTCATGTTTCTGTAATGTGTCATCCACATCTGATTGTGTGGGGGAAAACAGAAACTGGTCGATTTGTCCCACCCAATTCACACGCTGTGTTTGTTGTTAGCAACTGGCTCTGGTTGTTGTCTGGTGGTCTTTCACTTTGTTAAGGTTTGTGTTGAGATGCCTGTTCAAAAAAATCCTTCACTGACCGGAGCTCTTGCCTCGCTGGAGCATCGGGTAGCTCGCGCCAGCTGTAAACGCAAGGTCAGTGATGAGAGCAATGAACAGCAAAATATACTGTAATAAAAACGGCTTTAGTATAATGTGTTGTTATGGTAACAGACTAGGAGGGTATTTTGTGTAGATACTTTATTGATCCCAGAGGAAATTTCAAGATCTCTGGGTTTAACCTCTCCGTAAAACATTCACATGCATACACACTAGGGGGCAATGATCACACTTGCCCGGAGCGGTGGGCAGCCCTACCATAGTGTCTGGGGAGCAGTCTGGGGTTAGGTGCCTTGCTCAAGGCCACTTCAGTCATATCCTGTTGGTTCATGGGATCGAACCGGCAATCTTCCAGTCACAAGGCTGGTTCACTAACTTCCAGCTCACTAACTTTTTTCCCCCATATACATATTAGTTAAGACTCCTTTATTAAAAAAAAAAAAATATGGGCCCTTTAAGTATGGAACGATACTGTACCTTCGCGCAAGAATGGATGAATTTGTGCTCGACGATAAGTGTTGCTGTGGCAACAATTTGTCCAAGATTTGTGTCCTCCACCACGATGACGTAATAGTCACCGGTTCTTCTCATGTGATCAAAATTCTCTATGGAAACATAAGGAGAGAGTCGGGCATTTACTTTACAGCTGAAGTACATCCACAAAACAGGTTCAGCAGCTTTTTAAGGGAAATGACTTCCGGGCGCACACAGAGCTGACTCCTGGGGAACCCAGGGACAACATTGAAAAGCTTAATCCGTGTTAGAAATTCCACTATATCTGATTTCAATGTGCTTTGTTCTGCTATAGTGGGTATTTTCATGTAGTCGTATTAGTAGGCAGTACTTTTACCTTTGAATTGTTCTTTTGTGACGTCTCCTGCCTCCGTAAGCTGTGACAAGACCTTGTAGTATCCTGCAGAGTGGAAATAAAAAAAATATATGTGTAAGGTTACACAGCCTGTCAAATTTCTACTCCAAACAGCAGGGGGGCAGCATATCACCAGTAAAGAAGAAACGTTCAGCATCTGATGTTCCTCCTTTTCCTCTCCAAGATCATCTCCAGTGGTGGAAACACCTCCAATGTTCTCTCTTGTTCTGCTTCTATTTATGTCACTTATTTTGTTGCTGCTAAACGTGGTCACCGGCAAGGCTCGCTCACCAAGAGCTCCAGCCATCGGTGTGTTTACTGTTCATTCATTGGCTGCCTGTTCTTAAATGATCTAACCAGGAGCAGCATTATCACCTCTTCAGGTACAAAGTGGTATTACAGTGACTCACTATCACCTCTTAAGGTACAAAGTAGTATTACATTGACTCACTATCACCTCTTAAGGTACAAAGTAGTATTACAGTGACTCACTATCACCTCTTCAGGTACAAAGTGGTACTACAATGACTCACTATCAGTGGCATTGGAAGACAGGACAGGCAGGCAGGCAGGCTAGCTGATTAGCATGCTATTTTCAGTGGATATCTCTGATACATCTTTTTTGACAACACTTTTTGGTTAAAATTCATATTCTGTTGAAAATCATTTTGAAATGCTTTGGCTGAAAATCTTACACATTGCTCCTTTAATTATCTTTATTATTAATTTTATCCAATTTTTAAAGTATAAGCCCAAAGTGATTAGCTTGCGAGGTCTATTTACCTAGTATCTAATACTGGCCGAGCAAACCTACATGTTTATCATGAGAGTGAAAAATAAATATTTACATTTGTTAGCCTCCATAGCCTGCATGTTGTGGAACTGAGCGACCTTAGACATCTACTGCAGTCAGACTAATTAATTGCGATTATCGGTGACAGGCCTGGTTCTGTCACTCGTACAGCTGCAACATTATATACATATAGATAATTTTCATAAGCAAATTAAGGACCACCTTTATCCAGTAAACAGTGAACAGACTGTACCTCTGTCCAAGTCGGCGGGGCAGAGGGGCCGGAGCACCAGGCCCTCCCCAGGCGCTGAGGGGGAGATGGGGGGAGAGAAAGACACTGTGTTACTGCTCCAGTCCAGATCCTGCAGCAGAGAGGGGTCAAACAGCGGGGTCTCGTCCAGCAGCATTCCAGACGCCCTGAGGTGAAACAGAATCACACAGAACACTCCTAACACAGTGGGTTCTTTATGGAACAGAGCTACGTTCAATATTCATTCAAATCTATGTAGAACCACTTCACACCTCTTTGTGTGTGTGTTCAGGATGTGAAGGTGTGGCTGTACGTTATGTGTCATCACAATATTTAATTCTATGAAGTTCAAATACAAAATAGATTTTGCTACTAAAATATTTTAAATAAATCACAATACACTGCTATATACACATATCAGCCATAACAATAAACCCACCTCCTTATATCTACAGACTGTCCACTGTATCAGCTCCACTGACCATACAGGAGCTACACTTACAGACTGTAGTTCATCTGATTCTCTGTATACTTTATTACTCTGTTCTTTAATGATCAGAACCTCCACAGGACCACCACAGAACAGGTAATATTAGGGTGGTGGGTCATTCTCAGCACTGCAGTGACACTGACATGAGTGGATTAGACACAGCAGTGCTGCTGGAGTGTTTAAACACTGTGTCCACTCACTGTCCACTCTGTTAGACACTCCTACTACTTGCTGGTCCACCTTGTAGATGTAAAGTCAGAGACAGTAGCTCATCTGCTGCTGGACAGTTTGTGTTCTCTAGTTCTTCATCAGTGGACACAGGACGCCGCCCACAGGACACTGCTGTCTGGATAGATTTGGTTGGTGGACGATTCTCAGTTCAGCAGCGACACTGAGGTGCTTAAACACTCCAGCAGCAGCACTGCTGTGTCTGATCCACTCTCACCAGCACCACCTTAGTGTCACTGCAGTGCTGAGAATGATCTACCTCCCTAATTGTACCTGCTCTGTGGTGGTCCAGTGGGTGTCCTGACCATTAAATCACAGGGTAACAAAGTATACAGAGAATCAGATGAACTACAGTTTGTAATTGTTTATGTTTGTTTATAAATATATCCACGTCAAATGAATGTATGTTAAAACAACGGAAGACCTAAACCATGTGCTACACACTTCAAGGGTTCCTCAGTAAAGACAACTGATACCACTGTAGGAACCATTAGCATGATTGTGAAAAGGCTCATAGGTAAACGAATAATATGCTTGAGATTAAAGGTTCTATATGGAACCTTTTCGAAAAGGGGTTTCTTATCTATTGTTATGATACCAAGCTTGTAATAATAGAAAAACCCATTTTGTGTTAAATATAAAGCCTATTTAATACGGACCCCCACTTTTATAAGAGTTGCCAGCTCAGTCAGCCTGTGTAAGTGGACAAAGTTGGATCTGTATGGTGGAATTTGACCAGCAAACATTCCTTGATCAAATAATAGTGTCCACCTGTTTACGTCACGCCAGTGACCAGACATACAGAAACCAAAATCTGGCTTGACATCTCTCTGACACGCCCTGTCCGGGTGTAACTCCTGCTAAAAAAAAAAAAGACTGTAGCAGCGCTGTCCTGTAATCAATCAACCAACACAGCCAGCAAGGAAGAAGATAAACAGAACTTAATAACTTTCCAGAATTATCAGATGTTTCATTTTACTGCCTGCAGTTTATTACAGAGAGTAATAACAGCTGCTGTGTTATAGCAGTAATAACCACTACTGGGAACCTATCAGAGCACATCGGTTCTACGTTAGGCCCAACTGAGGCAACAAGCTGACTTCATGGAACACATGCTGTAATGACCAGTCATGGTAGAAGAAGGCAGCGTATAGATTTTAGGCAACTTCTAGTAGACTATTTAATTTAATTTATTATACAATTATTATTCTTATTAACACCAATATTCATATAATGAGCACATTTAATTCAACAGTGTGATAGAACTTACAGATAGAACTAATGATATGTGTGGTCTATGTATACTGTTTAGTGGTGAAGGCCACAGTATACTGTATAGCCAATTAAGTATAAGTCAAGACCAACATCTTAACTACTGGACAGGTCAGTGAACAGGATGATGTAATGTCACAGATGAGCTATGAGAGTTCAGTATATAAGGCTGATCTGTTCTGGTTGATGTCTGAACTGAGCTGAACAGTAGCTGAGCTCAGCTCAGCTGGGTGTAGGGCAGAGAGTCGGCTGCTGGTGCTGTGTGTGAGAGCGGGCGCTGCTGCGCTGCTGTAAGAGGTTAATATGAATGTACTTACGGAGACATGAGTTCTGGAGCAGCCCGGGTTCGTCTTTACTGGTTAAACAGGAGTTTGTGATCCTCAGTTCAGCCCGAGAGGCTCCTCCACATGAACTCACTTCCTCCTCCAGCGCACAGTGACGTGGCAGAGCTGCGTCGAGGGGCGGGGGCGGTGACGTCACCCGTCAGAATGAATGGAGGGCTGTTTTTTATTATCGTGCTGTTTTTTTTGTTAAGTCTGTTTGCGATGTGCTGTGAAAATTATAACCTTTATTTACAGTTTATATGTTTATATTTGAAATATACTATTGCAGCACCACGCGTCTACTCTGTGGTGGTCCTGTGGTGGTCCTGACCATTACAGTTTTTCTCAGTCGATTTGGTACGTTTCTCACATCATGATTTACGTTGGCATCACAACAAGTGCATTTCTCAAAACAGTTAGTGCAAACAGCAAAACTGAATGAAATGCCTGCAAAGGCACGTATCTCACTCAGAATTCTTTTTTTTGCCTCAAAAGCAAATATTTATGTCAATCAACTTGTCAGTGGCATCAGAATGTCTAGTCTGTCTGTCATTGCCTATGAACAAGCTAGTCAAAATACTTAGTCATGTCAGTGCAACAGTGTACATTGTGAGTATATTCTGATGGAAACTAGCTTTAGATTATAAGAACGCTGCACATTCTGTGACACATCAATAAAAACAGTATGTGTTACACACAAAGTACAAACTTACACAGAACACAACGTTACACATGACTGTTTGTGGGAGACTGACAGCAGGAAATTGAACTGGAATCAAATTTATACAGTAATATACTTTTACTGTAGTGTTTGCACTGCAATTTGTTGACAAACAAAATCAGATAGAAATTCAGGAAAGACAGACAACTTTTTGGCAGCACTCGATAACACAAAGGAAAAACTACACAATTAGAACCTATTAGAAGGAATTAGAGTGCTTTCTTTTCCTGCCGCTCCTCTCTGCAAAACACCAGATTAAATAACATTTCGGAATTTATGTCAATGTGCAGCATTACAGCAGAGTGCACGTTTCTGAATTACATACCTGTTTTTTCTACGAAACGTTTGAACAATTGAAGACACAGTTGTTCTTTCAATATTCGGCTTCAGCCATTGTAAGACCAAGACCTTCACACATTCCCCTTCTTGACTGAAAGCCAAGATTCACCTGAGAACAATTTAATCAATTTAGGACAGATTCCCAAAATGTACCAAAAGTTTTTTTAGAAATCCACAAATTCTGCCTGAGAGATTACGACAACATGTTCAGCACTTTTGCATGTAATAACTGAGGCAACGACCTAAAGTCTAAATGTTTTGGAAGGTAAGACAATTCAACAGACAATCAGTAGAACATGTTTTGATAATCGTGACATAAGAAATTGATAATGCAAAAAACAACAGACAGGTGTATATGACCATTTGCATGAATGTACAAAAGCATTTGCAAAATGTGGAACAAACACTATTATGATGTGCACAAGTGACGAGGAGATGTGGAGACTGAACGAATAGTTTTGAGAAATTCAATTCTGTCTGAGAAATGAACCAAATCGACTGAGAAAAACTGTAAAGAACGAGTGACAAAGTATACAGAGACTCTGTAAGTGTCTCTGTCAGTAAGACTCAGTCTGTAAGTGTAGAACTATAAAGTGGAGTTTGTGGAGCTGAAAAATGGACAAAGAGTGTAGACACAAGTAGGTGTCCACACACACAAATAGTAGATAGATAGATAGATAGATAGATAGATAGATAGATAGATAGATAGATAGATAGATAGATAGATAGATAGATAGATAGATAGATAGATAGATAGATAGATAGATAGATAGATAGATATTTTTTAAAGACTATTAATAAGTGATAATAAAATTGATCCTGAAGCTAAACAGGAAGATGAAACGGGGGTCTTTTCAGTCGGGCTCCATGTAAGAGAAGGCAGCAGTTTGCTGTTGATATTATGATCAATAGAACTGAAGAGGAAACTGATTGTGGATCAGCTCTGTTACTCTGGTGTGTGTATATATAGGTCATGCTGTGTAAGCCACACTCGGTTACTGGAACTCTCCTCTGTGCTATTGATCTGTGTTGGGCTTCTGAACATGAAGATTACTAAAAGCTCTTTCTAATGATTCTGAACGTTTATGATATGTTTGGTCCAGCTGGCTGGAGGTCAATGAGTATAAAGCGTGGAGAGGAAATAAGAAATGGAAAAGCAGTCTCTGAGGTCATGCAGGTCAATTTAATGTATACTGACAGCATCAGCTCTGTGAAGAGAAGGGGGTCCGTTAGCAGGAGGTGTGGTGGTCTTACGTTAATCAGCATTTTGAATTAAACCAAGATCATCATTTCATTATTCGTGTTCAGTTTAGTTTAAGAATTAGACTTTAGCAGCATGCACTTGTGTTTGCACACAGAGGAATCTGACCTCCGCAGTAAAACAGCCACATACACACACACTAGTAAACATACACACTAGGGGGCAGTGAAACACCCACATATACACACACTAGTGAACACACACACTATGGGACAGTAAAACACCCACATACACACACATTAGTGAACACACACACTTGGGGGCAGTAAAATACCCACATACACACACATTAGTGAACACACACACTTGGGGGCAGTAAAACACCCACATGCACACACATTAGTGAACACACACACTAGGTGGCAGTGAAACACCCTCACAAACAAACACTATTGAACACACACACACACACTAGGGGGTAGTAGTGGGCAGCCCTATCCACAGTGTCCAGAGAGTAGTTTGGGGTTAGGGGTCTTGCTCAAGCACAAGTCAGTCCTTGAGCGTTCTGTCAGTTCAGGGGATAAAACCAGTGCCCTTCTGATCTCAAGGCTGGTTCCCCAACATGCAGCCCACAAAAGAGACTAGCAGTGAGCTTCGCCTGAGCATCATTTTCTCCCTGTGTTCTGTCGCTGTGTTAAGTTTAAGTAAGGCAGAGTTATATAGCAGGTCTTTGCGCTGGGCTACTTTAGCTCCACAGCCAACTAGAAGGAGACAGTCAGGTTTTCATGTCAGTCTTTCAGGACAAGACAAGAAAAGCAGCTCGCTGATCCAAATAGAGATTAGAGCCTCATTAGTTCTTAAACTGATCACTGATGGATTAATTAAGACGTTCCAGTGCAGTTAATGAGTACTTAAGTACTTGACTTTTCTTTCTACTGGGATCATTATTTCAGTGGTCAATAAAGGGGAAATTTGGATATCAAAAAAATGTTGATTGTAGAGACTCACATAATGTTTACAGTGGTGATGATGATGTTCACATGGGTGGTGATGATGTTTACAGTGGTGGGGATGATGTTCACATGGGTGGTGATGATGTTTACAGTGGTGGTGATGGTTCTTACAGTGGTGGTGATGGTGTTCTCAGTGGTGGTGGTGATAATGTTTACAGTGGTGGTGATGATGTTTACAGTGGTGGTGGTGATGTTTACAGTGGTGGTGGTGGTGGTGATGTTTACAGTGGTGGTGATGATGTTTACAGTGGTGGTGGTAATGGTGTTTACAGTGGTGGTGGTGATGATGTTTACAGTGGTGGTGGTGGTGATGTTTACAGTGGTGGTGGTGATGGTGTTTACAGTGTTGGTGGTGATGATGTTTACAGTGTTGGTAATAGTGTTTACAGTGGTGGTGATGATGTTTACAGTGGTGGTGGTGGTGTTTACAGTGGTGGTGGTGATGATGTTTACAGTGTTGGTAATGGTGTTTACAGTGGTGGTGATGATGTTTACAGTGGTGGTGATGGTTCTTACAGTGGTGGTGGTGGTGATAATGTTTACAGTGGTGGTGGTGATGGTGTTTACAGTGGTGGTGATGATGTTTACAGTGGTGGTGGTGATGTTTACAGTGGTGGTGGTGATGTTTACAGTGGTGGTGGTGATGGTGTTTACAGTGTTGGTAATGGTGTTTACAGTGGTGGTGATGATGTTTACAGTGGTGGTGATGGTTTTTACAGTGGTGGTGATGATATTTACAGTGGTGCTGATGTTTATAGTGTTGTTGATGGTAACCAGGGGTCTCCATGTCAACACAAATATACTCATTTTAATTACTATCAAACCCACCAGTAAACCTGCACACGAGTTTTATATAAAATGTTGATTATGCTAAACATACATATTGAAAAAAATTAATTTGCCTTACAGCGTCCTCCATGTATCCCTCTGCCATGAGTAGATATAGTACAGTTTTATAATAATATCATAAAATAGCATTTCAGACATCAGTACAGTGCATTCATAACTATTTCATGTAATAATGTTTTGTGTATGAGCTTAGAGTACTGTACATTTAGATAAAGGCCCTGTAGCCATAACAGTTAGACTATAGCTGATCGTCTGTTACTGATGAATGAAAGAGTAACAGGCAGGTTTGATGTGTTCACTGGGAGCGGAAATGTAAAGCGAGGCAGAGAGGCAGCAGGTATTGAATGAAGCTTGCGGGAAACGGGCCGGCTCAGAGCACAATGAGGAAAAAAAGCCTTCAGAAAGATGATCCAGTGGTTCACATGACTCCAGCAGGGGTGGCTGCAGTGAGTGGATGATACAGATCGAGGCTGTGCAGTGTGTCTGTTCCTAATGGCCAGACGCTGAAACTGAATCTATATGTATATGATATCATATGCCTAGTTTTCTGTGGTCGTTCAGGTCTTTATTTGAACCTCGGTGAAGTCTGCTGTCTGCACGCTCACAATAACTAGTGTGGACAGTTGCTCAGTAAGTGTTTTTCAGGTACTGATGTTGAACATTGCTGTGAGGATTTGATTGAGTGTTAGTGAGGTCAGGTACTGATGTTGAACATTGCTGTGAGGATTTGACTGAGTGTTAGTGAGTTCAGGTACTGATGTTGAACATTGCTGTGAGGATTTGATTGAACATTAGTGAGGTCAGGTACTGATGTTGAACATTGCTGTAATGATTTGATTGAATATTAGGTCTGAAAGAACTCCAGAAACATATATAACGTAGAGCTTATTCACAGAAGCTGTTCATGCTTATTGCTTGGTTATTAATTGTAAACAATAAATATGATAAAGGTGTCAGTCTGAGCCTGAAGCTTCTTCACGTCAGCTCGGTTTCTGCAGCAGCTTCATGTCCACTGATACGGATCAATGAGAGAACGAGCTCAGATCTGCGGAGCCAGAGACTTCCCACTGATTTAATTAGCTTCTCTCCATCACTCAGACAGCCACCATTCTGAAGCAGCCTCAGCCCAGGCCTGTATGAATGATGGTCACGTGAGGATGTCCAGCAGACGCAGGCAGTGGCAGACGGGGGGCTTATTTACACTGGGTTGGGGGCTAGTGCAGGAGTCAGTTCTCTAAAGGAGTGCTGAAGCTGGTTTAATGTCGTTAATGGGCCGTGTGGGAGGTGTTAAAGCTTCAGGAGAGGTGGAAGTGCCCATAAAGCAGCGGGCGAGGCTCGTAGGGTCTCTGTGTTGCCGTTTGGCTTCACAATCCGATCAAATATTCATGACGTCTGTGGACGCTCTTCTGTTCGTCCGATCGATGAGGCTGTAATAGCGGCCATATGCAGGACTTCCTTTTGCCAAGATGCCTCCATACCCCACCCCACCCATTCCCCCGGCTGCCAGGATAAACTGTTCCACGTTAATGGGCACACTGAGTTACAATGTAAGTGGTTCAGGTGAAGATACAGGAACTCTTCTTCACAGCTCTTCTTCTCTGTTGGGTTAGTTTGGCTGGGTGGGGTAGGTGGGGGTGGTGATGGGGGGTGTAATGGGAAAGGCACAACCTCAACATCTAGATTTTAGTATTTGAGCAGCATTTATGTAATGTATATAGTTAAAGTGGCTGTTTGTTGCTGTGGTGTCTCAGGTGGTTGCTAAGGTGTTGCCAGGAGGTTGTTATGGTGTCCCATGTGGTTGTAAAGGTGTTGATAGGTGGTCACTAAGGTGTACCAGATGGTTGCTACTTTGTTCAAGATGGGTGCTTAGGGGTTGCTAGGCAGTTGCTAAGGTGTCCCAGATGGTTGGTAAGGTGTTGCTAGGCGGTTGCTATGGTGTCCCAGGTGGTGGCTAAGGTGTTCACTATGGTGCACCAAATTGCTAAAGTGTTCACAGGTGATCACTATGGTGCACCAGGTTTTTACTTTGGTGTCCCAGGTGGTTGCTAAGGTGTTGCTAGATGGTTGCTTGGGTGTACCTTGTGGATGTTACGGTGTTGCTAGATGGTTGTTATGGTTCCCTATGTGGTAGTAGGAGTAAGTTAGTTTTAGTTTATTTGTAGTTTAGTTGTGGTTTGTGTAGTTGTACTTTGTTTACCTGTATTTTAGTTGTACTTTATTAAGTTGTAGGTTAGTTTTAGTTTAGTTGTTTAGCTGTATTTTAGTTGTACTTTATTAAGTTGTAGGTTAGTTTTAGTTCAGTTGTTTAGTTGTAGTTTGTTTAGTTGTACTTTATTAAGTTGTAGGTTAGTTTTAGTTTAGTTGTTTAGTTGTAGTTTGTTTAGTTGTACTTTATTAAGTTGTAGGTTAGTTTTAGTTTAGTTGTTTAGCTGTATTTTAGTTGTACTTTATTAAGTTGTAGGTTAGTTTTAGTTCAGTTGTTTAGTTGTAGTTTGTTTAGTTGTACTTTATTAAGTTGTAGGTTAGTTTTAGTTTAGTTGTTTAGTTGTAGTTTGTTTAGTTGTACTTTATTAAGTTGTAGGTTAGTTTTAGTTCAGTTGTTTAGTTGTAGTTTGTTTAGTTGTACTTTATTAAGTTGTAGGTTAGTTTTAGTTTAGTTGTTTAGTTGTACTTTATTAAGTTGTAGGTTAGTTTTAGTTTAGTTGTTTAGTTGTAGTTTGTTTAGTTGTACTTTATTAAGTTGTGGGTTAGTTTTAGTTTAGTTTTTTTTAGTTGTAGTTTGTTTAGTTGTGCTTTGATTAATTGTATTTCAGTTTTACTTAATTTAGTTGTAGGTTAGTTTTAGTACATTTGTAGTTTAGTTCTAGTTTGTGTTGTTGTAATTTGTTTAATTGTATTTTTGTTGTAGTTTGTTAAGTTGTGCTTCGTGTAATTGTCTTTTAGCTGTACTTTAGTTGTAGGTTAGTTTTAGTGTATTTGTGGTCTAGTTGTAGTTTAGTTGTAGTTTAATTTCTTGTGTTTCCTTTTGTTTCCGTTTTTTTCAATCTCACGCAAATCTCACGCTTGCATCCCGCCAGCTTGTCCCGTTCGTTTCTCACTAACCGTATCACAGACGGTTGCTAAGGTTAATATTCCAGGTTGTTGAGTTTCCCTGAATACAGTCACACAAAGAACACACAAACAGAGGAAATGAAAAGCCAGTAGATCATACATTGTCAGTATGCAGCTCTAAATCTCTATTACAGCATCTAATCTCATCTGAAGCATCTAATCTGATTAATCTAATCAAGCACAGTGTAATAAGGGTTCAGTGGCTGATTTGGAACACACATCATAAAGTAAACAACCAATTTCCAGAGACGTGTGGACGCTGAGCAAAATATAAGCATAAACAGAATGCAATGATGTGCCGATCATTTAAATCTTATATGTGATAGAAACTAGTACAAAGACAGCATATTAAATGTTTTGTGTTATGGGTGGTGGGTCATTCTCAGCACTGCAGTGACACTGACGTGGTGCTGGTGTGTTAGTGTGGAGTGTTTAAACACTCCAGCCGCACTGCTGTGTCTGATGTACTCACACCAGCACAACATACTCTAACACACCACCACCACGTCAGTGTCACTGCAGTGTTGAGAATGATCCACCTCCCTAATAGTACCTGCTCTGGGCTGGTCCTGTGGTGGTCCTGATCATTAAATCATTAAAGAACAGAGTAATAAAGTATACAGAGAATCTACAGTCTGTACAGTCAAACCACAGTCTGTAAGTGTAGCTCATATATGCAAGCTTATAAATATAAAATATATATTTATAAATATATCAATGGAACCAGAAATGTATATATATATATATATATATATATATATATATATATATATATATATATATATATATATATATATATATATATATATATATATTCCATTGACAACAATTAAAGTAAAGTTTTTCATATATAATATATAAGCTTGCATATATGAGCTACATTTACAGACTATAGTTCATCTGATTCTCTCCACTGATTCACATTAAAGTTAAAGATTTAAATTAAAGTTTTTGGTCTCTCCTGTAAAGTTATAATTTTGCAGACGCCTGTTTGTCTTTGTACAGCGACGGCATGCTTAAAGTGACCCTCCCGGTTCTGTATTTATGTATAATGTAGGTCCGCACACGCAGACCATCAGTCTCATTTAAATGAGGGGGATGATATCAGCACTCTCCCGCACGATATTAGGACCAACACCTATGAATAATACATGACAGTAAGGTACGTATTCCAACAGCAGACATGAGGGCAGAAACAAATTACACTGGAAATTAAGTTGGAAAATGACATCACCTAATTATCCCCCCCACCCCAACCCAACCCCCCGCCCAAATCCTAACGAGTTATTGAATTTATCGTGCAGCTCCTCTCAGGCTGCTCTCGCTCGTCCTTCAGGCTACTGCCTTTGATATCTGACACTGAGGGGGTCTGCAGTGCTGGAAATGGCTTATGAGTCACATCTGAAACCTGTAAAGCGTCCGTGCGGGCTAATGGGCGAGCAGCAGGGCACAGCAGGACGCGGCCGGATGTGCAGCAGCTCGAGGAAGACGGGTATTGATCAACAAATCAATAAATCAACCAGTCGATGCAAGTTAAAGGCTCTTTTCCGTTTCCTTCCTAACAAGATTGCCTTTGTAAATTAATGTCCGCTGCTGTCGACTAATTATAGGATGGACTGGCGGCCGGCAAAGTTCAACAACACAGTTTGGAAAATATGATGTAAGTCAATGAACGCTGGCTTGAAGGAATCTGATACAGATACAGACATTCATTTTAAAAAGATGTGTTCCTCTAAAAGGGGAATTCCAGCAATTTCTCAAAATTTCATTCATATGAATTAGTCTTTCAGAGCAGTAGTGGGACTACTTTGCCTCATAATGGCCTACATGTATCCCCCCACCATTTTAAGGGCAAGTCTTCTCAAAACTATAATAAAAAATATGTCAGACATCAGACAGTATATTCATAGCCATCCATTCATTATCTTCCACTTTAACACGTTAGTTGGGGTCACGGTGGGGCTGGAACCAATCCCAGTGTCATCGAGCGATGGACAGGTCTCCAGTCAATTGCATGGCCAACACACTTACACACACAGTCACACCTATGGGCAGTTTAGAGTGACTAATCAACCTAACATGCATGTGATGTGGGAGGAAACCGGAGTACCCGGAGGAAACACACTGAAGCACCGGGAGAACCACAGAACAGCCCGGACCGAGAATCCAACACAGATCATCTTGCTGTGAGGCGACAGTGCTGACAACTACACCACCGTATATATATATGTTTGGTAGATAATTTCTTTGTTGTAACAATGCTTCTTGCCTATAAATCTTATGCGATTGAAAAGCTGTTAATTTTCTAAATGGTGCCAAACATGCATGAACATGCCTCTGTGGGATGGGTAGTAGAGCCGAGTATGTGAGTTTTGCCCATGAAAAATTTGCCAAATCTTCTCTGCCAATGCCAGACAGCTTATTCTGATGTTGCTACTGACCCTTTTTTTTACTGACCCTTGTTTTGAGCTTCTGGTGCCCCCAGGCAGCACCTGTGAGCATGGGCCCTGCTACAGTGGTCAAAAGGTGTCTGCTCCAAGAATCAGCACGCCACATTTGACTGATCTGGAGAGGGCCCGTGCGATAGGGCAACTTTAAGCTGGTGTTCCGCAAAACTAAGTTGCGGCATTATTTGTAGTGAGCTCTAGTACCAGATCTACTAGAGTGAGGATGAGGTGCTAGGCTGTTGTGGCTGTGTATGGTTCTTCCACACACTACTCAGGCTCCTGTTTGTTAAATTAATAAATTGTTGATTTGCCAAATATGTCTTCTTTCTTCAAACACCAAAGTCAATGGCAGAATAAGCTGTTTGGCATTGGTAGAGAGGATTTAAATTAAAAAAAAGTGAGGAAAAAAACTTTCTGGGTTTTATTAAAGCACCGATATTGAGCGACTTGAGCTGATTAAACTAGCCAAATCAGTGATCATCTGCAGACGTGACAGCTTAATTATGATTGGAGCAAAATAGGCATGTGATAGACACACAGCTAGATGATACACTAGGTGTGTGATATTTATGTAATATACAGTTTGGCATAAATTTAAATAAAATAATTGTGTGATTATTGTTATGATCATGTGTACAGTGTTAATAGTGACAGCAGGTTTTGGGTGGCGTGGGGTGATGCCAGGGTTCGCATTTCCTTGTCATGGCACAGCAGTACAGCGCCTCAGACCTTTGTGTCACGGGTTGGGTCAGGATTATTACACACCACTTCATATGAATGTATTAAATTAATTATTTAATTAAAAAAATATTTCCTTGCTGTCCAAAGAACAACATGTATCTCCTTTTTTTATTTGAACATAATTTGAACATGAAAACTACTGTTTACACTGTGTGTTTCATGATGAATGGACCAATAGAAACGCTTCAAAACAGCTTGGAAAAAATTTGCACTATGGCCTCACAGCAAGATGATCTGGGTTGGATTCCCGGTTGGACCTGGACTCCTTTTTCCTTCCATCCTTTTTTTCCTTTTTTTATAAACTGCTTTCCTGCAAAGCCACTTTGAGACATTACTGATTGTAAAAAGCGCTTTACAATTAAGTGCTGATTGATTAATTATGTTTGTTTATTTGATTTATTGTATTATTTTAATTATTACATTATAATTTAATGCATTTTCATCAGTGGTCTTACACTTCTGAACCCCACTGTTAGCAATCAGGGGGCTCAAACACATGCATACAACTGTGATGCTTTACAGGAAGGAGTAACATGACTGTAACGTGTGGCTCTGTATTGCGTTACTTTCAACCCTGGTTGTGTCCAGATGTGAGTGTCCTCTCTCTCTCCTGGTGAAGGGCAGGGAGTCTCTGAGGGACCGAACATGAGAGCACTTTAAAGGCGGGACACTTACACCCTCCCCACACACACACACACACACACACACTCTGCTCAGTTCACTCTCAGCTCACACTGCGCCGGACACCACACACTCATTCACTTACTCGCCCAGAGCCGCAGACATGAGAGCATTCACCGCATAACGAGGAGAAACTCCAGTCCTGGATTTACTGGAAGGTAAGACTTCTTCACATTCCAGGTTAAAGAGATGTTTAATCATGTGACCGTTTTATCTTTTCAGTGGTTACGGCGGTGCAGCGTCAGTCTGAATGAACCACTACATGCTTTGACTTTAAAGAGCACTGAAGATATTACATATCATCCAAAGAAATACATGTATCTTAATTTTTGTCTATTTGTATTTTCCTACATCATTTGAACGCAGCAGCTGCCGTTTACATTGCGTTTCAATTTCAGGATGAATGGACCAATAGAAATGCACCAAAATGGCTTAGAAAATATTCTGGTTCCTTTGACTTACATTAAAAGAATGTCCTCTCCTGTAAAGTCACATTTTTGGAGGTACTTGTTTTCCATTGGGCAGTTTAAGTATGCGAAAGAGTTAAAGTTTAAATAAGAAACCTTTTAATCATTAATCACATAACACGCCTGATCGTCTAGCTCTCATACTGAGTAATTTCCTCCGCTGTAATATGAGGTACTTTTCAAAGCTGATGATGTTCATTTCAGTGTTTATTTGTTTACAGTGCATCTTACTAGACTAAATAAACATAGAAATATTTTTTTTTTAATTGGAAATGTATTCAGTGAGTTCAGCTCCACAAGAGTGACAGCAGTTAAACCCACTCTGGCACATGCACATCATTACAGAAATATTATTATTCCTAATAATTATCATCATAATTATCAGAAGTTGTTGGCATATTATGATAGTTATTGTCATAAGCTAGAAATATAATATGAATCATGTATATTTAAATGTGTTTTATTCATTTAATACAGTCAAATTCAGTATACAGCATATTGATGTTACACTACTATTCAAAAACCTGGTATCATTTCTCGTAATAATAATCAGTGTTGTTTTATTTAATATTAACTTGTATGTGTGGACCAGAATTTATTTATTTAATATTTTAATTTTTTTTGAGAACAAAATTATTTAATGATGAATAACATACTGCAGTTATTTTTATTATAGCAAAAAATTAATTTGATATTTGCCAAAATTTTTGATAACTGCTTTTTAAATGTAAAGCATTCTGGATAATGAGTTTTAAAAATGTCTCATCAGCATATCAATGTTATTAGAACTTCATTTTGGACATTAATTTTAGTAGAACCTTGCAAACTGTCCATGGTGTACCCCGCCTTCGCCCGATAATGCTGGGATTGGCTCCAGCATCCACCGTGACCCCGACTAGCAGGATTAAGAGGCAGATAATGGATGGATGGATTTTTAGTAGAACATTGTTACTGCTGGTAGAATTCATTCTAGACATTCTAGAATTCTAGATCTTTAGATGAACTTCATTCTAGATAATAATTTTAGTAGAACAACATTCTCAATAATAATTTTAGTAAAACTTATATACAGTATGTATATAAATCTTTTCAGAACTTCATTCTGGTTATTGATTTTAGTAGAACTTCATTCTGGATAACAATGTTAGTATAACTTCATTCTAGATATCAATGTTAGTATAACTTCATTCTGAATATTAATTCTAGTAGAACTTCATTCTGGATATCAGTGTTAGTATAACTTTATTTTGAATATTAATTCTAGTAGAACTTCATTCTGAATATTAATTCTAGTAGACCTTCATTCCAGATATCAATGTTAGTGTAACTTCATTCTGAATATTAATTCTAGTAGAACTTCATTCTGAATATTAATTCTAGTAGACCTTCATTCCAGATATCAATGTTAGTATAACCTCATTTTGAATATTAATTCTAGTAGAACTTCATTCTGAATATTAATTGTAGTAGACCTTCATTTCTAGATATCAATGTTAGTATAACTTCATTTTGAATATTAATTCTAGTTGAACTTCATTCTGGATATCAATGTTAGTATAACTTCATTCTGAATATTAATTCTAGTAGACCTTCATTCCAGATATCAATGTTAGTATAACTTCATTCTGAATATTAATTCTAGTAGACCTTCATTCCAGATATCAATGTTAGTATAACTTCATTCTGAATACTAATTCTAGTAGAACTTCATTCCAGATATCAATGTTAGTGTAACTTCATTCTGAATATTAATTCTAGTAGACCTTCATTCCAGATATCAATGTTAGTATAACTTCATTTTGAATATTAATTCTAGTAGACCTTCATTCCAGATATCAATGTTAGTATAACTTCATTTTGAATATTAATTCTAGTAGACCTTCATTCCAGTTATCAATGTTAGTATAACTTCATTTTGAATATTAATTCTAGTAGACCTTCATTCCAGATATTAATGTTAGTATAACTTCATTTTGAATATTAATTCTAGTAGAACTTCATTCTGGATATCAATGTTAGTATAACTTCATTCTGAATATTAATTCTAGTAGAACTTCATTCTGGATATTGATTCTAGTAGAACATTATTCTAGATATTAATTTTAGTAGAACATTATTCTGAATATTAATTTGAGTTATTAATAAAACCATAGTTAGAACCTTACTAGAACCTTACTCCTAGAACCTCTTTTGTACTAGGAAAGAATGAAATGAATTATTTTGATTATCAATAATAATATATATTTACTATCAGGGTTTAAAACCTTGCACGGTTTATTTCTGTCCAGCTGATCTCTTCTCTAATTCCACACAGCAGCCTGAGTGGACCAGCAGCGATGTCTGAGAAGAAGTTGGACACTCGTCCCAAAACCCTGCGCAGCTGGAGCGTGGACAGCTACATCCGCAGCGTTCGGAAGCGCTCACGCTCGGCCCGCGAGGCATCTCTGCGAGCTGAAGAGGGCGAGGGTCTGGAGGACCACCAGGGCGTTCGCTCCGCCTCATGCCCCCGCCGGCGGAGGGACAGAAAGTGCAGCTGTTCGGCTTTAGGGGACGTGGAAGTGGACGGTAGCAGGAAAGCCTTATCTCGAAGATCTTTGAGGCAGAAGTTCCAGGATGCGGTTGGTCAGTGCCTTCCGATACGGAGCCACCACCATCACCACCATCATCACCACCATCATCACCACCAGCCTGGCTCCTCGAGGCCCTTCTCAGTGCTGCTTTGGTCCAAGCGCAAGATCCACGTCTCGGAGCTTCTCGAGGATAAGTGCCCTTTTTCGCCCAAATCGGAGCTCGCCCAGTGCTGGCACCTGATCAAGAAGCATCAGAGCAACGCGTCCTTGGCCATTGAGGCCGCACCCCCAGCTTTTATCCCCTGGGAGGAGGTCAGTTCCTCTGGAGCTTCCAGCCTGGACGACTGGGACCCATCTTTTGCGAACGGTACGCCCCGATGCTGCGCCCACACCGACTACATCCTGGTGCCTGACCTGCTCCAGATCAACAACAGCCCCTGCTACTGGGGTGTGCTGGACCGCTTCGAGGCTGAGCAGCTTCTCGAAGGCCAGCCTGAGGGCACCTTCCTGCTGAGGGACTCCGCCCAGGACGAGTACCTGTTCTCGGTCAGCTTCAGGCGCTACAGCCGCTCCCTGCACGCCCGAATAGAGCAGAGCGGGAAGCGCTTCAGCTTTGACGGCCGGGACCCCTGCATGTACAGGGACGCCAGCGTGACGGGGCTGCTGAAGCACTACAGCGACCCGGCCGCCTGCCTCTTCTTCGAGCCCCTCCTGTCCCGCCCGCTGCCCAGGACCTTCCCCTTTTCACTGCAGCACCTGTGTCGCGCGCTCATCTGCAGTCGCACCAC
Organism: Megaleporinus macrocephalus; assembly: GCA_021613375.1. Classification (NCBI taxonomy): domain Eukaryota; kingdom Metazoa; phylum Chordata; class Actinopteri; order Characiformes; family Anostomidae; genus Megaleporinus; species Megaleporinus macrocephalus. The sequence goes on from CM038712.1 coordinate 20,509,601, forward strand.
CTATCAGGGTATAAACGCTCTACCACTGCCTCATGCGCTCAGGGACTATCTCCGACAGTACCACTTCAGATGCGACGGCGCTTGTGCTGTGTGACAGACTGTGACTAGACTAGAGCGTAACATGGTGTGTTCTTTTGGTTGAAGCACAGTCGTATGCAAAAATCCAATACTTTTTCACTTCTATTTATTTTTGCTGAGTTCAACACATTGGGGAAAAAATAAAACATTAAAGGAGCAATCTGTAAAATTATGCAACCGGAAAAATTCATAGTCCAAACAAATAGGGGGCAACCAGAAAGTTCCTCTTCTATCATAAGAAACAAGGACAGTCCCTCTTCCTCCCACTTCTCAAAACTTTCAGGATCGAACTTCTTCAAACTTTTGTTCCACTTGTATTTATATCACTTCTTAATGACACCCGCTCACCAAGAGTGCACCTTCAATATGATTGACCAGATCAGAAAACGGTGTGGGGGCAGCAGCACTACTTCTTCATCCTCTCATGTTGGACAGATTCCACTCCAGAATATCACCCATTTGGGTACAAAGTGGTACTACAGTGACTCACTATCACCTCTTCAGGTACAAAGTGGTACTACAGTGACACACTATGACCTATTTCAGGTACAAAGTGGTACTACAGTGACTCACTATCACCTATTTCAGGTACAAAGTGGTACTAGAGTGACTCACTATCACCTCTTCAGGTACAAAGTGGTACTACAGTGACACACTATCACCTTTTCATGTACAAAGTGGTACTACAGTGACTCACTATCACCTCTTCAGGTACAACGTGGTACTACAGTGACTCACTATCACCCTACAGGTACAAAGTGGTACCACAGTGACTCACTATCACCTTTTCATGTACAAAGTGGTACCACAGTGACTCACTATCACCTTTTCATGTACAAAGTGGTATTACAGTGACTCACTATCACCTCTTCATGTACAAAGTAGTATTACAGTGACTCACTATCACCTATTCATGTACAAAGTGGTACTACAGTGACTCACTATTACCTTATCATGTACAAAGTGATACCACAGTGACTCACTATCACCCTACAGGTACAAAGTGGTAGTATAAGCCTCTCAGTAATTTACATGTTGCTCCTTTAAGTATGAAATGTGCCATAACTTTTGCACAGGCCACATTTTAATGTTTTTTCCCCCAATATTTTAAATTCAGCAAATAAAAAAGAATTGTGCATGAAAGTGAGCTTATTATCATTTTCAACAACTTGTGAAAAGAAGTGAAAATAAGAATAAATGTGAAAAATGGCACCTTTTTGCAAATGTTAGTGCATGTTTGCACTAAATGTATATTTGCTTGCTGAATTTGACATATTGGAAGGAAAATATACTTTTGCACAGGCCACCATTCTTGTTGTTTTATGTTGTTGTTTTGTGTCTCTGTGTTTTCTCCCTCTTGCTTTAAAATTAGGGGCACACAAACTTTTGCATGTTTGGCTGATTTTCAAAGTGAAAATACTTTTTCACAAATGTTACAGTTGAACAGCAAGTTTTTATTTGCATTCGCATATACGGTATAGTCTATTAAAAATAGTATATTAATAAATAGTAACTAAATAAATAAATTAATATAGTACATAGTATATTAAATATAAAATAAGCTGTTTGCACAGGTCAAATTTTAAGTTTGAACATTTTCCCCCAATATTTCAAATTCATTTATCCATCCATCTAGTACCTTCCGCTTTATCCACTTTTTCCGCTCACGGGGGGAGCCAATCCCAGCATCATCGGTCAAAGGTGAAGTACACCATAGACATGTTGCCAGTCCATCGCATGACCAACACACAGTCACACGTACGGGCAGTTCAGAGAGAGTGATCAACCTAACATGTGTTTGGACTGTGGGAGGAAATAGGAGTACGCGGAGGAAACCCACTCAAGCACGGAGAGAACATACACACTCCACACAGAACAGCCCGGACCAGGAATCCAATCCAGATCATCTAACTGTGAGGAGACAGTGCTGACCACTACACCACCATACTAACCACTACACCACCATACTAACCACTACACCACCATACTAACCACTACACCACCTTACTAACCACTACACCACCGTACTAACCACTACACCACCATACTAACCACTACACCACCATACTAACCACTACACCACCATACTACCACTACACCACCATGCTGACCACTACACCACCATACTAACCACTACACCACCATACTAACCACTACACCACCATACTAACCACTACACCACCTTACTAACCACTACACCACCGTACTAACCACTACACCACCAGACTAACCACTACACCACCATACTAACCACTACACCACCATACTACCACTACACCACCATACTAACCACTACACCACCATACTACCACTACACCACCATGCTGACCACTACACCACCGTACTAACCACTACACCACCATGCTGATCACTACACCACTGTACTAACCACTACAACACCATACTAACCACTACACCACCATATTAACCACTACACCACCGTACTAACCACTACACCACCATACTAACCACTACACCACCTTACTAACCACTACACCACCATACTAACCACTACACCACCATACTAACCACTACACCACCATACTTACCACTACACCACCATACTAACCACTACACCACCATGCTGATCACTACACCACTGTACTAACCACTACACCACCATGCTGATCACTACACCACCATGCTGATCACTACACCACCATGCTGATCACTACACCACCATACTAACCACTACACCACCATGCTGATCACTACACCACTGTATTGACCACTATAACACCGTGCTGATCACTACACCACTGTATTAACCACTACACCACCGTACTAACCACTACACCACCATACTAACCACTACACCACCATACTAACCACTACACCACCATGCTGATCACTACACCACTGTACTAACCACTACAACACTGTGCTGACCACTACACCACCATATTAACCAATACACCACCATGCTGATCACTACACCACTGTATTGACCACTATAACACCGTGCTGATCACTACACCACTGTACTAACCACTACACCACCATACTAACCACTACAACACCGTGCTGACCACTACACCACCATACTAACCACTACACCACCGTACTAACCACTACACCACCATATTAACCACTACACCACCATGCTGATCACTACACCACTGTACTAACCACTACACCACCATACTAACCACTACAACACCGTGCTGACCACTACACCACCATACTAACCACTACACCACCATACTAACCACTACACCACCATACTAACCACTACACCACCATACTAACCACTACACCACCGTGCTGACCTACTACCCAAACTATTGCACATGACTGTACTGTTTTCTATACAAGCCACGTACGCAGCTTCTACCGTTTCCTGCACTGACCAATGGGACGTACAGCTCACCCCACAGGCTGGAGAGGGCCGAGATGTGACAGTCAAGGTCTGATAGTTATATGAGAAATACAACTACTTCAGTATAACCAGATCTAAATATATTGATAAACGTGGACATGATTAGAGAAAAGCAGCTGCCAAATTTATTCCTAACCACAGAGTGTAACCGTGAATATCAGCTCGATACACACGTTATGTACACGTTTCTGATCAATCTGTACATAAAAGTGTTCAAACCTGAACTGAACTGTGTTGGGTGTTTATGGGGTTCTCTAATTTTCTAATAGTTCTCTAATTGTTTACTTTGGCAGTTTGAGTTAAACCAATCCCCCCCAGTGTGGAGGCCACACTGCAGCCTGTCTATCTCTCGCTGTGAGCAGTTTATTTAATGATTAAAGGTTTGCCTAATTTATATGATACATATTATACATTCATGATCATTTTCCCCCCAAGTTAGTTTGCGACCATTATTAGCCTGCATGGAGTTTTCGAGCCATCTTAAAACAATGTCTAGCGTAGATTTGGTGTCAACATTGGAAGGAACACAACAACCACCCTGCTGCTGCAAGCAGTCTGACTGCTAGCGTATGTGAGGAGGTAGGATTAGTGCTAGTTTTATTTGGGGGTTGGGGGCAGATCTGTAAACTTGGGGCTAAACATCAAGGGCACAGGTTTGTATATGTCCACTCAGGTCAAGTTTATTTCTGTAGCACTTTTTATAATGATGTTGTCACAAAGCAGCTTTACAGAAGTTTGAAAATATAAGTCGCAGCATGTAGCCCCCTCAAGAAAAACTCCCCCAAGACTGGAGAAAGAAACCTTGGGCGGAGCCAAGACTCACAAGGGGAGACCCGTCCTTCTTTGGTCAAACAGTATTTACAGTTTATTAAGATACATTCAAAATAGAAACAAAGATAGTTTCTGTTTGAGGTCTGGATGGTAAAAGCTTTAGAAGCTGCACAGGTAACGGGAGTCTCAGACTAAGCCAGTCTCTGAGGAACGTGGGAGTGAGCTGAAACAGTCCCATCATATCTTGATGCTGGTTCATCTGGATGACACAGAGATGCAGTCGAGGGTGTTGCAGATGGTACGAATGAAAAGGAGAACTGGTTGGTGTCAGGTGAGGAGGAGGCCCTGGTGGCCAGTCCTTCAACAGCATTCGTCAGGACAGGAGGGCAGTCCTTATCTCAGGAAGTGTAAAAAGACCAAATAAGTTCTGCTTTGGATTGTTATAGAGAAAGAATGAATAGGGGTGTGTCTCTACCTAAAATTGTCCCTCGTTCACAATATATTTGGAGCAGATGCTTCGGATTGTGCCTTCCAGATGCTGTTTAATCAGACTCGCATTTGATGACAGGGAGGGAGATCTCTGTAAATTGATGTCAAAACATACAAAGTTTCTTACTGGCAAACTCGGAACAGTCAGTTATCGGGGCTCTCAGTCCACACAACTCAAGCAGCGGCAAACATGCAGTCTTTCAGATGAGTTACTGTCTTTTCCACATCAGACCAACACGTTAGATTCTTTGTAGATAACAAATAACCATTTAAATTTAACTACAGGTCAATAAATACTATATACGGAACAGGACTAGCAGAGCTTCACCATCCATGCTCTGAATTATTAAACGCGAATGTGACACATTTTTGCATAATTCAGTCATTGAGATATTAAGAAATAGGTGGAACCAGACGTATACAGCATAAACACTCCCAAAAACCACCAGCAAACTGTCTTCTAAGTGTTTATATGAACAATGATGAGAGTAAAATCTAAATCTAAATAAATCTAAAGAATAGTACTTTTTTCACTGGGGTACTATTTTGCCTCAGAGCATCCTAAATGTATCCTTCCACCATGAATGGATTTTAAAATATATAAACAAGGCCACAGTATTATCTCAGTACTGTCTCAGATACCAGGCAGTGTATGCATAAGCAGTTCATGTAGTAACTATCTACATGGACGTCTGGTTCCATTCACCAGCACTGTGAACAGTTCTGAGTCGATCATATCTACAGCTTTATTGCCTTTAGCAGATTTGCATTTACACCATATGGAAGTTTACTTTTTAAATATTTGGGTTGATTGACTTACATAAAAAGTAGGTGTATGTTTTAGAGATATGAGGTACAACAGTGACATCAGTGTTCATCTGATTCTCTATATACTTTATTACTTTGTTCTTTAATAATCAGAACCCCCACAGGACCACCACAGAGCAGGTACTGTTAGGGAGGTGGATCATTCTCAGCACTGCAATGACACTGACGAGGTGGTGGTGTATTAGTGTGCGTTGTGCTGGTGTGAGTGGATCAGACACAGCAGTGCTGCTGCTGGAGTGTTTAAACAGCTCAGTGTCACTGCTGGACTGAGAATCATCCACCAACCAAAACTGTCCAGACAACAGTGTCCTGTGGGCGGCGTCCTGTGTCCACTGATGAAGAACTAGAGAACACAAACTGTGCAGCAGCAGATGAGCTACTGTCTCTGACTTTACATCTACAAGGTGGACCAGCAAGTAGTAGGAGTGTCTAATAGAGTGGACAGTGAGTGGACACAGTGTTTAAACACTCCAGCAGCACTGCTGTGTCTGATTCACCCACACCACCACCACGTTAGTGTCACTCCAGTGCTAAGAATGACCCACCACCCAAATAATACCTGCTCTGTGGTGGTCCTGTGGGGGTCCTGATTATTAAAGAACAGAGTAATAAAGTAAGTGTGGCTCCTATATGGTAAGTGGAGCTGATACAGTGGACAGTGTGTGTAGATATAAGAAGGTGGTGTTATGTTATTGCTGAAACTGGTCCTCATAATGAATTCCACTTGCTTGCTTATTGTAACATTAATCAAATTCTACCACTAGATGGCGACCTTGTTCAATCTATCGCTTGCTTATTTGTGCTGTACTAGTCTGCTGTACTCACGACTTCCATAACATGTCTTTTAAACACAGTACCTCATCATTTTCAACAAAAAACTCTTAAAATCCCACAATTTTCAATAAACTCCGCCTATAAGGACCAGCTTAACATGCGTGAGTGAATTCAATTTTAACTGCGTCCCTTTGCTGTTGTGTATAGACTAATGATATAGTCCTCGCTCAGATATAACAAATAATCATTTTAAAATATATAACACTTCAAGAAAGTAACGTTTTGGTGGGTTAATCTGACCTACATCACTGCTAATACATTTTCATTAATAACACACATACTCTACCCTTACACATACACACACATACTCTACACTTACACATACACACACATACTCTACACTTACACATACACACACATACTCTACACTTACACATACATACACATACTCTACACTTACACATACACACACATACTCTACCCTTACACATACACACACATACTCTACACTTACACATACACACACATACTCTACACTTACACATACACACACAAACTCTACCCTTACACATACACACACATACTCTACCCTTACACATACACACACATACTCTACACTTACACATACACACACATACTCTACACTTACACATACACACACATACTCTACACTTACACATACATACACATACTCTACCCTTACACATACACACTCATACTCTACACTTACACATACACACACATACTCTACACTTACACATACACACATATACTCTACACTTACACATACACACACATACTCTACCCTTACACATACACACACATACTCTACACTTACACATACACACACATACTCTACACTTACACATACACACACATACTCTACCCTTACACATACACACACATACTCTACACTTACACATACACACACATACTCTACACTTACACATACACACACATACTCTACCCTTACACATACACACACATACTCTACACTTACACATACACACACAAACTCTACCCTTACACATACACACACATACTCTACCCTTACACATACACACACATACTCTACACTTACACATACATACACATACTCTACCCTTACACATACACACATATACTCTACACTTACACATACACACACATACTCTACCCTTACACATACACACACATACTCGACACGTACACATACACACACAGTACTCTACACTTACACATACACACACATACTCTACCCTTACACATACACACACATACTCTACCCTTACACATACACACATATACTCTACACTTACACATACACACACATACTCTACCCGTACACATACACACACATACTCTACACTTACACATACACACACATACTCTACACATTACACATACACACACATACTCTACACTTACACATACATACACAGTACTCCTAACCCGTACACATACACACACATACTCTACACTTACACATACACACACATACTCTACACTTACACATACACACACATACTCTACACTTACACATACATACACATACTCTACCCTTACACATACACACACATACTCTACACTTACACATACACACACATACTCTACACTTACACATACACACACATACTCTACACTTACACATACACACACAAACTCTACCCTTACACATACATACACATACTCTACACTTACACATACACACACATACTCTACCCTTACACATACATACACATACTCTACACTTACACATACACACACATACTCTACCCGTACACATACACGCACATACTCTACACTTACACACACACATACTCTACACTTACACATACATACACATACTCTACACTTACACATACACACACATACTCTACACTTACACACACACATACTCTACACTTACACACACATACACATACTCTACACTTACACATACACACACATACTCTACACTTACACATACACACACATACTCTACACTTACACATACACACACATACTCTACCCTTACACATACACACACATACTCTACACTTACACATACACACACATACTCTAAACGTACACACACACATACTCTACACTTACACATACACACACATACTCTACCCTTACACATACACACACATACTCTACCCTTACATATACACACACATACTCTACACTTACACATACACACACATACTCTACCCTTACACATACACACACATACTCTACACTTACACACACACATACTCTACCCTTACACATACACACACATACTCTACACTTACACATACACACACATACTCTACCCTTACACATACACACATATACTCTACCCTTACACATACACACATACACTACCCTTACACATACACACACATACTCTACACTTACACATACACACACATACTCTACCACTTACACATACACACACATACTCTACCCTTACACATACACACACATACTCTACACTTACACATACACACACATACTCTACCCTTACACATACACACACATACTCTACACTTACACATACACACACATACTCTACCCTTACACATACACACACATACTCTACACTTACACATACACACACATACTCTACACTTACACATACACACACATACTCTACACTTACGCATACACACACATACTCTACCCTTACACATACACACATATACTCTACCCTTACACATACACACATACACTACCCTTACACATACACACACATACTCTACACTTACACATACACACACATACTCTACACTTACACATACACACACATACTCTACCCTTACACATACACACACATACTCTACACTTACACATACACACACATACTCTACCCTTACACATACACACACATACTCTACACTTACACACACACATACTCTACCCTTACACATACACACACATACTCTACACTTACACATACACACACATACTCTACCCTTACACATACACACACATACTCTACACTTACACATACACACACATACTCTACCCTTACACATACACACACATACTCTACACTTACACATACACACACATACTCTACCCTTACACATACACACACATACTCTACACTTACACATACACACACATACTCTACACTTACACATACACACACATACTCTACACTTACACATACACTCACATACTCTACCCTTACACATACACACACATACTCTACCCTTACACATACACACACATACTCTAAACTTACACATACACACACATACTCTACACTTACACATACACACACATACTCTACCCTTACACATACACACACATACTCTACCCTTACACGTACACACATACTCTACACTTACACATACACACATACTCTACCCTTACACATACACACATATACTCTACCCTTACACATACACACATACTCTACACTTACACATACACACACATACTCTAAACTTCCACATACACACACATACTCTACCCTTACACATACACACATATACTCTACCCTTACACATACACACATACTCTACACTTACACATACACACACATACTCTACACTTACACATACACACACATACTGTACACTTACACATACACACATACTCTACACTTACACATACACACATACTCTACACTTACACATACACACACATACTTTACCCTTACACATACACACACATACTCTACCCTTACACATACACACACATACTCTACACTTACACATACACACATACTCTACACTTACACATACATACACATACTCTACACTTACACATACACTCACATACTCTACACTTACACATACACACATATACTCTACCTCTACCAAGTACTACCTCAGTAACTCCTGTGTTTACGCTGTTTACTTCTACCTCTAGCAAGTACTACCTCAGTAACTGCTGTGTTTACATTGTTTACTTCTACCTCTACCAAGTACTACCTCAGTAACTGCTGTGTTTACATTGTTTACTTCTACCTCTACCAAGTACTACCTCAGCAACTGCTGTGTTTACATTGTTCACTTCTACCTCTACCAAGTACTACCTCAGTAACTCCTGTGTTTACGCTGTTTACTTCTACCTCTACCAAGTATTACCTCAGTAATGCTGTGTTTACACTGTTTACTTCTACCTCTACCAAGTACTACCTCAGTAACTGCTGTGTTTACATTGTTTAGTTCTACCTCTAGCAAGTACTACCTCAGTAACTCCTGTGTTTACACTGTTTACTTCTACCTCTACCAAGTACTACCTCAGTAATGCTATGTTTACATGGTTTACTTCTACCTCTACCAAGTACTACCTCAGTAACTGCTGTGTTTACACTGTTTACCTCTACCAAGTACTACCTCAGTAACTGCTGTGTTTGCATTGTTCACTTCTACCTCTACCACGTACTACCTCAGTAACTGCTGTCTTTACACTGTTTACTTCTACCTCTACCAATTACTACCTCAGTAACTGCTGTGTTTACACTGTTTACTTTTACCTCTACCAAGTACTACCTCAGTAACTGTTGTGTTTACATTTCTACCTCTACCACTACTACCTCAGTAACTGCTGTGTTTACATTGTTTACTTCTACCTCTACCAAGTACTACCTCAGTAACTGCTGTGTTTAGATTGTTTACTTCTACCTCTACCAAGTACTACCTCAGTAACTGCTGTGTTTGCATTGTTTACTTCTACCTCTACCAAGTACTACCTCAGTAACTGCTGTGTTTAGATTGTTTACTTCTACCTCTACCAAGTACTACCTCAGTAACTGCTGTGTTTACATTGTTTACTTCTACCTCTACCAAGTACTACCTCAGTAACTGCTGTGTTTAGATTGTTTACTTCTACCTCTTCCAAGTACTACCTCAGTAACTGCTGTGTTTAGATTGTTTACTTCTACCTCTTCCAAGTACTACCTCAGTAACTGCTGTGTTTACATTGTTTACTTCTACCTCTACTAAGTACTACCTCAGTAACTGCTGTGTTTAGATTGTTTACTTCTACCTCTACCAAGTACTACCTCAGTAACTGCTGTGTTTGCATTGTTTACTTCTACCTCTACCACGTACTACCTCAGTAACTGCTGTGTTTACATTGTTTACTTCTACCTCTTCCAAGTACTACCTCAGTAACTGCTGTGTTTACATTGTTTACTTCTACCTCTACCAAATACCACCTCAGTAACTGCTGTGTTTAGATTGTTTACTTCTACCTCTACCAATTACTACCTCAGTAACTGCTGTGTTTACACTGTTTACTTCTACCTCTACCAAGTACTACCTCAGTAACTGCTGTGTTTACGCTGTTTACTTCTACTTCTACCAAGTACTACCTTAGTAACTGCTGTGTTTACATTGTGTACTTCTACCTCTACCAAGTACTACCTCAGTAACTGCTGTGTTTGCATTGTTTACTTCTACCTCTGCTAAGTACTACCTCAGTAACTGCTGTCTTTACACTGTTTACTTCTACCTCTACCAATTACTACCTCAGTAACTGCTGTGTTTACACTGTTTACTTCTACTTTTACCAGTTACTACCTCAGTAACTCCTGTGTTTACATTGTTTACTTCTACCTCTACCAAGTACTACCTCAGTAACTGCTGTGTTTACACTGTTTACTTCTACATCTACCAAGTACTACCTCAGTAACTGCTGTGGTTACATTGTTTACTTCTACCTCTACCAAGTACTACTTCAGTAACTGCTGTGTTTACACTGTTTACTTCTACCTCTACCAAGTACTACCTCAGTAACTGCGGTGTTTACACTGTTTACTTCTACCTCTACCAAGTACTACTTCAGTAACTGCTGTGTTTACACTGTTTACTTCTACCTCTACCAAGTACTACCTCAGTAACTGCTGTGTTTACACTGTTTACTTCTACCTCTACCAAGTACTACCTCAGTTACTGCTGTGTTTACACTATTTACTTCTATCTCTACCAAATACTACCTCAGTAACTGCTGCGTGTATGTATGCTATCTGACTGCATAACTCACAAATCACAATATGTTAAATATCTCTGCACTTCATTCATTACCTCGTGTTCAGTAATGAGTGTTGTGTTGCACTGTCCTGACTGTTTAATGTCCTGTCTGTTTACTGTCCTGACTGTTTAATGTCCTGTCTGTTTACTGTCCTGTCTGTTTACTGTCCTGTCTGTTTACTGTCCCGTCTGTTTACTGTTCTGTCTGTTTACTTTCCCGTCTGTTTACTGTCCCGTCTGTTTACTGTCCCGTCTGTTTACTGTCCCGACTGTTTACTGTCCCGTCTGTTTACTGTCCCGTCTGTTTACTGTTCTGTCTGTTTACTGTCCCGTCTGTTTACTGTCCCGTCTGTTTACTGTACTTTCTGTTTACTGTCCTGTCTGTTTACTGTCCCGTCTGTTTACTGTCCCGTCTGTTTACTGTACTGTCTGTTTACTGTCCCCTCTGTTTACTGTTCTGTTTTTTTACTGTACTATCTGTTTACTGTCCCGTCTGTTTACTGTTCTGTCTGTTTACTGTACTGTCTGTATACTGTGCTGTCTGTTTACTGTACTGTCGTTTTACTGTCCTGCCTGTTTACTGTCCCGTCTGTTTACTGTTCTGTCTGTTTACTGTCCCGTCTGTTTACTGTACTGTCTGTTTACTGTACGGTCTGTTTACAGTCCTGTCAGTTTACTGTCCCGTCTGTTTACTGTACTGTCTGTTTACAGTCCTGTCAGTTTACTGTACTGTCTGTTTACAGTCCTGTCAGTTTACTGTCCCGTCTGTTTACTGTACTGTCTGTTTACTGTGCTGTCTGTTTACTGTACTGTCTGTTTACTGTACTGTCTGTTTACTGTTCTGTTTTTTTACTGTACTATCTGTTTACTGTCCCGTCTGTTTACTGTTCTGTCTGTTTACTGTACTGTCTGTATACTGTGCTGTCTGTTTACTGTACTGTCGTTTTACTGTCCTGCCTGTTTACTGTCCCGTCTGTTTACTGTTCTGTCTGTTTACTGTCCCGTCTGTTTACTGTACTGTCTGTTTACTGTACGGTCTGTTTACAGTCCTGTCAGTTTACTGTCCCGTCTGTTTACTGTGCTGTCTGTTTACTGTGCTGTCTGTTTACTGTTCTGTCTGTTTACTGTACTGTCTGTTTACTGTGCTGTCTGTTTACAGTCCTGTCAGTTTACTGTTCTGACTGTTTACTGTACTGTCTGTTTACTGTACGGTCTGTTTACAGTCCTGTCAGTTTACTGTCCCGTCTGTTTACTGTACTGTCTGTTTACTGTGCTGTCTGTTTACTGTTCTGTCTGTTTACTGTACTGTCTGTTTACTGTGCTGTCTGTTTACTGTACTGTCTGTTTACTGTACTGTCTGTTTACTGTACTGTCTGTATACTGTGCTGTCTGTTTACTGTTCTGTCTGTTTACTGTACTATCTGTTTACTGTGCTGTCTGTTTACTGTTCTGTCTGTTTACTGTACTGTCTGTTTACTGTTCTGTCTGTTTACTGTACTATCTGTTTACTGTGCTGTCTGTTTACTGTACTGTCTGTTTACTGTACTGTCTGTTTACTGTATCTAATGTCTGTTAATTTATTATATTTATTGTTTCTAGTTAAAACTGTGTCTGCGTGTTTGCTCTTTGTACTCTTTATTCTATGTTGCACCATGTTATTCCTGGAGGAACGAAATTTCACTCCACTGTGTATTTGTACGTAGAAGGAATGACAATAAAAGCCTCTTGAAAGCAATGCAAAGCAATTATTTACTATATTTACTGTATATAACTGTATATGTTTACAATACAGAAATCTTTAATTATCTATCATTAATAAACTATCATAAAACAACTCGTGGTTGTGAATAATGCACATTAAAATGCAATTGTAACACATGATTGAAGTAACATTTTCCAAGTCTGAAATTTGCTGCCGTAGTTGTTCTGTATGATCTGTATGTCAAATATTGTTTGCATCTGAACTTTTCTAGTTATTTATGTCAAGTGCCATCCTTATAATTCACTACTACTCACATAAAAATGGTTCTAGGTGGTGATACAGTTTACCTGTACACAGGTAGGTAAAGGTAGTGTTAGGAGTCTTACTCAAGGACTCTTATTGGTACAGTGTAAGGTGGTTGCCCATGTGGGGAATTGAATCCCAGTCTACAGAATGGAGGGCAGCAGTGACCCACTACTGCAAACTTCATCAGTCATAACAGTGACCTGATCAGTGGAACATTAATATTTAATATCTGTGGTTGGCTGTGCTGGTTGTGCTTGCTGTGCTGATTGCGCTGGTTGTGCTGATTGTGCTGGTTGTGCTGGTTGTACTGGTTGTGCTGATTGTGCTGGCTGTGCTGGTTGGGCTGGTTGTGCTGATTGCGCTGGCTGTGCTGACTGTGCTGGTTGTGCTGACTGTGCTGGTTGCGCTGGCTGTGCTGACTGTCATGGTTGTGCTGACTGTGCTGGTTGTGCTGGTTGTGCTGGCTGTACTGGTTGTCCTGGTTATTCTAATTGTGCTGATTGCACTGATTGTGCTGGTTGTACTGGTTGAGCTTCCATCAATTAGTCTTGCACAAACATCCCTAAATCATCATTGACTTGCCTGAACATGCTCTCTGAGTTGTTTACTTATGTCTTATATATATATTTGCTAATGGAGTTTCTAATGCTGTTTATATAAAAATGAATCTATATATCTATCTATATATCTATGTATCTATCTATCTATCTATCTATCTATCTATATATCTGTCTGTCTGTCTGTCTATTTGTCTGTCTATCTATCTATTAAACTATCTATCTACCTATCTATCTATCTATCTATCTATCTATGTATCTATCTATCTATATATCTATTTGTCTGTCTGTCTATTTGTCTGTCTATCTATCTATTAAACTATCTATCTATCTATCTATCTATCTATCTATCTATCTATCTATCTCTCTATCTATCTATCTATCCATCTATCTATTTGTCTGTCTGTCTATTTGTCTGTCTATTTGTTACTGTATTTTAAGCTCTCTGGTGTAATAATCTGTGAATGTAATTAATTACTTTCACTATATTTTAATAATATTTTCTTTTTATTATGCCTTATTGTTATTTTATGTATTCTGAGTTTAAATAAAAGTTGATTGATTGATTGATAAATATGTATCCAGTCCATTAAAAAGGCGTCGTTTGAATTCAAAAAGAGTTGTGCTGCACGTTGGCGCCCCCTGCTGGCAGGAATCCCGCGCTGCAGCTCTGCCTGAAGTCAAGGGCAGAATCAAATCTCTCTTATTGATCTGTGTATGCGTTCCGGAGAGAGTTCGGCCGCTTCGACAGACTAAATAAAGCCGAGAGCCCGTCCAGGTGACCACATCGCGTCCGGCCGAGTCTCTGGACTCTGAGAACAAGGGTGGGGGGCAACTTTTCCTCTGTTCTGCCCTCTTTCCCCCCAAAAAAGTCCACTTCTGATATCCCCCAGCTTTGGGGCTGGAGAGCTCACTTTTCCTTTCTTTCTATTCTCAAAGAAGAAAAAAACGACTTCTCTGGTCAGGCAATGTGATCTTCTGCCCCCCCTCTCTCTCCCTCTCTCCCCCTCTCTCCCTCTCTCTCTCCATTCTCTATTTTTGTGCTTCCTTGTGCTGCCAAGCCCCTGACGTAATGCCCCGTGTTAATTATTCGCATGTGGGAAGAAGCAGTGCTGTCCTCCTCCTCCTCCTCCTCCTCCTTCTCCTTCTCCTCCTCTCCTCGGTGGAAACGAGTGGAGAAAAAGTTGAGGCGAGGATGGCAAAACACGGCGACCCACAGGGAAGGGGTGCTTCTCCCCACACGGCTTAAAAAAGAGAGCGGAAAGTGGAGACAGAGCCAGCGCTGCGCCTCCGGACGCGAACGTGCGTAAACTGTGAGTTAACTTCGCTTCGTGTTGGTCTGTCGCTAGTATAGTTCCTCTGTAACTCTCTCTGGCTTGTAGCGTCCGAGGAGCCCTGCTGTCTGTCTGTCCAGCCCGGGGTGCGCTCGGGGAAGGGATCTGGATTGGGAAGTGTGTTGTTTTTCCAGGGTCTGTTGGAGAGCAGAGCTCAGCTCAGACTACTACGCGCGTCCCCTGGAAATAGCGGCGACCCCGGCCGTGCAAATGGACACGTTCCATGGCTTTTGTGGCTCGCTTGCGTCTCTGGCGCGACCCTTGTTCGAACCCCCCCTACACGTCCACCGTTCCACCTTAAGGGACATGCATTCTGGCTCCCGTTAAGGTGGATCGGAGCGATTCGAAGCTGAGAATCTCTGGATTTAGAGCACGAGCCTTTTCCGCCGTCCACTGTCACCCCGCGTTAGAACGTCAGGTGAGCGAGATCAAAGCGAACGTTGATACAAATATAGGGAGATCAATCAGACGCCGCACTTTGAGGCAAGTTGAAGACCCCAGACCAGCAGGCATGGGTTTTTTGGGGGTTTTGGTCGGGGTTTCACTGAACCCGGGGGGGCGGGGGTCGAGCTAGAAGAAACGCTGGACCTGTTTGCTCTGCAAAGCCCCCCACCACCCCCGCCTCAGCATTGGCAGCCGTGCAGTGTCGCAGTTCAGAAATGAATGTGCACTCAGGCAGCCTGTGTGGATGCATGACTGTGGAAATTCACACCACATGACCTGAGCATGGATGTGTGAATGGATTGCCAGCAGAGTGGAGCTGATTCCTAATGAACAGGAGCGCTGCTGTCAGTTGACTTTACCTACTTATAGAAGTGCTGATCAATACCAGTGCGACCCTTAAATACATTACGTAGAAGATATGTGACCATTTACACTCGGTCATTTAGTCCTACAGCTGCGTCCCCCTTTTATTATGCTGAGCTCATGAATAATTCCATGAGGTCTGCTCTGATTGGCTGCTGCGATGATCACACAGAAGCAACACAGACCAAATGGAATGAAACTCTGTGTAAATAAGCTCCGCCCACATACTATTTAGTGAGCTATACTTGTTACTTGGAGCTGCTAGTATGTAGCGTTACCTTTACTAGCTACTCTCTTTCATCTGGACATCAAACACAGAGTAGATTAAAGTAGTCAGTGTGAAACTTTCAGTTTAAGATGATCTGCTTCAACCAGCACACAGTGATACTCACACAGCATGGCTGCTACTTACAGTCACTGTTGGAGGTAGTGATGGTAATAAAGGTGGAGCTGCTCATCTCTTCAGTCTGTTCAGTGTTGAACGCTGAGCTGAAGCTGCTCCGAATGTTGGAGAAACTGTCTGGAGTGAAATGTACAGACTGCAGAGTTAAAGTTGTTCAGGATTCTGTTAAAGATGTGGAAGCTGAAGTAACCATTCCACTTTAAGTTGTGCTGCACTTATATTCCGTAGAGCTGCAGTATTTAAGGTGGAACATTAGATGAAGAATGTGGTGAACAGGATCTTCAGGCTGGTTTAAAGATGAACATGTATCTCTGACAGTTGGGTTGTTTGTTGGGAAGGAATGAAAAGTGGCGACGTTCCCTTCACAGCCTGGAACACTGGATTCCTCCACCACCGTTCTGGTTACTGGTTGTTGTTGTGGTTGTGTGTAATGTTGGGGGTGTAAATTATTAACCAGTCTGTTACGTAACAGTGTAGGATTTGGAGCTCAGCCCGTTTTATCCTCCCTCTTCTGTAAAAGCAGGATTTGTATTTGAAGAACAGAGTTTGAGGTTCAGGGTATGTACAGTTCTGAGTACTGAACTTTCACTACTACACTATATAACACAAATAGTACATAAAGGTTTACAGTTTACTAACAGTGAACTTGATTGAAATGGGCTTAGTGTCTGGTTAACAGTACCTGCATGAGGTTTGGTGCAATCCCAATAATGCAACAATCAAAATGGGCTCTTATCAGTTTTATTAGACATGCGTTCAGAGCAGAGTTGATGGTTTTAGTCATTAAATTATAAAGTTTTTATAAGTTTTTACCTGATATTATTATGATTATGAACTTTGTGGAATGAATGTATAATAATATTAATTATTTATATAAATGCATTACTGGGCAGTGGAGGTTGATATGCCCCGAAAAAGCATACTATGACAATGTATCGCAATGATAATCAGTATCATCATATTGTCCAGCCCTGTGTCCACCACTCATTTAGTAGTAGTACTGCAGCTGTACGTTGAAGCAAATCAGATGTAGCAGATCAGGGGAAATGATCTTCGGCCCTTCTGCTCTAACTGTCACCTTACCTTTGCAGATTAAAGGAGATCCCTGTGGAGAATGTCATCAGCCCCAGAGCTGCACTAACGCTCCACAGGAGGAGACAGCCGAGAGGTTTGGGGGAGAACAGCAGCATCCCAAAGGCCAGCTGGACGAAAAACAAACCAAGGATGACGACGTAACGCTGGAGTTTTCAGTGACCGCTGACCTCCTCTGACCCCGAAAACAGCAGCAGCACCGGTCCCACTTCAAAGCGGCAGAAGATAAGGAAGGGCGGAAGCTTTCCCGGATCCGTCGGTGACGTGGTTTGAACCCCGCAGCACCGAGCCAATAGCGAAGGGCCGCAGAAGCGCACTCGCTCTCCTTTCTCTCTCTCGTCAGACCCATAGCCCCGTCGCTGCCCACCAGACCATGATGTTTCGTGACCAGGTGGGCGTCCTGGCCAGCTGGTTTAAAGGCTGGAACGAGTGCGAGCAGACGGTGGCCCTGCTCTCTCTGCTGAAGCGGGTCAGCCGGACCCAGGCGCGTTTCCTGCAGCTCTGCCTCGAGCATTCCTTGGCTGAGTGCACGGAGCTGCATGTTCTGGAAGTGGACGCCAACAATCCAGGTCAGTATGGAGACTCGCTCTACCTTTGCGGTCACTCCCAGCTTCTTAAAGAGCAGGTGCTTTTGGACCGCGGCGTTGAGGAGCAGGTCCTCAGGGTTGTTACCAGTCATTGGTTCGCGCGTTTGCTTTGGCTCTGGTTGGTTGGGATGGGACGCTTACCACTTTTAGTGATCTGTAATCATAATTTCTGCATAACTATCTTGATGACTGCGTCAAAACTGTGTAAAGTGTTGGTGAATGGAACCAGATGTCCACCTTTAAAATCTCCCTCAGGGAAAGTTATTACATGAAGTGGTTATCAAAACATTGCCTGATGTCTGAGATGCTGTTTATTATAATTTTCAGACAATTTAAACCTTAAAAATCCATTCGTGGTGGAGGGATACATGTGATACAGGGTGCACTCAGGCAAAATAGTCCCCAAAGAAAATCAGTTATTTTCAGGTTTTTCACTACTTCACCATCATTAACATTACATATAAACACCCAGAGGATAGTTTGCTGGTGGTTGTGGATAGTGTTTATGTTGTAGATATCAGGTTCCACCTATTCCTTAATATCTCTGAAAAAATCTGTAGCAGAACTTGGAACTTTTAATGATTCCAAGAATCGACGGTGAAGCCAACAAGCTCTACGTCCTGTAGTTTGTTTTTAGGGGTTGTAAAGAAATATGAGAGGTCTGCTGGGACCTGTGGTGAAAGATATTCCCTTTATTTTCTAACAATAACACAATGTTACAAACATTTTTGCCTGATATCTCACTAGCGTCCTCCTTGGCTGTGTTCCTCAAATCTGACTCAGGAGTAATTACAGAGCGTGTAGCTTCATCGATGGGCTTATTTTTATCCTGGCATCTTCTAAAGGCGCACTCTGTCCAGCTGCTGTGGTGGAAGGTCTTCAGCAGTCCAGTTTGTTGCATGAGGAGAGTGCGTGGCCATGGAAACAAAAACCTTAGTAACGAAATCACCCAATAAAAGAGAGCGTAGGGATGGGCTGGTGTCGGGATGAGCAGATTAGCTTGACGCTTGGCTGGTTGGAGGCCTTTGGCTTTATTTGTGTGTTTGTTTTTGGTTGTTTTCTTGCGACACACATGCATAAAACATGCAGCCGTTCAGAAGGTCTGGTGTAAAACAGCCCGGTTTGTGTTAGCGGTGTAGTCTGGATTGTATGATATCCATAGAAACGGAACTTGGTTCAGGTTTTGCTGTGTTTATAGGGATCCATCTGGGTATAATTCAGTATATATTACCATAGCTTTTGATACTGTTGATCACAAGATTCAAATCCACCGTCTTGAATGCTGGGTCGACCTCGATCTCTCAGTTTTAGATGATTTCAGTCACTCTTAACAGATAGACAGTGTGTGGTTTCATAGGGAAGTTATTAATTGAGAAAATGTAATATTTCCTGTGGGGTACCACAAGGCTCACCGCTAGGGACTTTGCTTTTCTTCAGTGTATATGTTACCTCTAGTTGATGTCATTAGGAACATGATGCTAACTTTCATAGTTACGCTGATGCCTTTATTCTTTTAATGTTAATTCAGTTCAGTACTTAGTTTAATAATCACTACTGAATACTGATAAACTTATTTACACCATCAAACATCCTCATTATTCTTTTAATTATCTTTCAGTTCAGTACTCAATTTAATAATCACCACTGACTACTAATAAACTAATTTACACCATCAAACATCCTCATTATTCTTTTAATGGTCATTCAGTTCAGTACCCAGTTAATTAATCACTACTGACTGACTACTGATAAATTCATTACACCATTAAACATCCTCATTATTCTTTTAATGATCTTTCAGTTCAGTACTCAGTTTAATAATCACTACTGACTACTGATAAACTAATTTACACCATCAAACATCCTCATTATTCTTTTAATGATCTTTTAGTTCAGTACTCAATTTAATAATCACCACTGACTACTAATAAACCAATTTACACCATCAAACATCCTCATTATTCTTTTAATGGTCATTCAGTTCAGTACCCAGTTAATTAATCACTACTGACTGACTACTGATAAATTCATTACACCATTAAACATCCTCATTATTCTTTTAATGATCTTTCAGTTCAGTACTCAGTTTAATAATCACTACTGACTACTGATAAACTAATTTACACCATCAAACATCCTCATTATTCTTTTAATGATCTTTTAGTTCAGTACTCAGTTTAATAATCAACTACTGACTACTGATAAACTAATTTACACCATCAAACATCCTCATTATTCTTTAAATGATCATTTAGTTCAATACTCAGTTTAATAATCACTACTGACTACTGATAAACTAATTTACACCATCAAACATCCTCATTATTCTTTTAATGATCTTTTAGTTCAGTACTCAATTTAATAATCACCACTGACTACTAATAAACCCAATTTACACCATCAAACATCCCTCATTATTCTTTTAATGGTCATTCAGTTCAGTACCCAGTTAATTAATCACTACTGACTGACTACTGATAAATTCATTACACCATTAAACATCCTCATTATTCTTTTAATGATCTTTCAGTTCAGTACTCAGTTTAATAATCACTACTGACTACTGATAAACTAATTTACACCATCAAACATCCTCATTATTCTTTTAATGATCTTTTAGTTCAGTACTCAGTTTAATAATCACTACTGACTACTGATAAACTAATTTACACCATCAAACATCCTCATTATTCTTTAAATGATCATTTAGTTCAATACTCAGTTTAATAATCAATACTGACTACTGATAAACTAATTTACACCATCAAACATCCTCATTATTCTTTAAATGATCATTTAGTTCAATACTCAGTTTAATAATCACTACTGACTACTGATGAACTCATTTACACCATCAAACATCCTCATTATTCTTTAAATGATCATTTAGTTCAGTACTCAGTTTAATAATCACTACTGACTACTGATGAACATATTTACACCATCAAACATCCTCATTATTCTTTTAATGATCATTCAGTTCAGTACTCAGTTTAATAATCACTACTGATTTTCAGTCCAATGACATTCACCAGCTACTTGCTCCAGTTGTTCTGTTCCACCTTAAATGGTGCTGCAGTAACATACGTACAGTTTATATGATATTAGTATTAAAGTAACTGCTGCACCATTTAAGGTGGTAGTTTTATCGGCTCATAGTTTTAATGCTGGTAGTATTTCAGATTAAGATTAATCCCAGCTGGAATTTTATCTACAGATCTACTGATTAGTAAGCGATTCGGTCATTTCAACAAGGGTTCCTCTTCTTCCTACGTCTTTCAGCTGGTGTTTTAGCGCCTCTGTAGGGTTTTAGCGTCTCTGTAGGGTTTTAATGTTTTGTTATGTAGAGCTGACCGTGTCCCTGGTTCCTAAAAAAAATCAGCATCTGGTTTATTCCACCGTTGCGGTGACTCCAAAACCCTTGATGGAACGTTCCGCTGACCGCTAAGGTATGGTCATCGCTGATGGTGCCTGAATTTTCCATTGCTGCTCCATTGAAAACAATGGAACGTCCGGTTTGCTGTCAACCTATGTGCCATGAACATCAATGCAGCATTAGATTTTGTTGTGACTGGAAATCATTATTTGGGGGATTTGGGGAATATTTTGGGAATGTTTGGGAATATTTCACCTGGATTCTTGGTTTTTCCATGATAGCAATGTTTATCACTGGAAAGCTATAATACGCCAGTGTGCCTGTTCCTCTGGTATCGTTCAGCCCTAAAGCTCTGAGTCTGTGTGTAGAGAAGTTAGTGTGTAGTGCTGTTTTGCATAGCGCCGCTCAGCCCTCTCTCCAGCAGGGCAACTCTGGTGAGTTTGCAAATGACTGAATTTGCATGTATGGGAGTCTGTTGGACGTGTGTGTGTTTCTGTTGATTCACAGCAGGTCGAGTTAGTCAGCCTTACCTGTGTCCTCCGGCGTGCACACCAGCTTCCTCTGACTCATAAGTGCGAGGGAGAAATCTCTTTTGTATTGTTTTTTTTTTCCTAAGTGTGAATAAACAGTGTTTACGGTTTGTCATCTGCTTCGCTGGGGAACTCCAGCAGTTTCACTATGAGGTTTTAGTGAATGGTCTTTATTCCAGACCCCTTTGGTTTAGCTGACATATTTGGTTGTGTATATACAAAATGTTAATATTCCAAATAAATGAATATCTATAAAACGTATGTTGTTATAATTGTATTCCAAAATATAATTAGGATATATTCTCGATATACAGTATATACAGTGCAGTAGTATGTTTAGGACAGTAATGCAGCTTTCCTGTAAAACACTATATAATAATACAGTAACATAAAAATATGGTACAGCATAACACGTTTTTGTTGTTTTGAAATATACTGTAATGAGAACGCAGGCTTTGGCATAGCATTTTGTTGTTCACTTCAACTGTAAACACTGGGCTTCCTTAAAGCACCAGTATAATAAAAATTATATTTGTGATCTAGTATGTACCTAGTATAAACCTTTAAACCTTTTAGTACGTATGGTTCACTGTCCAGTCCATAAGGTTCATATGTGGAAACTCAGCTCTAGTTATAAAAGCTACGTTTCTGTGATGTCATGAAAACCCACCCATTCAGTCTACAGCAGTTAAGCATCGCCCACTCACACTGACATTATGTGGGATTTGTCAATCTCGACTGCATTTTTAAACAAAACAATCAGAACATGGTTAAGGGCTGCAAGATTTCATGCTGGCCCACCTTAAATGTCAGTGTTTCGTCCTGCCCCCACCTGCAGTCCCCTATAGCAGGTTCCCATTTAATTCAGTTGTGGTTGTATATGACAGTTTTCTGTCAGACTTGCGTGTAGTCCGTTTTATTGTTGCCTTTATAAGAAATTAAACCCACTTAAGTATAGGGAGAACAAACACACTCCACACTGCACGGCCCGGATCGTCTTGCTGTGAGGCGTCAGTGCTGACCACTACACCACGATGCTGCCAAGACTATCACAGCCAGGTTTTGTTATAATACAAAAGCTTGCACCTCTTGAGGGAGCCTGCTGTGGATTTTGTGGTGTGTTTAGGATCATTATCTTTTATCATCTTCAGCTTTTTTTTATAGACAGTGTGATATTAGACCAGGATTTTGAATGAATCAGCTCAGCCATGGTTTTATATGACTGTCCCATGTCAGACTTTCCTGAGGTCAGTTTTATTGTGGCCTCTATTAGTAGCACCCTTCACAGCTGTGTACGTCTGTTGGCCTGACGGCTCCACCGTTTCTGTAGCCTGATGTTTATGTGATTGGTTACATATTAGAATGAGTTTATTGGCTTTTATTATTGGATATTATTATATGTTCTACTTATTAAGTGATTGTGATTTGGGTTATTACTCTACTAGTTGTTCTGCCACTGCGTGCACTGAGCAGGTTAACCATTACAAATATGCTGCATATTTAGCCCCATCTATAGGTGGGGGAGTTTGTGTCCCCCTCAGTGTGTCCAGCGATAACTGGCTTGGTGTAAACCTCAGGGGGGAACGTGAAAAATGTAGCATGTGGGCTCTTTAATTTTTAATGCATTACACATATTGACATTTGAATGCATTTGATTGTATCCCGTTGCCTCAGAAGTGGCGCTTACAGGGTTAACCTGCAGCTGGAAGTCTGAGTGGAAAGACGCAACTATTTGGAAGGAACTGTACTAATGAAAAGAATCCACAGTGACCTACTTCTTGGAGTCTGTGAAGAAGCAGCCTTGTTCTCTGACCCGAGTGATGCAACGTATCTGCTCCTGTCTCAGCATCACACACTCCAGCAGAGCGACTCGGTTATGTGTGCACTCGCTGAAGAGTACGTTATTGCAGTGTGTGCTCACAATTCTGTGCTTATATGTTCCAAAAGCCACTCAAGGCTCCCATTTTCGGGCGGAGTGTTTGAATTGATGATTGATGAGAAGGAAGGTTTTTTTTCCCGACATGGATTTAAATATAAAAGCGTGTGTCTGTATTCGGGGCTGATTACCTGTACAGGTGTGTTTATATCATTATATTCCTATATACTATACGAACATGTACAGTGGCCCACCAAATGTTTACTTTAAATTGTTAAATTTGGCGTTTTGGCTAAACACTGTCTTCACATATCTACCCTAGCTTGCAGCAGATTAGCCCTCTCCACTCTCTTTAAGGTCAGACAGCTTATATATTTAGGCATGATTCAGGGCAGTAAATCAGAACAGAGCTCTCTGTCTGTTTTAAAGATATATAATATACAGTATAATCTAATATTAATAATAAGAACAAACAAAAAAATTAACCAACAAAGGCAGTAGCTCCTTAGAACTGCATCTACAACTCTACCAAATCTACAAAGGGTTAAAAGAATTTTCTGAGCGTGAGAATATTACAGCCAGGCTTTATTATAATACATACCATGAGTTCTCTACACAGATTTCCAATGAACGTTCAGGTCGGGGGGCTGTGAGGACCAAATCTTCAGATTGCACCTCTTAAGGGAGCCCGTTGTGGATTTTGTGGTGTGTTTAGGATCATTATCTTTTATCATCTTCAGCTTTTTTATAGACAGTGTGATATTAGACTAGGATTTAGAGTCTGACGCACTAGGATTAGGAATCTGATTGGCTATTATTAGAAATCTAATGAATTAGGATTAAGAGTCTGATGGATTATGGTTCGATATCTCATGCACTAGGATTAGGTATATGATGCATGAGGTTTTGGAATATTATTGCGTCGGTATCTGGTAAGTGAAATTAGGAAGTAGAATGAACAGAATCATCACTATAGACAAGAATTTAGAATCTGGTGCACTAGGATTAGAAATTTGATGAACTATGGAACTATGAAATCTGATGGCTCAGGATCAAGAATCTGTTGGTCCAGGAGTAGAAATCTGATTAGGAATGTAATGTACTAGGATTAGGAATCTGGTTGGCTATTATTAGAAATCCAATGGATTAAGGTTTGGTATCTCATGCATTAGGATTAGGAATCTGATGGATATGGTTTTGGAACAATATTGGATAGGATCAGTTACCTTTGGACTAGGATTATGAATCAGTTGGGTTAGAATTAGGATTTATGTTATGTTGTGATTATGATGGGCTGAAATTAAGAATCTGATAGATGAGGTTTTGGTATATTATTGAGTCGGTATCTGGTAACTAGAACTAGGAATAAGGTGGAACAGATGTAGAAATATTTATAGACTAGAAATTAGAATCTGACACACTAGAATTTTGAATGGCTAGGATCAGGAATCTGCTGGCCCAGAAGTAGAACGCTGATGGAGTAAGATTACTGATCTGTTGAATAAGGTTTAGGAATGTGGACTGGTTTTGGAATCATAAGGATTTGCTTCCAGAATTTGATTTAATTAGTTCTTCTCTCCACCTGTGAGATGCTCCCCATGCTACATGGCTGTAGAAGAGTAGAACAGTGCACTGATTTGCCTTTCTAGTGGTTCCACAAACATGTTTCTAGACCCTAAGGGGACCTCTACTGTTGCTGTTAACTTTTATATCTTAATTATATGAGGAACTGAGGAACCTGAACATGCTCTGCTGTCTTCTTATAGCTTCTCCTGCTTTGTGGGCAACAGTTATTTTCATGGACAGCGGGCTGGGCAGCTTCTTAGAGTAGCCCATGAATGCTGACTGCTGGGATGAGGTTTGAGGAGTCTGATTATTTATAAGGATTTGGAATTTGGAATGATTACTGTGAACAAGCCATAAAGGCAACAAACTAATTAATTACCTGGAAGCTCACATCACTTAAGGTCAGCAGTTTCTTGTGGCTGTAGTTTGAAATCTCTAGTGACCAGTCCCATCACCCACAGACCAACTGTTCACTATACAATACTCACTCCTACCGACCGCACGAGGGTGAAGCAGCTTATTCACCAGTTTTCCTGTTCAACCTTAAATAGCGCAGCAGGAGCCGGAACGTACCTGCCGCTCCATTTAAGGTAGGAACAGGAGAACTGGTGAATGAGCTGCTGACCTGATGGTGCTGGTGGTCAGTAGGAGTGAGTATTGTAGTGTGTACAGGTGATCTGGGAGTGAACACTGGTGATAGATTTAAATACGTATGTTACATTAAGTAAACAGTGTAACGTTAATGACGAGAGAGGCGGAGTTGAGTGTTGGTTGCTGGTTAATCCACAGGACAGTAAAAGAAAACCAAACCACAGACGTTGTGGAGCTCCTTGATATCGAGGTCCACCAACCGCCAACACACAAGTTGTAGCTCAACACTTTAGTATGTTGTGGTTTGTTTTCTTGGTGGTGCCTTTTATATCTGCTGCCTCGAAATCAGTTGAGGTCTCTCTTCATGTAAGTGTTGTACAGGCCTGAGGCGGGTTGCAGATCGGGGTGGGGAGGGGGCTTTAGTGCCAGCTCAGGACACGACAGGCCAGCGCTGCTGTTCTGAGTTATGAATGACTGGCTTCATATTTTCTGTGCGATGGAGTGTGATGGAGTACTTGGAGGTAACGCAGAGGCCAGCGTGCTGTTTGGACCTGAGCTGTTTGTCCGGCGTGGTGGTTTCTCAGTGAGATGGAGCGCAGCGTATCTCCACAAATACCAAACACCCACGTGCAGCTCCAGCCTCGAGGCGAGCCGTGGCCATGAGCGCTCAGCAGCCGTCCACTGCTGTCACACTCAAACAGGGCCATGTTCAGTTTCAGTCTTTTCAGTCCATCTGTAGATTCAGTGCTCATGTTTAGAATCTTGTGTTTCACAGCATATCTAGTTTAGATCCATATGAATGTTAGAGGATTAGTAATCTGATGGGCCACTTTTCAGAATATGATGGATATGGATTAGGAATATTATGGACCAGTTTTATTAACATGGTGCGCTAAGACTGAGAGTCTGATGGACTAGGATTAAGAATTTGTTGAACTAGGATTAGTGTTATGATGGGCTAGGTTTAGGAATATTATTGGCAAGGTAGGATCGGTAATCTTTGGGCTAGGAATTAAGAATCTTGAATTTTAGAGCCTAAGATTATGAATAGAATAGACCAGAACTGGGAGCCTGCTGAACTACAATTAGGAAGTAGGTGGAGCAGATGTAGGGATATTTATAGACTAGGATTTATAGTCTGACGCACTAGGATAAGGAATCTAATAAACAAAGATTAGAAATCTGATTGGCTAGGATCAGGAATCTGCGGGCCCAGGAGTAGATATCAGATGGACTAAGATTAGGAATCTCATGCATTAGGATTAGGAATCTAATGAACTAGGATTAAGAGTCTAATGGATTAAGGTTTGGTATCTCATGCACTACGAGTAGGAATCTGATGGATGAGGTTTTGGAATATCATTGAGTCGGTATCTGGTACCTGGAATTAGGAATTAGGTGGAACAGATGTAGGGATAATTATAGACTGGAATTTTAAATCTGATGCAACAGGATCAGGAATTTGAGGAACTACGATTATAAATCTGATTGCATAGGATCAGGATTCTGCTGGCCCAGGAGTAGAAATCTGATGTTTAGGAACTTTAGTAATCTCAGGCATTAGTATTAGGAAACCGATTGAGTAGGATTTGGTATTTTATGCACTAGGATTAGGAATCTGCAAAAGGTTTGGGAATTTTATTGCAAAATTACATTTTGGACTAGGATTATGAATAGGATAGATTAGAATTAGGAGTTTATTGAAACAGAATCACGATTATGATAGACTTGGATTATGAATCTGATGGATGAGGTTTTGGAATATTGAGTCAGTACCTGGTAACTAGAATTAGGAATTAGAAACAGATGTAGGGTTATTTATAGACTGGAAATTAGAATCTGACGCACTTGGATCAGGAATTTGCTGGCCCAAGAGTAGAAATCTGATAAAGTTTGGGAATCTAATGGACTAGGATCAGGAATTTGAAGGACTAGGACTGGAATTAGGAATTAGGCGGAATAGACATAGAAATACAGCTTCCAAGTGCTGATGGAGTATTTTTACATTACTAGTCTGGAGGAATTGAATGACACCCCCATCCCCCACTTACTTCAACCACTGGCCAAAGAACACACCCTCTTTGTGCACCAACACCCAAACGCTTGGTCTGTCCCATCTGCCCTGCCCAGCTGCCCCTGACAGATCCTCTCCGGGCCGTCTGAGAAGAAACTTGCTGGTCTTCCGTTTGGGTGGTGAGCCGTTTCATCACAGCCACGCATGAGCACACAGTTTATTTCTGGCCCGCGATGCTGTGTTCCATGCACTCATACGAAACCTCAGGAATGGGGACGGAGAACCTGCCAGAAAACGTTGTCTTCGAATTCAAACCCTGCCTTTTTCCTACTCTCATGGCGGACGGAGCCAGTGGAGGGGGGGTTGGTCTGTGACCCGGTTCTTCAGCTGATCTTTAGAAAACCCAGACAGATAATTTCCAACTGTTGGAGAAACTTTTCCAGTTAGTTGTTTCGTTTATTTGAGACCGTTTTCCTGAAATAGTCCATAAATCCAAAGACCGCTTTCTCCACTACCTACGTTTGTTAGGTTCAGAAGGATTCCACTGCTTTCACTGCTGGTTACAGGGGTGCTATAAAGGTGTCTTAAAGCAGTAATAACTGTTTTGTATGCAGTGGACACTAGCAGCCACATCCAGCCGTCTTTGATCCGCCCTGGTGGACTGATATTGCGTCAGAATGCAGCCGCTGGTGAAGTATTGCAGTGTGAATGTAATTTGCACACTGAGGGGTCGAAACTGAGCTGGGTTTGGTGATTCATCCGTTTTTGATGATTCATGATAGTTTCTCCTTCCAAACGGCCGTGTGTCAGCAAACCCTCTGAGACGTCAAGTATTATTTTAGGTCTTGGAAAGGCCGTGCAGTTCATAGTGTGAATGTTTTATGTACTACGGCGTGGCATACTGAACATTTCATCTTTCTCTAAATGTGACAAGTAAGAAACTGTGTCAGCCACTTTTACTCACCTCCCTTTACCGGAGCTGCTCTGTAATATACCATCGCTGTCCAAAGAAAAACAAGCATCTACAAAATAGTAACTTTACAGGAGATGACAAAAACACCCTTTACTTTCAATGTAGGTCAGTGGAACCAGATTTTTTCCCAAGCTATTTTGGGGCATTTCTATTGGTCCATTTATTATGAAGTTTGTACACAATGTAATCAAATGATGTAAAAAATGGACAAAAATGAAGATACATTCTTTGGACAACTACCATATACTTGGTAAATTAACAAGGAATAAACAATGAAGTACATCACAGTATGTAACAGTGTGCTTAACAGAACACTCACACACACATATACACACACACACACACACACACACACACACACATATATATATATATATATATATATATATATATATATATATATATATATATATATATATATATATATATATATATATATGGCTGCCATATTGGATCAAGGGCAAGGGCCTTGTTTTTCCTATGGGAAGGTGGTCGTTTAGCAGGTCAAAAAAGTCTAAATTGTCTCAGAAAGTAACAGATGCAATCAGATTTGTTGTTCAATGTGGTTGTTGTTGCAACTTTCTGTGTTGATAACATTTGAACCACAAGAGATATTGCAAATCTGATTGTATGAAATGATTTTTGAGACAATTCTGGTCTTCTTTTATCTGCTACATGACCACCTTCCCATTGGAAAAACTTGCCCTAGATCCAATACAGCAGCTTTCAAGATGATGGCCATGTTCGGGACCTAGCCTAAAACATAATCCCACTCACCTGTTACGTGCTGGGATATTCAGATACGTCATTTTCCTTTTGCCTCTGAAATAAAAGTGTGTTTTAAGACTTTTGACTCACCCTGTATACACACACACAAACAGCAAGTCTGAGGCACCTGAGCTGATAGTTTAAAAGTCTTTATCTGATCAGTAAATGTATTTACACCAGTAAGAACACCAGATATGATGAACAGAAGTAAATAATCATACATACAATACAAAGTAACATGAATATCTTATTGTGAAAGAAGTAGATCATATCTTGAGCTCCAGTTTGAAGAACAATGTGTAGTTCCAGATTTCTCCTGGACGCCCCAGACATTGTATGAATGTATTCAGTTTCTTCAGCAGTAATCTTGATTTAGCTTAATGAAGTACTGAGCAGTTAAAGCAGGTATTAGATGAGAACTGTAAATAATACTGGGTTGTTTCCACAAGGAGAAGCTTGAAAAGGGTTAAATAAACTCACTGACGTATATAAAAGCTCTACTTACTCTATTAATACTGTTTGAATATTTAAACAATAAAGTGTTTTACTGAGTAAATAAAAACTTCCTGTCTGGAAAAAAACAGGTTTTTAAATATAATAATCTTCACAAGAGACTAAAACTTTTACACAGTACTGTACGCATATATACACCACTGTGCCTTTCATACTGAGCTTGCTTAAAAGATTTAGACAGACAGGATGCATTTCCGAATAAGGCATTCCAGAAAGACAGCCGTCTGAAAGCTGGAATGTAAATGGTATCTAACTAAAATATTCCAAACTGTATGGAATGAAAGATTTATCAGTTATGGGAGAACTCTTACTGCAGTTCATATCAGTATCTATTGAGATGATTGTTATGATCTATATCTATGTGTCCTTAAAACTCTCAGATTAGACCCTTTTTAAGTAATCTAGCCTTGATTCCTGACTTGTGCAGTTTCACACCTTCCCTTTATCGCTGAAATCCTGGAAAGATCTGTAGCTCCACAGCTAAACCTGCCTAGAATTCATAAACACTGAGCATTACAGTCAAAAGAAAGGCCTTGTCCCAGGACAGAGGTGGCACCAGCGCTGTGCATTCTCTTTGCTCATTCTATTTGATATCAGACGTTTGATAGAAGGTCTTGTTGAGAACCGAACTCGGGCGTCTTTGAGCTTTCCTTACTGACTGCTATTACTTTATAAATGTACACAAAGTATAAAGCTGAAAGTATGGCGTTCCCAAAGGCTCCAGTCGGATTCAAATGTACTATTTTGGGCTCTAGGCAGGGTCAGGCTGAGCTTTTAGGTAGGATTTTGGCTTAATACCAAGATTTTAAAAGAACTACATTTGTGTTCAAATGGACTTTTTGGGACTGCAGTTGGGTTCATACTGAGATTTTGTTAGCACAATCATGTTCACACTGAAATTTTGGAACCACAGTTGGGTTCACACTGGGATTTTGGAACCACAGTCAGGTTCACACTGAGATTTTGGGTTCGCACTGAAATTTTGGGACTACACTCGGGTTCACACTAAGATGTTGGGTCCACAGTTGTGCTCACAATGAGGTTTGGGACCACAGTTGGGTTCACATTGAGGTTTCGGATCTGATTTTGGGTTCACACTGAGATTTTGGGATCACAGTTGGGTTCACACTGAAATTTTGGGATCACAGTTGGGTTCACACTAAGATTTGGGGATCACAGTTGGGTTCACACTGAGATTTTGGGATCACAGTTGAGTTCACACTGAGATTTGGGGATCACAGTTGGGTTCACACTGAGATTTTGGGATCACGGGTTCACACAGAGATTTTGGGATCACAGTTGGGTTCACACTGAGATTTGGGGATCACAGTTGGGTTCACACTGAGATTTTGGGATCACAGTTGGGTTCACACTGAGATTTTGGGATCACAGTTGGGTTCACACTGAGATTTGGGGATCACAGTTGGGTTCACACTGAGATTTGGGGATCACAGTTGGGTTCACACTGAGATTTGGGGATCACAGTTGGGTTCACACTGAGATTTGGGGATCACAGTTGGGTTCACACTGAGATTTTGGGATCACAGTTGGGTTCACACTGAGATTTGGGGATCACAGTTGGGTTCACACTGAGATTTTGGGATCACAGTTGGGTTCACACTGAGATTTTGGGATCACAGTTGGGTTCACACTGAGATTTGGGGATCACAGTTGGGTTCACACTGAGATTTGGGGATCACAGTTGGGTTCACACTGAGATTTTGGGATCACAGTTGGGTTCACACTGCCTTCCACCTACCTCGAATGCTGGTCACTAATGTTTTGCTGTGATCTGAATACAGACTCTGATTATGAGTCTCGGTTTCAGGGCGCTTCTCATTTCCACTGCTTAGGCTTGCTCGTTAGGGGTCAGCGCCCAACCACAAAGTCAAAATGAACTGAGTCGTCTAAAAATGCTTATTTGGCTCTCTTCTTCAGCGAAAGGTGTCGAGACAGTGTCTGCTTCAGCTTTCAAAATATGCTGAGGTTGGATGACATCAGCACAGTCAGTTTTCATGATAGTAAAGGGTATTTATATGTCGGGCGACGGATCCTCAGGGAAAAGAATCGATGACTTTGAATGAATATAGTTCTTTTTATATCATATAACTGTTATAACCACTTGTGGTCTGTAGATCGCCCCCTCCACACATCACGGCCATATTATTTGTTTCTGATCCTATAATGGGTGGTTTTCTGTTGATGTTGTACATGTGATACATACTACATGAGACAGTGTGTCATCAGTATCTCAGCACTGCTGCTCAGTATTGTCATTATTATTTACAGTCATGTTTCACATGGGAGAGTGTCCTGCGGTGGAAGAAGGTGGAGAGCAGTTTTTCTGAATGGGGGCTCTTAAGTGCAGCCACATGCCGAGAGAGAGAGAGAGAGAGAGTTCCTGTGCTGTCACGTCTCGACCTGTGTCTGACATCTGTGAGGGAAAGAGGGGGATGGGCGATTTGGAGGAGTTTCCTGTCCTATTCAGCTTCTCAGCAGATGGAATAGCCATATCTGCATGTGGTATTACACCTCATGTCTGGAGGTGGGGGCTGACACTGCTTATTGATCTTACTGTAACAGGACACTGCTCTGGTCAGTTGTGCCACAGCCTTATGTCTGAGGCGGTTGTTTTGTCTGACAGCTGAAGTCTGAAGTGGTGGGGAGGGTTAAAGAGGGCTGAAGGGATTGGAAATCTTACTGAGTAGTTCTGTGATATAAACATGCTCATTTTCTTTTAATATTTAGAAACAGCACGTTTTAAAGCTGTTGGGTTTAAACAAAGTTTTTGGGACTACAGTGGGGTTCAGGCAGAGTTTTTGGGGCTACAGTGGGGTTCAGGTTGAGTTTTTGGAGCTACAGTGGGGTTTAGAATGAGTTTTAGGGGCTAGAATGGCATTCAGGCAGAGTTTTTGGGGCTACAGTTGGGTTCTGGCTCAGTTTTTGGGGCTACAGTGGGGTTCAGGCACAGGTTTTGGGACTACAGTGGGGTTCAGGCTGAGTTTTTGGGATTACAGTGGGGTTCAAGTTGAGTTTTTGGGCTACAGTGGGGTTCAGGTTGAGTTTTTGGGGCTACAGTGGGGTTCAGGTTGAGTTTTTGGGGCTACAGTGGGGTTCAGGTTGAATTTTTGGAGCTACAGTGGGGTTTAGAATGAGTTTTAGGGGCTAGAATGGCATTCAGGCAGAGGTTTTGGGGCTACAGTGGGGTTCAGAATGAGTTTTAGGGGTTACATTAAGGTTCAGGCTGAGTTTTTGGGCTACAGTTGGGTTCAGGCTGAGTTTTTGGGCTACAGTTGGGTTCAGGCTGAGTTTTGGGGATACAGTTGGGTTCAGGCTAAGTTTTTTGGGCTGCAGTCAAGTTCAAGTTATATTTTTGGGGCTACAATCAGGGTCAGAGTAAGTTTTTGTGGCTACAGTCGGATACAGACTGACGTTTTGGCACTTCAGCTGGCATTCAGGCTAAGCTTTTGGGACTACGGTCGAGCTCAGGCTGAGCTTTTAGGACTGCGGTCGGGCTCAGGCTGAGCTTTTGGGACTGCGGTGGGCCTCTGGCTGGGTTTTTGGGATTGTGGTCGGGCTTAGGCTGGGTTTTTGGGACTTGCACCTTAGTGCTGAATGTGCCTGTTAACAAACCCAAGTTAACAATTTCCTTGCTTGTAATGTAAATTGCAGCTCTTGGATTTGAATAGTAAACGTGTTTAGATTGCCATTTTAATATGAAAACAATTAATCATTCAGCCCTAATTTGGAGGAAGAATTTGGCATAAACCTCTTCATTTTTAGCCAGGGAGAGTATTTCATATAAAGAAACTGCTTTAAAGGTTTAACAGCTGTAGATTGGATCTGACCTACTTCAGCTGCAGCTCTGCAGTGTGTCTGAAATCTGCTGGTTTACTACTCTTACCTAGAAACTCCACGCAGTCAGACCGGTTCTGTAGCTCCTGCAGCTTTCAGCCTGAGCTGTTAGTGCACGCTCGACTGCCATAACATTAAAACCACGTCCTTGTTTCTACATTCTTTGTCCATTTTTATCATTTATAAGGAATATCTAATAGAGTGGACAGTAAGTGGACACAGTGTTTTAAACCTCCAGTGGCGCTGCTGTGTCTGATCCACTCACACCAGCACAACACACACTAACACACCACCACCACGTCAGTGTCACCGCAGTGCTGAGAATGACCCACCTCCCTAATAGTACCTGCTCTGTGGTGGTCCTGTGGGGGTCCTGATCATTAAAGAACAGAGTAATAAAGTATACAGAGAATCAGATAAACTACAGTCTGTAAGTGTAGCTCCTGTATGGTCAGTGGAGCTGATACAGTGGACAGTGAGTGTAGATATATGTCCTATATATTTTATATGAGCACCGTAATGTAGTGTGTGTGTTCTTGTATTACCCTATCATGAAATTTTAGCACAATATAAAGGCCAAGTGGTGTTTTATAGGCTCGTATATACGGGAAGCCGATATAAAAGGAACGTGTTGTTGTTTTTCCACACTGTGCTGTTCTGTTCTTAATGGTCAGCTTTGCTCTCCTGACGTTGCTCCTCTGTCAGTCATCAGCCATCAGTAGGAGATGGTTGTCGGCCGCTGGGCGGAACACAATGCTGCACTGTGCAAAAGTGCTGATTGAGCCCAGTTGGGTCAGCCGGAGGACCTCCATGGCTTCTGTATGGGTGTACAGCGAGGGTGGGCTTGTGTTGGAGATGGTATGTTCCTTCTCTCTGGAGGAACAGTAATGCCCTCAATGTACTTGACTCGAGTGTGTACGTAATTTCCACATGAATCAAGTCTATTACATCAACAGAGTGTAAGTAAACTGTGGGAATTAGAATGGAGTCGAGTTAATGCAGCGCCTCGCTTTCAGGCCTTTCGGCTCCTCTGCCGCTCGTTCATGGTAATTATATAAGCTCCTCCGTAGAGGAATCTGCAGCCTCCCAGCAGGTACGGAAACAAAGCTTTCTTCCAGAGCGGAAAATAATGATCATTTTTCTGTAAATGGGGACGCGGGGTGAGCGGAGGGATTCCGGGGCCCAGCCGTTTCCATCCATTTTCAACCATTTCCTTAAATAGAGCTCTTAAATCCGCAGACTGGAGACGTGCATTCCTGGCATAACTCTGACTGTGACTTTCTGTGCTGCACAAACACTCGGACCTCCGCAGCTTCCACAGGTAGACGAAGAAAACGCGTTCCAGCCCAGTTTTTACGACCCTCACGCTCATCGGGTTGCAGTGGCACTTCCTGGCCGACGTCTCACTGGCGGGAATTCTGAGAATCGGGAGCGTTCAGAGGCCTCCGGCTTTTTCTCAGAGAGACTCACACTGTGCCGACTGGGTGAAACACTAGAGCTCTAAAACCAAACAGCACTGACTCTACCGGTCGAGGAATTTCAAAGAGTTATAGATTTCAGAAAAATGAATAGAACACAATTAGAACTTTTTTCTTCTTGTTTTTACACACAGCGGAATTTGACCTACACATTTAACCCATCTGTGCAGTGAAACACACACATATACACACACTAGTGAACACACACACACACGGGGGGGGGGGGGCAGGGTAACACTCACATACATATATATATATATATATATATATATATATATGTATATATATATACATACACACACACACTAGTGAACATACGCACTAGGGGCAGTGGAACACCCACATACACACACACACACACACACACAGAACGTCTCTCTGTTTATGTTTCAGCTGCTGATCTTAGATCTGCAGATACTGACCTTCTGTAAAAACACCTTCAGTAACACAGAGAGAACCTGGAGAGACTCTTTCAGCTCTTCTGCTTCTAAACTGTGGAGCTCAGTTCAGCTTTTATTAGACAGTCCAGCTCAGAGTCACCTTAAATATACATTTATAAACACCTCTCTGTAGCTCAGTCACTTTTAATACACAGTTAGTACACGTCTCTCTGTCAGCACTTCAGTAAAACATTGTAGTAGCTAGCTACTTTCTTTGCTAATAAGTTTGTTATTACTGATGAAGACTTTGAGCTGCCACTGGTATGAAACGTGTATTATTATTATTATTATTGTTATTGTTATTGTTATTGTTATTGTTATTGTTATTATTATTATTATGCATTAGAGATTTGCCAGACTGAACTGTGCTAAACTAACACTAGTGCTAGCAGCTACTGTTGTAGTTAGCGTTAGTTATCACAGCTTAGCCAAAGTTAGCTTAAATATTTATTGATTATTGGGAGAAAAAAAAATATATATATATGTGGGTGTGTGTATATTAATGCTTGTGTTTTTTTTTCTTGCTCATTGTTATTGAATAGAAAGTTGCATCTTTATGGAAAAACATTGATTTCACAGATCTTTGTGAATGTTGAATAAAATCATTGGATCCTTAGTTTTTAATATATAGCCAGATTATTAAATATCAGAAATTAACTCTGATGTATTGCGTATCACAAAACTGTCCGTTTTATACTGTATAATACCTGTAATGAAGCAGAACTTGCTAAGCCAGTTACCTTTCTCCTTTTTATGATGGTGGGTCGTCACAGGGCTGCAGCGTCTTGGCCAACGTGTCACGTGTATCTGCTTTCACAAACAAAAATTTGGAAAAAGGGAACATTCTAATGTAAACTGTGACATTTACAGCTTTTTCACAACATCATATTAATAAAAAACAGGGCTTTGACCGACGTCATATCTGTAAAATATCCTAGTTGTTAATAACACTGAGTGATGCGACGCTAATGTGATGTAATGTTATACGTCAAACTGATATTTGTTTGCCGTTTGGTTTGTCTGGAACATCCGTCGCCAAAATAGTAGCAGGACGAACGTTGAATGGTCCTGAGCTGCACATGCAGACTGTAACAGACTTCCTTTGACTCATACAGCTCCGACAGACAGGATGAGAGAGAGATGAAGAGAAGGAGGAAGAGGGTGAAGCAGTAAGAGAGAGTGAGATCTTCACCTGAGCTGGACCTGAAGTAGAACATCTTTAGGAGTTATTCATTTCTGCCTGTATATGAAGTTCGATGTCTACAGAACAGGATGAGCTTCTGTCTGTGGGAGAGCACACAGAATAATTTATGAACGGCTTTCCAAGACCAGGTTAAGGTCACAGGGTCACCAGAGGTCATACATGGAACAACAAGGACAGCAAGAAGCAGGTTTTGCCCAAAGGGTATGCTCTTGGTACCTAGGTTTGCAAAGGAATGAAGGGATCAAGGAAAAATGTTTGTGATGATAATTGAAAGAAGGGATAAAGGAACAGTGTTGGTGGTGATAAAGGAATGAAGGGATGAAGGAACAGTGTTGGTGGTGATAAAGGAATGAAGGGATGTAGGAACAGTGTTGGTGATGATAAAGGAATGAAGGGATAAAGGAACAGTGTTGGTGATGATAAAGGAATGAAGGGATAAAGGAACAGTGTTGGTGGTGATAAAGGAATGAAGGAACAGTGTTGGTGGTGATAAAGGGATGAAGGAACAGTGTTGGTGGTGATAAAGTAATGAAGGAACAGTGTTGGTGGTAATAAAGGAATGAAGGGATGAAGGAACAGTGTTGGTGGTGATAAAGGAATGAAGGGATGAAGGAACAGTGTTGGTGGTGATAAAGGAATGAAGGGATGAAGGAACAGTGTTGGTGGTGATAAAGGAATGAAGGGATGAAGGAACAGTGTTGGTGGTGATAAAGGAATGAAGGGATGAAGGAACAGTGTTGGTGGTAATAAAGGAATAAAGGGATGAAGGGATGAAGGAACAGTGTTGGTGGTGATAAAGGAATGAAGGGATGAAGGAACAGTGTTGGTGGTGATAAAGGAATGAAGGGATGAAGGAACAGTGTTGGTGGTGATAAAGGAATGAAGGGATGAAGGAACAGTGCTGGTGGTGATAAAGGAATGAAGGGATGAAGAAACAGTGTTGGTAATGATAAATGTTAGAAGTTCCAGGTCCAATCTGTTTTTTCTCTATAAGAAAAATGAATAGCCTCTTAGTGTGTGTTGTGCTGGTTTGAGTGTGTTTACACACTATGTCCACTCCCTGTCCACACTCCTACTACTGGTCCACCTTGTAGATGTAAAGTCAGAGACAGTAGCTCATCTGCTGCTGCACAGTTTGTGTTCTCTAGTTCTTCATCAGTGGACACAGGACGTCGCCCACAGGACACTGTTGTCTGGATAGTTTTAGTTGGTGGACGATTCTCAGTCCAGCAGTGACACTGAGGTTCAGCACAACACACACTAACACACCACCACTACATCAGTGTCACTGCAGTGCTGAGAATGACCCACCTCCCAAATAGTACCTGCTCTGTGGTGGTCCTGTGGGGGTCCTGATCATTAAAGAACAGAGTAATAAAGTATACAGAGAATCAGATGAACTACAGTCTGTACGTGTAGCTCTTGCATGGTCAGTGGAGCTGATACAGTGGACAGTGAGTGTAGATATAAGGAGGTGGGGTAAATGTTAAGGAATTTGGGTGTAGAATGTATCGGGGGAAAGGTATTGGAATGTTACGTTCCCGCTGTATCGTCCAGCTCCACCTCTGTCTGGAACAATGGTGGTGTAATTGGGTGCCGGACTGGCTGCTGTGCTGCTACTGGCAGAAGCAGGTGTTTCCCGCTTTGTTGTGCGTCCAGTCTGGTTGTATAGCCAGTACACCCACGCTCCTGTTCCAGCGGAGCGCAGGATTAGAGGTCACAAATAGACACGGCTGGAAGGAAGAGAGGAAGAAAAGCGCACGCTCGAGTGCAGACGAACTCGCAGCTTTTCTTTCTTTTTTTTTTTTTTTTTACTCCGAGCTAAAATTAGACCAGCGAGCGTCCTCTCCTATGGCCCTCCGATTTGACTCGGCAGACACAACACTGCGAGCAGCTCACAGTGCTGACCGGGGCAGGATGTCCCGATACAGTCTTTTTAATCCCACAACCAGATTAGAGTATTATATTATTGATTATCTGTCCAAACAGCTGCACTCTGCGTTCATCATTATTAGCTGACACGCCTCTGCAGTACAGACATTACAGAATGGTCATACTTGCAAACACGGAAAATATTTACCGCATACTAAGCTGCACTGACCACTGGTTCCTATTCTGTACAACGCTGCACTGACCCCTGGTTTCTACTGCATACTAAGCTGCCCCAATCTCTGCTTCCTACTGTATACTAAGCTGCGCTGACCCCTGGTTCCTACTGTATACTAAGCTGCGCTGACCCCTGGTTCCTACTGTATACTAAGCTGTGCTGACCCCTGGTTCCTACTGTATACTAAGCTGCGCTGACCCCTGGTTCCTACTGTATACTAAGCTGTGCTGACCCCTGGTTCCTACTGTATACTAAGCTGTGCTGACCCCTGGTTCCTACTGTATACTAAGCTGTGCTGACCCCTGGTTCCTACTGTATACTAAGCTGTGCTGACCCCTGGTTCCTACTGTATACTAAGCTGTGCTGACCCCTAAATCCTACTCTAAACTATGCTGCCCATCTTAGGGTTTTTACTCTGTAACTAAGCTTTCCTGACTCCTGGTTTCAACTGTATACTAAGCTGTGCTGACCCCTGGTTCCTACTGTATACTAAGCTGTGCTGACCCCTGGTTCCTACTGTATACTAAGCTGTGCTGACCCCTGGTTCCTACTGTATACTAAGCTGTGCTGACCCCTGGTTCCTACTGTATACTAAGCTGTTCTGACCCCTGGTTCCTACTGTATACTAAGCTGTGCTGACCCCTGGTTTCTGATGTATACAGAACGTGTCCCGTATCAGTTTTCATAGTAAGTTTAGTTGCTGGGCATGAAAGGGGGGTTAATCTTATTTATTTGTTTAAACCTAAAACAACTTTTACAAAACTATTAGTGTTGCATATATTAAAGGGTTGCATTTTGGGCTGCAGCTATCGATTATTTTAGTAATCGAGTATTCTATTGATTATTCAATCGATTCTTCAAGTAATCGACTAGAAGTATTGTTGCTGTATTAAAGAAGAATCGTAAATATATAAGATAAAATAAGACGGGTGTCTTAACATTTTATTGCTTAACATTTATATATATTATTATTATATATCACTA
This sequence comes from Megaleporinus macrocephalus, assembly GCA_021613375.1. NCBI lineage: Eukaryota > Metazoa > Chordata > Actinopteri > Characiformes > Anostomidae > Megaleporinus > Megaleporinus macrocephalus. The sequence goes on from CM038712.1 coordinate 20,550,919, forward strand.
AAAGTTCACAAGACTGGCTACTGTACATTCAGTTACTATGCTGAAGCTTGTCCTACACTTGCTGACCCACTAACTGCAAACTAACTAAACTGAATATTCTCACTGTATTGGATTTGGTGCATTTTAGGCTCCAAACTGCTACAAACACCACCTGATATTTAGATTACTGTGTATTTTATGCTTCACTGTAAGGGGAGGGTGTGCGTGGGGTGTATGTTCTTGTAAGTGTGTGTTTTGTTTGTGACTGTGATCAAAACTATAATGTGAATGAAGCTCAGGCTTTTATTTTCTGTGGTTATGTTCTTAAGCAAAGCTTAGATTTTCTACGGACATAACTCTCCATCACACAGACTTACTTTCTTAACTATCCATTACATATAACCACAACCAACATACACGCTTTACTAGCCTTCATCTCAACTCACCATCACACTGACTTACTTTCTTAACCAGTCATTACATATAACCATAACTAACATACACACTTTACTAGCCTTCATCTTAACTCACCATCACACTGACTTACTTTCTCAACTATCCATTACATATAACCATAACTAACATACACGCTTTACTAGCCTTCATCTCAACTCATCATCACACTGACTTACTTTCTTAACCAGTCATTACATATAACCATAACTAACATACACACTTTACTAGCCTTCATCTTAACTCACCATCACACTGACTTACTTTCTTAACCAGTCATTACATATAACCATAACTAACATACACGCTTTACTAGCCTTCATCTCAACTCACCATCACACTGACTTACTTTCTTAACTATCCATTACATATAACCATAACTAACATACACGCTTTATTAGCCTTTATCTCAACTCTCCATCACACTGACTTACTTTCTTAACTAGTCATTACATATAACCATAACTAACATACACGCTTTACTAACCTTCATCTCAACTCACCATCACACTGACTTACTTTCTTAACTAGTCATTACATATAACCACAACCAACATACACGCTTTACTAGCCTTCATCTCAACTCACCATCACACTGACTTACTTTCTTAACTAGTCATTACATATAACCATAACTAACATACACACTTTACTAGCCTTCATCCCCACTCTCCATCACACTGACTTACTTTCTTAACCAGTCATTACATATAACCATAACTAACATACACACTTTACTAGCCTTCATCTTAACTCACCATCACACTGACTTACTTTCTCAACTATCCATTACATATAACCATAACTAACATACACGCTTTACTAGCCTTCATCTCAACTCATCATCACACTGACTTACTTTCTTAACGAGTCATTACATATAACCATAACTAACATACACACTTTACTAGCCTTCATCTCAACTCATCATCACACTGACTTACTTTCTTAACCAGTCATTACATATAACCATAACTAACATACACACTTTACTAGCCTTCATCTCAACTCACCATCACACTGACTTACTTTCTTAACTAGTCATTACATATAACCATAACTAACATACACGCTTTACTAGCCTTCATCTCAACTCATCATCACACTGACTTACTTTCTTAACCAGTCATTACATATAACCATAACTAACATACACACTTTACTAGCCTTCATCTCAACTCACCATCACACTGACTTACTTTCTCAACTATCCATTACATATAACCATAACTAACATACACGCTTTACTAGCCTACATCTCAACTCATCATCACACTGACTTACTTTCTCAACTATCCATTACATATAACCATAACTAAAATACACGCTTTACTAGCCTTCATCTCAACTCACCATCACACTGACTTACTTTCTCAACTATCCATTACATATAACCATAACTAAAATACACGCTTTACTAGCCTTCATCTCAACTCACCATCACACTGACTTACTTTCTCAACTATCCATTACATATAACCATAACTAACATACACGCTTTACTAGCCTACATCTCAACTCATCATCACACTGACTTACTTTCTCAACTAGTCATTACATATAACCATAACTAACATACACGCTTTACTAGCCTTCATCTCAACTCACCATCACACTGACTTACTTTTTTAACTAGTCATTACATATAACCATGACATACACGCTTTACTAGCCTTTATCTCAACTCACCATCACACTGACTTACGTTCTCAACTAGTCATTACATATAACCATAACTAACATACACTCTTTACTAGCCTTCATCTCAACTCACCATCACACTGACTTACTTTTTTAACTATCCATTACATATAACCATAACTAACATACACGCTTTACTAGCCTACATCTCAACTCATCATCACACTGACTCACTTTCTTAACTATCCATTACATATAACCATAACTAACATACACACTTTACTAGCCTTCATCTCAACTCACCATCACACTGACTTACTTTCTTAACCAGTCATTACATATAACCATAACTAACATGCACGCTTTACTAGCCTTCATCTTAACTCACCATCACACTGACTTACTTTCTTAACCAGTCATTACATATAACCATAACTAACATACACATTTCACTAGCCTTCATCTTAACTCACCATCACACTGACTTACTTTCTTAACTAGTCATTACATATAACCATAACTAACATACACATTTTACTAGCCTTCATCTCAACTCACCATCACACTGACTTACTTTCTTAACCAGTCATTACATATAACCATAACTAACATACACGCTTTACTAGCCTTCATCTCAACTCACCATCACACTGACTTACTTTCTTAACCAGTCATTACATATAACCATAACTAGCATACACGCTTTACTAGCCTTCATCTCAACTCATCATCACACTGACTCACTTTCTTAACTAGTCATTACATATAACCATAACTAACATACACGCTTTACTAGCCTTCATCTCAACTCACCATCACACTGACTCACTTTCTTAACTAACCGTTACATATAATCATAACTAACATACACGCTTTACTAGCCTTCATCTCAACTCACCATCACACTGACTCACTTTCTTAACTAGTCATTACAATATAACCATAACTAACATACACGCTTTACTAGCCTTCATCTCAACTCACCATCACACTGACTTACTTTCTTAACCAGTCATTACATATAACCATAACTAACATACACGCTTTACTAGCCTTCATCTCAACTCACCATCACACTGACTTACTTTTTTAACTAGTCATTACATATAACCATGACATACACGCTTTACTAGCCTTTATCTCAACTCACCATCACACTGACTTACTTTCTCAACTAGTCATTACATATAACCATAACTAACATACACTCTTTACTAGCCTTCATCTCAACTCACCATCACACTGACTTACTTTCTTAACTAGTCATTACATATAACCATAACTAACATACACATTTTACTAGCCTTCATCTCAACTCACCATCACACTGACTTACTTTCTTAACCAGTCATTACATATAACCATAACTAACATACACGCTTTACTAGCCTTCATCTCAACTCACCATCACACTGACTTACTTTCTTAACCAGTCATTACATATAATCATAACTAGCATACACGCTTTACTAGCCTTCATCTCAACTCATCATCACACTGACTCACTTTCTTAACTAGTCATTACATATAACCATAACTAACATACACGCTTTACTAGCCTTCATCTCAACTCACCATCACACTGACTCACTTTCTTAACTAACCGTTACATATAATCATAACTAACATACACGCTTTACTAGCCTTCATCTCAACTCACCATCACACTGACTCACTTTCTTAACTAGTCATTACATATAACCATAACTAACATACACGCTTTACTAGCCTTCATCTCAACTCACCATCACACTGACTCACTTTCTTAACTAACCGTTACATATAATCATAACTAACATACACACTTTACTAGCCTTCATCTCAACTCACCATCACACTGACTCACTTTCTTAACTAACCGTTACATATAATCATAACTAACATATACGCTTTACTAGCCTTCATCTCAACTCACCATCACACTGACTCACTTTCTTAATTAACTGTTACATATAACCATAACTAACATACACGCTTTACTAGCCTTCATCTCAACACACCATCACACTGACTTACTTTCTTAACCAGTCATTACATATAACCATAACTAACATACACGCTTTACTAGCCTTCATCTCAACTCACCATCACACTGACTTACTTTCTTAACTAGTCATTACATATAACCATAACTACCATACACGCTTTACTAGCCTTCATCTCAACTCACCATCACATTGACTCACTTTCTGAACTAGTCATTACATATAACCATACCTAACATACACGCTTTACTAGCCTTCATCTCAACTCATCATCACACTGACTCACTTTCTTAACTAACCGTTACATATAACCATAACTAACATACACACTTTACTAGCCTTCATCTCAACTCACCATCACACTGACTTACTTTCTTAACTATCCATTACATATAACCATAACTAACATACACACTTTACTAGCCATTTCAACTCACCATCACACTGACTTACTTTCTTAACTAGTCATTACATATAACCATAACTAACATACACGCTTTACTAGCCTACATCTCAACTCATCATCACACTGACTCACTTTCTTAACTATCCATTACATATAACCATAACTAACATACACGCTTTACTAGCCTTCATCTTAACTCTCCATCACACTGAGTTAGGCTAAATGTTATCGCTACTGTGTTTCGCTCCGCTCTGTGGATTGGACTGAAACACATGCTCGGCCTGGAGTCTATCAGTTTGCTGGGAAAGCTCAGTAGCTTTTTTTTTTTTAAGTTAGCTTCTTATTTGAATACCCCGTTCCACCTTAAATGGTATAGAAGTTACATTCCGGCGCCTGTAACAGCTGCATCGTTTAAGGTGGAATGGCGGAATTGCGCTGTGCACCAGTATAAGTCATATGTGTGAAACAGTGCGCTGTATATGGTTGTATGGATTAAACGATGAATCGAGTTATTAATCGAGAAATCATTTCACCCCTAGTTGCATTTTCATTCCTACGTGGTAAAGAGTTCAGAACCCCTACGTTCCCTTCCTCATGTGTATATCCTAACAGTATGTTGGTGTTGTATGTTCCGTCTATGGGTTGAATAATTTTTCACATGTCGCGTTGACCTGGATGAGCAGAGACGCGCAAGGAATCCACAAGTGCCGCTTGTGTAGTTCAGGCTCCCAGTGTTTCTTAGCATTACTGTGCCAAAAAGTCACACACTCCTTTCTGCAAAGAGCTGAAATGTCATCAGGTTGGCTGGTAAGTTAGAAGCCCATGCAGAGCAGTTCCCACATCCTTTACAGCTCCTAGTGTGAAAGCTTTTCTTTGACTTCTGCTGAGAGTTTACTGGGGTTTTGTTGTTTATATAGTTGCTCTTCCTGTTTAGTGACTTGTGATACTCACTGCTTCAGCATTGAACAGGCACATGAACGGTCATGTGCTTTGCTGTACTGTGTCCTACTGTATACTGCAGATAGCTTTGGTGTAACATAGTGTCTAATCTGTAGTGTACAACAGCCTACAGTAGAGTAATGTACTATAACGTATAGGACATTGTGCAGTAGGGTCATGTAGTTAGTGTCCTGTAGAGTCCTGTAGTATACTGTCCTGACTACAAATAGTGTAATGTAATGACCTGTGGTGTGTTGTAGTGTAATGTAATAACATGTAGTGTGTTGTAGTGTAATGACCTGTAGTGTGTTGTAGTGTAATGTAATAACCTGTAGTGTGTTGTAGTGTAATGACCTGTAGTGTGTTGTAGTGTAATGTAATAACCTGTAGTGTGTTGTAGTGTAATGACCTGTAGTGTGTTGTAGTGTAATGTAATGACCTGTGGTGTGTTGTAGTGTAATGACCTGTAGTGTGTTGTAGTGTAATGTAATGACCTGTAGTGTGTTGTAGTGTAATGACCTGTAGTGTGTTGTAGTGTAATGTAATGACCTGTAGTGTGTTGTAGCGTAATGTAATTACCTGTAGTGTGTTGTAGTGTAATGTAATTACCTGTAGTGTGTTGTAGTATGCTGTAGTGTAATGTAATGACCTGTAGTATGCTGTAGTGTAATGTAATGACCTGTAGTGTGTTGTAGTCTAATGTAATGACCTGTAGTGTGTTGTAGTGTAATGTAATTACCTGTAGTATGCTGTAGTGTAATGTAATGACCTGTAGTGTGTTGTAGTGTAATGTAATGACCTGTAGTATGCTGTAGTGTAATGTAATGACCTGTAGTGTGTTGTAGTGTAATGTAATTACCTGTAGTGTGTTGTAGTATGCTGTAGTGTAATGTAATGACCTGTAGTATGCTGTAGTGTAATGTAATGACCTGTGGTGTGTTGTAGTGTAATGTAATGACCTGTAGTGTCCTGTAGTATGCTGTTGTGTAATGTAATGACCTGTAGTGTGTTGTAGTGTAATGTAGTGCCCTGTAGTATGCTGTAGTGTAATGTAATTACCTGCAGTGTGTTGTAGTATGCTGTAGTGTAATGTAATGACCTGTAGTATGCTGTAGTGTAATGTAATGACCTGTAGTGTCCTGTAGTATGCTGTAGTGTAATGTAATGACCGGTAGTGTGTTGTAGTGTAATGTAATGACCTGTAGTGTCCTGTAGTATGCTGTTGTGTAATGTAATGACCTGTAGTGTGTTGTAGTGTAATGTAATGACCTGTATTGTGTTGTAGTATGCTGTAGTGTAATGTAATGACCTGTAGTATGCTGTAGTGTAATGTAATGACCTGTGGTGTCCTGTAGTGTGTTGTAGTGTAATGTAATGACCTGTAGTGTGTTGTAGTGTAATGTAATGACCTGTAGTGCCCTGTAGTATGCTGTAGTGTAATGTAATGACTTGTAGTGTGTTGTAATGTAATGTAATGACCTGTAGTGTGTTGTAGTGTAATGTAATGACCTGTAGTGTCCTGTAGTATGCTGTAGTGTAATGTAATGACCTGTGGTGGGTTGTAGTATAATGTAATGACCTGCGGTGTCCTGCAGTATGTTGTAGTGTTATGTAATGACCTGTAGTGTGTTGTAGTGTAATGTAATGACCTGTAGTGTGTTGTAGTGTAATGTAATGACCTGTGGTGGGTTGTAGTGTAATGTAATGACCTGTGGTGTCCTGCAGTATGTTGTAGTGTAATGTAATGACCTGTAGTGTGTTGTAGTGTTATGTAATGACCTGTAGTGTGTTGTAGTGTTATGTAATGACCTGTAGTGTGTTGTAGTATGCTGTAGTGTAATGTAATGACCTGTAGTATGCTGTAGTGTAATGTAATGACCTGTAGTGTGTTGTAGTGTTATGTAATGACCTGTAGTGTGTTGTAGTGTTATGTAATGACCTGTAGTGTGTTGTAGTATGCTGTAGTGTAATGTAATGACCTGTAGTGTGTTGTAGTGTTATGTAATGACCTGTAGTGTGTTGTAGTATGCTGTAGTGTAATGTAATGACCTGTAGTATGCTGTAGTGCAATGTAATGACCTGTAGTGTGTTGTAGTGTAATGTAATGACCTGTGGTGTCCTGCAGTATGTTGTAGTGTTATGTAATGACCTGTAGTGTCCTGAAGTGTGTTGTAGTGTAATGTAATGACCTGTAGTGTCCTGTAGTATGCTGTTGTGTAATGTAATGACCTGTAGTGTCCTGTAGTATGCTGTAGTGTAATGTAATGACCTGTGGTGTCCTGCAGTATGCTGTAGTGTAATGTAATGACCTGTGGTGTCCTGCAGTATGTTGTAGTGTAATGTAATGACCTGTGGTGTCCTGCAGTATGTTGTAGTGTAATGTAATGACCTGTAGTGTCCTGAAGTGTGTTGTAGTGTAATGTAATGACCTGTAGTGTCCTGTAGTATGCTGTAGTGTAATGTAATGACCTGTGGTGTCCTGCAGTATGCTGTAGTGTAATGTAATGACCTGTGGTGTCCTGCAGTATGTTGTGGTGTAATGTAATGACCTGTTCTAGTGCGCAGACCCTGTGGAGGCCTTATACCTGCTGCCTTCAAAAGATCGGACGAGGCTCCCTACACACTCACTGAGTAGCCCACCAATGAGATGGCACTCAATCAGATTTCTTTTTTATTGTCATTTGTTTGAAGACAACACACACCCATGCACGCACACACACACCCAGGAACATCACACAGATGCTTAAACAGGGTTCCTATGGATCCTTAAAAGTTTTTAAAGTTTTCTGTCTGTTCAGCTCTCGGTCTGCCGCTCTGCTGAACGCATTAGTCCGTTTAAGGTAGTGTGTGTTATACTGGCCGGGCAGTGATGTCAAAGAGAAAGTATGTGTGTGTGCATGTGTGTGAGTGTGAGTGTGTGTGTGTGTGTGTGTGAGTGTGAGTGAGGGTTCGGGCTGCAGTTCAGCTCCGTTCGGAAAACTGTGCATTCTTCCATTCTTCTGCTGGACCTGCGGCATGCAGCACATTCCACACAGCTGAGCTGGAACAGAGAGAGAGAGCGCGAGAGGGAGAGAAGGGTGGAGTTATATACTCTCTCTCCTCTTTCTCTCACTTTCCAACTTTCTCCATAACTCTTTCTTCTCTCTCTCTCTGTCTTTCTACTTCTTAATCTCTTACTTCCTGTCCTGTTAGCCTATCAGTCTGAATGTCTGTCTGTCTGTCTGTATATATATATATATATATATATATATATATATATATATATATATATATATAAATATATATATATATATATATATATGTATGTCTGTCTGTCTGTCTAATGGTTTTGGTGTCTTTCTGAATATCTGTCTCTCTATCTGCCTGAATGTCTGTCTGTTTAGATCTGTCTGTCTGACTGTGTATCTATTAGTCTGTCTGTCTGAATATCCATCTGTGTGACTGTGTATCTATCTATCTATTTCTCTGTCTGCCTGTCTGGCTGTGTATGTATCTGTCTGTCTGCCCCGCCCCCCTTCTGGAAAAGAAAGTGATGAAAGTGGGGAGTTCTGACTTCACAGTCTTGCTGCTGTTTTTTCCTCTGGTCTGTCTGTGTGTACAGTACTGACAGACTCAAACAGTTTTTAATCCTTTTTTTTGTTCCTCTTTGTGAGTCTTTGTGTTCTGTGGGCGGATGGGTTCTCCAGCACTGATGGGTTCTCCAGCACAGACGACCTGCTTTCTTTATACTTACCGTGCACTAAGTATCCTGTTTTTCTAAAAGTGTGTGTTTACTTCCTGTGTTTTTAACAGAGATGTTCCGTCACGCAGTACGCCGGGGGCAGACGCCTGAAATGTCTCTAATATGTACGCGTCTGCTGGCGGTTTACAGATCACTCCGGATCAGCACTACTGAGAACTGCACCTTCGTCTCTGTAGGGTTTTAAATGCAGTGTCATCTGAACACTCGGCTACAGTGACTTTATCGTCAGATATCAGCTTGAAACTTGAACCTGAAATCGATATAACTCAGTATGATATCAGTATGCTGATTGTAGTGTCGGGGATGTTGTTGGTTTTATTACAGATGTGGACGATTTGAATTGACCAGTATTATTTTATATTGTGATCAGCGTATATCCATCCATCCATCCATCCATCCATCCATTAACTTCCACTTTATCCCCCACTTTATACTCGGGTTCACGGATGGGCTGGAGCCAATCCCAGCGTCATCAGGCGAAGGCGGGTACACCGTAGACAGGTCACCAGTCCATCACATGGCCAACACACATTCACGCACACACTCACACCTACGAGCAGTTTAGAGTGAGCGATCAAGCTAACGTTCATGTGTTTGGACTGTGGGAGGAAACCGGAGTTAATCAGTGTATATTTATTATATAACTAATTCGGATACATGCTGTATTTAAATTGTGCCACTTTTGCCACTTTTATATGGTGTTCTGTTCCCCAAACCCAGCCATTATTCACACTTACATAACAGTTAGAACTACTTTCTATCCTCTACAATTAAACACCCTGTTTTTGTTGCTGTGCCTTTAAGACTGATGCATGTGAATGACCTACATTCTGATTCAGTTTTGTGCCTAATTCTACCAACCGGCCTGGGCTAAGATATTCCTAATAACATAAATGGTTGGAAGTGCTATAGACTGGGAATAGTTGGACATACGTAAATATCCTGAAAATCTGTGACATCACAAAAACCTTAAACTCTGAATGGGCTCTTTTGCAGCTTAGTTTTCTCAAATATTCTATCTCCACTCACTATCCACTCTATCAGCTCCACTGACCATATAGGAGCTACACTTACAGACTGTAGTTCATCTGATTCTCTGTATACTTTATTACTCTGTTCTTCAATGATCAGGTCCCCCCACAGGACCACCACAGGACCACCACAGGGCAGGTACTATTTGGGAGGTGGATCATTCTCAGCACTGCAGTGACACTGATGTTGTGGTGGTGTGTTAGTGTGTGTTGTGCTGGTGTGTGTGGATCAGACACAGCACTGCTGCTGGAGTGTTTAAACACTGTGTCCACTCACTGTCCACTCTATTAGAAACTCATACTACTTGCTACTTGGTCCACCTTGTAGATGTAAAGTCAGAGACAGTAGCTCATCTGCTGCTGCACAGTTTATGTTCCCCTAGTCCTTCATCAGTGGACACAAGGACACTGAATAGATGATTCTTGGTCCAGCAGAGACACTGAATTGTTTAAAAACTCAAGCAGCACCTAATAGTACCGGCTCTGTGTTGGTCCTGTGGGGGTCCTGACCATTAAATAACAGGGTAACAAAGTATAAAGAGAATCAGATGAACTACAGTCTGTAAGTGTAGCTCCTATATGTATTAGATGAGAACTGTTAATAATACTGGGTTGTTTCCACAAGGAGAAGCTTGGAAAGATAAATAAACACACTGATGTATACTGTTTAATATTTAAATAGTAAAGTGTTTTACTGAGTAAATAAAAGCTTCCTGTCTGGAATAGATAGCTTTTTGTATGTAATAATGTCCCCAAGTTACTAAAACTGCACAGTACTGTATAAAAGCGCTTGTTCTACAGTGATTCGTTAATTCACCTGCCAAAAGCTTAGGTTTCCTGTAAATAATGAGTTGACTCAGTTTCACTCTTATATTCTGTTCATTTGACTGTAAATGGTCTTAATTTTAAAATACACTGTATAAAAACTGAAAGCGTGGAGCCCTTTAACAGCCCGGCGTCTGTTACTCCAGTGTGTTTTGCTCCGCTGTGTTTTTCTTTGGGGGGAATTGTTGGTTGTAGTTCTGCTCCGTGTGCAGTCCTAACCCTTAAAGCTGGTGTGTCACTCCTGTGGGAACACGCTGTGTCCTTGTTGTGTTGACTCAACAACTATAAAAAGGAATGGAAGCACACTGACGCGCTCTCTCTCTCCCTGTCTCTCTCTATGTCTCTATCTCTCTGTTTGTAGTGCCAACAGCTCAAAAGCAGGCCAGTGTGTCTTTCCGAGTCTCTCTCTCTCTCTCTCTTTCTCTCTGTCTCTCTCTCTCTCCCTTTCTCTGTCCACATCTCTCTCTCTCATGTCTCTCTCTCTCTCTCTTTCTTACCATGTCTATGTCTCTCTCTCTCCCTGTCTCTCTCTATGTCTCTATCTCTCTGTTTGTAGTGCCAACAGCTCAAAAGCAGGCCAGTGTGTCTTTCCGTGTCTCTCTCTCTCTCTCTCTCTCTCTCTCTCTCTCTCTCCATGTCTCTCTCTTGCCCCATGTCTAGGTCTCTCTCTCTTTCTCACCACGTCTATGTCTCTCTCTCTCTCAACTCTCTCTACATCTTTGTCTCTCTGTCTCTCTGTGTTTGTAGTGCTAACAGCTCAAAAGCAGGCCAGTGGGTCTTTCCGTGTCGCTTTCTCTCTCTCTCACTCTCTCTCTCTCCATGTCTATGTCTCTCTCTCTCACCACGTCTATGTCTCTCTCTGTCTTAACTCTCTCTACATCTTTGTCTCTCTCTCTGTGTTTGTAGTGCTTACAGCTCAAAAGCAGGCCAGTGTGTCTTTCCGTGTCTCTCTCTCTCTCCACATCTGTCTTTCTTTCTCTCTCACTCTCTCTCTCTCTCTCACTCTTTTTCTCTTTTTCTCTCTACGTCTCTCTCTCTCCCTCTCTCTCTCTCCCTCCCTTTCTAGTCTGCTTGGCCACAATGTGAACTTTGTACACAGAGCCACGCTGGGCTGTTTCTGGTTCCTCTGCTCTACACCTGTGTTTTTGCTTCTCCACCTCAGTCAGCGGGCAGAGAAACGATGTGCTTGTGTTTGTGCTTGTATGTTGTGTTTGTCTTTGCTTTGTAGGAAAACCAGAGAATAAACAACAAGCAGGCTAGCAGTGGAACAGTCCTGACCAGAGTGATCCTGAAATACTTCTTTCTTTCTTTCTTTTCTGGTTCCTGCAGTTTGAGGTCAGGGCTGCTTGTCTGTTGTAACGTGTCTGAGAAATGTACAGGCTGTTTGTTCTCAGTTGTTAATCTCTGGGTTTATTTCTCAGTACAGTATAAGTACCTGATAATGGTAGACAGAGCGAAGCTGGAGCGAAGCCGCAGATGTGCTTCAGACCTGGGTTTTCTGAAAGTGGGACGAAGCTTCGGATAGCAAGCACTGTTCATTAATCATCTCTGTCCATAGAAAAACATGTATCTTCATGTTTGTTGACGTTTAGTTTTCTGTACCGTCCAAACATGACAGCTGGTAGTTACACTGTAGGAAAATTTCAGGATGAATGGACCAATAGAAATGCTCCGAAATAGCTTGAAAAGAAATCTGGTTCCATTGACTTACATTGTCAGGTTTTGTTCTCTACTGTAAGGTTACCACTTTGGAGATACTTATTTTTCTTTGGACAGTAACCATGTGCTCATGTAATGTATCACGATAACGATATTTTCATATTGCTCACACATACAGATCGTCGCTGTCCAAAGGAAAACATTCATCTCCAAAATAGTAACTTTACAGGAGAGGACAAAAACATTGCTTTCATTTTAATGCAAGTTAATGTAAAGAGACCTTATAAGAGACCTTAAGTGAGCGAGCATTTCTATTGGCATTTCTATTGGCCCATTATGAAATCACGCACCAAATCACGCACCATATAAAGGATAACTGTCGCATTCAAATAATGTAGAAACACAAAAATCTACAGAACAAATGGGATTACGTGGTTTTCTCATCACACAAATAATGAATTTACTTTTCAGTTATTTTCAATTTACCTTCATTACAGCTTCTGATCTTCTTAAGAGACTCACTTTTAATGTTCTCCACAATCGCAAACATCAAAGTGCTGTTTTATCTTAAGGGGGCAGTGTTGGTGGGTTTAGCAGGTCTTTCAGGTGGTTGTTAGGAGTTTTCTATGTAATTTAATAAAAAAATTTTGACTTTTTATTATTATTATCATTGTTGTTGTTGTTGCATATAAGTAAGTAGATATGTCATGTATGATCTGTTAAGGTTTAGAAACCTGTGTGTGTGTGTGTGTTTGCATGTTTTGGCTGATGTGTTCAGTGATGATGTAAAAATAGGGTGTTATCTCTAACGCAGTAGTGTTGGGCTCTGATGTGGAGAGTCTATATTTAGAACAAGGGAATCATGTGTCTGACAAACAGCTCTCCTCCCATGTGAATGTTCGTGTTTGGGAGAGACAGAGAGAGATTTTGCTTTTCTGTACTTCATAGAGAAGTAGCCTGAACCAACATGTTAACCTAGCTAACAGCCAGTGGAAGGCAGCCAGATGGGATGTTAATGATGATGCCATCAACTGTTAAACGACAGGCATGCAGTTCTGTCAGCATATTTAGAAAATACTGGAATTACATTTGATTTAATTTCCATTTCACTGCAGTACCTGATTGCGGGTCTGTCAGTCAAGTTAATTGCGTGAGGCCACAACAGGTTGCTGGGTACACTGAACAGACTGCCCGGTCCACTACACAAGCTACCGGGTCCCATAAACAAAAAGAGTGCTAGGTGAATAGATTGCCGGGTTCACTAAACAGGCTGGAGGGTTCACTCTACAGGCTGCCGGGTTTACTACACAGGCTACCGGGTCCACTACACAGGCTGTCAGGATTTATTAACTTCCTTCACTTCTTCACACAAAAAACTGACATCATTTAGATGAGAACTGTCATTCAAGTCACTACCAAAATGTTCATGACATATCCCAGTGTTTCCGTAGTGACCACTTCATTAGTGACCGCTTCATTGGTGACTTAAGAGTAACTTGAACTGGATGAAATGAAAAAGAGGATACACCTAAATACACTTAACATCCTCCTAATAGGCTTCTCGGGCACACCCATCCATTTACACAAGTTCTGATGTGAGTGTGTATGAAAGAGACATAGAGAGAGAGATACAGACAGACAGACAGTGAGAGAGAGAGAGAGAGAGAGAGAGAGAGAGAGAGAGATTCACATCTCTGCTTTCAGCCTGAGGTCTTCCTCAAGGCCAGGAGTGTCCTGGAACTTCTGAGCCGCCTGCTAGACGTAAACAGATCAGCCTGTCCGTCTGAAGATGCTGATGTGGTGAGGGTCAGCGCCTCAGGACTGAAGTTGAGGAGTCTGTGCTCGAGCTCAGTGACTTTTTCACTACTTTATCATAATCAACATCCTATATGAGCTCAGAAGACATGTGTAAGTTCTCTGTTGTAGACATGGTGTCCCATGGTTCCTGTCACCACCACTGTAAACACCATCTGAACCATTTCACACCAAACCCACTCTGAATCTCTCGTTCACGTACAGCTATGTGTTGGTTCAATACTAGTTATGTCTTATAATCATACCTCCTGATCGTTGCTAGTCATTAGCAGCTGCTCTGGTGCGGATGTGTAGAAGGAAAGTGATTCACGTTGACGTTAGATGTTTAAATTCCTGTGTGTTTTTAAGTGACTGCTGAAAACAGTGATGGAGAGAAGTTGTTGGGATGTTTTTCATTAAGATGTTGTTCTACAGAAACACGTCTCTAGAATCATATCTTTGGTTTTTTAACTGGACGAAGAAGCAGATACAGCTCCGCTCTCTGGCCAGCACCGCTCAGAGTTCAGCAGATGGTACTGCTCCTGTTCAGGAGGCACTAAAGGAGGGCTTTTCTCTCCCACCCTCTCACAGTGATTCACAGATTCCAAACCTCTCTCTCTTTCTCTCCCTCTCTCTCTCCCTCTCTCTCTCTCAATCTCTCTCTCTTTCTCAATATCTTTCTGTTGTGCTCTAGCTCTCGTCTCTATCTCGTATAGCTTCCTCTCTCTCTGTCACTCTCTCTGTCACTAGCTCTCTTTCTTTCTCTGTTTTTCTATAGATCTCTTTCCGTTGTACACTAGCTGTGTTTCCCTCTCTCCCCTCTCCTTATCTAGCTTGCTCTATCTCTTCTAATTCACTTTCCTCACACTCTTTCTTTCTGTCTCTTTCTTCCCCTCACTCTTTCTCTCTCCGTCTTCCCTCCTTCTCTCTTTCTTTTGAGCTCTAGCTTTGTTCCCCCCTCCCCTTTCTTTCTCTGGCTCTCTTTCTCTTTTTTCATCTCTGTCTCTTCTAGCTGTTTCCCCTCTCTCTCTTTATCTTTTACCTCACTCTATCTTGCTCTCTATCTTTCCCTCACTTTCTCTCTTTCTCTCTCTTTCTCTGTATGACTCATGCTGATGACCGCTCGGTGCGCTCTGCCCTTCTGTTCTATATTTACGTTTTGTCTGTGTGTGTGTTTGTGAGAGAGAGAGAGAGAGAGGATGAGAGAGCAGTGGAGAAGTGTGTGAGTGAGAGAAGGGATGGGGGATGAAGAGGAGGGGTTTACGCTAATGCTTGGAGAGAAAACAGAAAAAGTCTGATCACTCTTTCCATAACCCCCCCCCACCCCAACACCACCACCGGCTTCAAATGAGCTGAACACTGAGGGGTCAGAGAGAGAGAGAGAGAGAGAGAGAGAAAGGGAGGGAGAGAGAGGAATGAAGGAAAGAGGAACAGAACGAGAGAGAGTGAGGAAAAATGAAACTGGGGACAGTCAAGAAAAGAGAGTTGAAAGTGGAAACATGCAGAGAGAGGAAGGAGGAAAAGAGGCAGACAGATTGGAAAAGTGAAAAAGGCAGAGAGAGAGGGGGGGTATTGAGGACAGTAAGAGAGGAAGTGAGAGCGATCGAGGAGAGAGCTGTGAACAACATGTACTCACTGGCCATTTTATCAGAAACACCTCTGTATAGGAGCCCTGTGTAGGTGTAGTTGCATACAGTAGCTCCTCTGTGGTGGTCCCTTCACCTTAAGACCACCATTGAGGAGATACAGTAGTTGAAAGCTGATAAACTGAGGAGCACTGAGTACGTGTACTTCAGTAAGTAGTTTAGAAACGTATTGAATTGGGTTCTGATGGTCGGGTCACCTGTGCTGATTTGTGATTGGTCACTTCTCTGTGACTGTGGGACTTGTGAAGTTTTAACAGTGCTGCTGCTGGAGGGTTTAAACACCTCAGTGTCACTGCTGGACGGAGAATCGTCCACCAACCAAAACTATCCAGACAACAGTGTCCTGTGGGCGCCGTCCTGTGTCCACTGATGAAGGACTAGAGAACACAAACTGTGCAGCAGCAGATGAGCTACTGTCTCTGACTTTACATCTACAAGGTGGACCAGCAAGTAGTAGGAGTGTCTAATAGAGTGGACAGTGAGTGGACACAGTGTTTAAACACTCCAGCAGCACTGCTGTGTCTGATCCACTCACACCAGCACAACACACACTAACACACCACCACCACGTCACTGTCACTACAGGGCTGAGAATGACCCAACACCCTAATAGTACCTGCTCTGTGGTGGTCCTGTGGAGGTCCTGATCATTAAAGAACAGAGTAATAAAGTATACAGAGAATCAGATGAACTACAGTCTGTAAGTGTAGCTCCTGTATGGTCAGTGGAGCTGATACAGTGGACAGTGAGTGGAGACACAGGGAGGTGGGTTTGATGTTATGGCTGATCGGTGGCGTTTTCTGAAAACTCTAAATATGCACATGTTCTGTTCTTGAGGGAAAACGGTTGTAATAGATGTGTAAATGGATGTTGTGTGTGTGTGTGTGTGTGTGTGTGTGTGTGTGTATGTGAGAGCTGGCTGTAGAGGAAGTGTCCGGTGGGGGCAAGGGGACGAGGGGGCTGGCGTGGGGGGTGATGGTTATATCGGAAGTCAGAAGCTCTGAGATGAGCAAGCTCTATTGTATTAGCGTCCCACTCCCTTCGTCAGGCCGAGCGGCGGAGGGGCGGAGCGAGGGAAGAGGAGCTGTGGAATGAAGGGGAGCGAGAGAGACGGAGGGATTGAGCCTGAGAGGAACTGAGAAGCCGGCCAAGCCAAACTCAGGGCTCTAATTTTAGCAGCGCAGTGTGGTGGGCTATGAAGGCTTCATTAGTGCTGCAGCCGCAGGATGACGTGTTCTGGGGATTCTTCATAAAACCTTTACGGACTTCTTCATGAGCTGTTTTCATCTTCCAGTGGAGTAAAAGCATGAACGCACATCCTGTCTGTCTGTTTAACCCCCGAAACTCTCGGGGACTTCTCCTAGACAGGGATTAAGCCTATTCCTGGACTACTCAACTCTAAAGAATAGAGGAGAATGTAGTCCAGGACTTAATCCCTGTCTGCGAAACCATTCACAACTCTCATAACTACTGAACTTAACACATTAGTTTCATATTAGAATGATTTATAGTAGGCACTGAATAATTTGTAGTAGATACTGAATACTTTGTAGTAGATACTGAAGGATTTGTAGTAGATACTGAAGGATTTGTAGTAGATACTGAATGATTTATAGTAGATACTGAATAATTTGTAGTAGATACTGAATACTTTGTAGTAGATACTGAAGGATTTGTAGTAGATACTGAATGATTTATAGTGGATACTGAATAATTTGTAGTAGATACTGAATACTTTGTAGTAGATACTGAATGATTTGTAGAAGATACTGAATGATTTATAGTGGATACTGAATAATTTGTAGTAGATACTGAATGATTTGTAGTAGATACTGAATGATTTATAGCGGATACTGAATAATTTGTAGTAGATACTGAATGATTTGTAGTTGATACTGTATAGTTTATTGAAGATACTTAATAATTTATTGGAGATGCTGAATAATTTATAGTAGATACTGAATAATTTGTAGTAGATACTGAATGATTTGTAGTAGTTACTGAATAATTCATAGTAGATACTGAATAATTTGTAGTAGATACTGAATGATTTGTAGTAGTTACTGAATATTTCATAGTGGTTACTGAATAATACATAGTGGATACTGAATAATTTGTAGTAGATACTGAATAATTTATAGAAGATACTGTATAGTTTATTGCAGATACTGAATAATTTATAGTAGATACTGAATAATTGTAGTAGATACTGAATAATTTGTAGTAGATACTGAATGATTTGGAGTAGTTACTGAATATTTCATAGTGGTTACTGAATAATACATAGTGGATACTGAATAATTTGTAGTAGATACTGAATGATTTGTAGTTGATACTGTATAGTTTATTGCAGATACTGAATAATTTATAGTAGATACTGAATGATTTATAGTAGTTACTGAATAATTCATAGTAGATACTGAATAATTTGTAGTAGATACTGAATGATTTGTAGTAGTTACTGAATAATTCATAGTAGATACTGAATAATTTGTAGTAGATACTGAATGATTTGTAGTAGTTACTGAATATGTGATAGTGGTTACTGAATAATACATAGTGGATACTGAGTAATTTGTAGTAGATACTGAATAATTTATAGAAGGTACTGAATGATTTATAGTAGTTACTGAATAATTCATAGAAGATACTGAATAATTTGTAGTAGATACTGAATAATTCATAGAAGATACTGAATAATTTGTAGTATATACTGAATAATTTGTAGTAGATACTGATTAATTCATATTGGGTACTAAAAAAATCATATTACACACTTAACTATTCGTAGTCAATACTGAATAATTTATATTAGACACTCAAAAATTCATAGTGGATAATAAATAATTTGTAGTGCATACTGAATAATTCATATTATACACCTAATACATATAACACACTCAGTAATTCATATTACACAGTAGATACTGAAACATCCATAGTAGACAGTGAATAATTCATAGTGGATACTGGCTGTCAACTAAATTTGGGTTAAGAGCGCACTGTTCCTTTAAAGTACCTGCACTGCCGAGTTAAAAGAAGAGCTATGAGGGGCCACCGAGGGCCAAAAGCAGCAGCTTGGCCTCCAATTGTGCTTAACTGGTCCTGATTGAATGTTTCCAGAACGCAGCTGCCTGTCATGTGCTGTCCGAAATAAACTCCTGCGACACACTGAAGCTCACCTTTCACAAATAAAGCATCACATCACTGCTGGAGTGAAAATACATCAGTGCATCCTGCTGTGGAGGTCTAAAGGTGGCACTTCAGCAACAGTGATTATTTTGGAATGTTGGAATCAGTTCAGGTGTTCATTTTTAAAAGGTTTAGTAAAGTATCTGCTCATTTTTGAACAGTACAGAAAAACCTGGTGTTGTATTGTTCATCTGACATTACAGTTAATTCTGTATTATATCATAATCAGCATACATACACTAAACTGCTGAAAGTATTCGCTCGCCTGCTTTCACACGCATATGAACTTGAGTGACGTCCCATTCTTAATCCATAGGGTTTAATATGATGTCGGCCCAACCTTTGCAGCTATAACATCTTCAACTCTTCTGGAAAGGCTCTCCACACGGTTCAGGAGTGTGTCTATGGGACTTTCTGACAGTTCTTCCAGAAGTGTATTGTGAGGTCAGACACTGTGGTGGCGTGCTTTACACCACTGCATCCAACACTCTGCATTGTGTTTGGTGATGTAAGGCTTGGATGCAGCCACTCGGCCATGGAAACTCGTTCCATGAAGCTCTCTACGCTCTGTCCTTGAGCTGATCTGAAGGCCCCATGAGGTTTGGAGGTCTGTAGTGATTGACTCTGCAGAAAGTTGGTGACCTCTGTGCTCTGTGCTCCTCAGCATTTGCTGACCCGTACTCTCCATTAAATCTGCATGGAACAAAACAGCATTGTGACGATGTGACAGCCTTGTTCAGGCAACAAAAATACGCCACCTTTTGGGAAAGACAGTAGACAATGCTGTGGCAATGTTCTGTATCTGCTGGGACGTTATCTTTTAGCGAATGCGTTAGGTAGAAATTAACATTAAGGTAGTATGTGGTTTGCGCAGCTTGGAGCTAACACATTAGTTCATGACTGGCATTTTAGTTCATGGCTAGTGTGTTTGCTTGGGGTTAGCAGTAACTTGTGAGAAGTGTTTTAGCTTGTGGCTAGTGTTGTAGTTTGGGACCGAGGCATTGACTTTGTGAGGCAATGAAACACTCTTGTGCCATTTTAAGCCTTTAATATTGTATTGTTTATATTACTAAAGGTGCTGAACAACATAAATGACTGAAAATGTTATTTTGAAAATTTGAAATTTCATGAAGTGTCAAATCATTTCTTGACGCGTGCTAGCAGTGGTGGATCACGCTGAGCTCAGATTTACACTCTTGTTAGAGTGAATGGAGCTCCTGTTGCCTCCCCGCAGCCTCAGTGGAGCCCCGTGGCCGGCCTGTAAAAATGGAAGTGCCAGAAAAAGGTGTCCCGGAGGAACATTTAATCACGGCTGAACAGTCGTCCCTCCGTCTGAGCCCACCCTGCTCTGGGTGACATTGGGATGAGTGTGAGTGTGTGTGTGTGTGTGTGTGTGTGTGTTCTAAACGTGGAGTCTCTCTAAACACTCCTAAACAAGACACAGGAATCAGCTCTCAACAACATCCTGTTTGTCTCACACCTATACATACAGTACTATGCAATAGTCAGAGACCACCCTTAATTAATATCATGTGCAGTCAAAACAGACATTAAGTACAAGCTTATAGAAATCGGACCACTAACACCACTAACTGAGAGACCACCACTCACCCAGTACAGTATCAGACCACTAACACCACTAACCTGATACCACACTGAGAGACCACCACTCACCCAGTACAGTATCACCACTAACACCACTAACTGAGAGACCACTACTCACCCAGTACAGTATTAGACCACTAACGCCACTAACCTGATACCACACTGAGAGACCATCACTCACCCAGTACAGTATCACCACTAACACCACTAACCTGATACCACACTGAGAGACCATCACTCACCCAGTACAGTATCACCACTAACACCACTAACCTGATACCACACTGAGAGACCATCACTCACCCAGTACAGTATCACCACTAACCTGATACCACACTGAGAGACCATCACTCACCCAGTACAGTATCACCACTAACACCACTAACCTGATACCACACTGAGAGACCATCACTCACCCAGTACAGTATCACCACTAACACCACTAACCTGATACCACACTGAGAGACCACACTCACCCAGTACAGTATCACCACTAACACCACTAACCTGATACCACACTGAGAGACCATCACTCACCCAGTACAGTATCACCACTAACCTGATACCACACACTGAGACCATCACTCACCCAGTACAGTATCACCACTAACACCACTAACCTGATACCACACTGAGAGACCATCACTCACCCAGTACAGTATCACCACTAACCTGATACCACACTGAGAGACCACCACTCACCCAGTACAGTATCACCACTAACCTAACCTGATACCACACTGAGAGACCATCACTCACCCAGTACAGTATCACCACTAACCCACGATACCACACTGAGAGACCATCACTCATCCAGTACAGTATCACCACTAACACCACTAACCTAATACCACACTGAGAGACCATCACTCACCCAGTACAGTATCACCACTAACACCACAACCTGATACCACACTGAGAGACCACCACTCACCCAGTACAGTATCACCACTAACCTGATACCACACTGAGAGACCATCACTCACCCAGTACAGTATCACCACTAACACCACTAACCTGATACCACACTGAGAGACCATCACTCACCCAGTACAGTATCACCACTAACACCACTAACCTAATACCACACATGAAGACCATCACTCACCCAGTACAGTATCACCACTAACACCACTAACCTGATACCACACTGAGAGACCACCACTCACCCAGTACAGTATCACCACTAACCTGATACCACACTGAGAGACCATCACTCACCCAGTACAGTATCACCACTAACACCACTAACCTGATACCACACTGAGAGACCATCACTCACCCAGTACAGTATCACCACTAACACCACTAACCTGATACCACACTGAGAGACCATCACTCACCCAGTACAGTATCACCACTAACACCACTAACCTAATACCACACTGAGAGACCATCACTCACCCAGTACAGTATCACCACTAACACCACTAACCTGATACCACACTGAGAGACCACCACTCACCCAGTACAGTATCACCACTAACCTGATACCACACTGAGAGACCATCACTCACCCAGTACAGTATCACCACTAACACCACTAACCTGATACCACACTGAGAGACCATCACTCACCCAGTACAGTATCACCACTAACACCACTAACCTGATACCACACTGAGAGACCACCACTCACCCAGTACAGTATCACCACTAACACCACTAACCTGATACCACACTGAGAGACCAGCACTCACCCAGTACAGTATCACCACTAACACCACTAACCTGATACCACACTGAGAGAACATCACTCACCCAGTACAGTATCACCACTAACCTGATACCACACTGAGAGAACATCACTCACACAGTACAGTATCACCACTAACACCACTAACCTGATACCACACTGAGAGACCATCACTCACCCAGTACAGTATCACCACTAACATCAGTAACCTGATACCACACTGAGAGACCATCACTCACCCAGTACAGTATCACCACTAACCTGATACCACACTGAGAGACCATCACTCATCCAGTACAGTATCACCACTAACACCACTAACCTGATACCACACTGAGAGACCATCACTCACCCAGTACAGTATCACCACTAACATCAGTAACCTGATACCACACTGAGAGAACATCACTCACCCAGTACAGTATCACCACTAACACCACTAACCTGATACCACACTGAGAGACCACCACTCACCCAGTACAGTATCACCACTAACCTGATACCACACTGAGAGACCATCACTCACCCAGTACAGTGTCACCACTAACACCACTAACCTGATACCACACTGAGAGACCATCACTCACCCAGTACAGTATCACCACTAACACCACTAACCTGATACCACACTGAGAGACCACCACTCACCCAGTACAGTATCACCACTAACACCACTAACCTGATACCACACTGAGAGACCATCACTCACCCAGTACAGTATCACCACTAACACCACTAACCTGATACCACACTGAGAGAACATCACTCACCCAGTACAGTATCACCACTAACCTGATACCACACTGAGAGAACATCACTCACACAGTACAGTATCACCACTAACCTGATACCACACTGAGAGACCATCACTCACCCAGTACAGTATCACCACTAACCTGATACCACACTGAGAGACCATCACTCACCCAGTACAGTATCACCACTAACACCACTAACCTGATACCACACTGAGAGACCATCACTCACCCAGTACAGTATCACCCTAACACCACTAACCTGATACCACACTGAGAGACCACCACTCACCCAGTACAGTATCACCACTAACACCACTACCTGATACCACACTGAGAGACCATCACTCACCCAGTACAGTATCACCACTAACCTGATACCACACTGAGAGACATCACTCACACAGTACAGTATCACCACTAACACACTAACCTGATACCACACTGAGAGACCATCACTCACCCAGTACAGTATCACCACTAACATCAGTAACCTGATACCACACTGAGAGACCATCACACACCCAGTACAGTATCACCACTAACCTGATACCACACTGAGAGAACATCACTCATCCCAGTACAGTATCACCACTAACCTGATACCACACTGAGAGACCTCACTCACCCAGTACAGTATCACCACTAACATCAGTAACCTGATACCACACTGAGAGAACATCACTCACCCAGTACAGTATCACCACTAACACCACTAACCTGATACCACAATGAGAGACCATCACTCACCCAGTACAGTATCACCACTAACACCACTAACCTGATACCACACTGAGAACAGACTCACCCAGTACACCCACTAACACCACTAACCTGATACCACACTGAGAGACCACCACTCACCCAGTACAGTATCACCACTAACCTGATACCACACTGGTCCAATGACTGCTTGTCTTTGGACAATGAGAGGAAACACCCTGCGAATGGAGAACATGCAAATTCCACAAAGAAGGGACCCTTACTGCCCAGCCAGGGAACTGAACCAAACTTGGGACCAGAAGGTTGCTGGTTCAATCCCCTGAACTAACGAACTGTTACTGTTTATTACTGAATGAAACGTGTTGGGGAAATAATAGAACATAAAACGTGGACTGTAAAGGTTATGGCAGTTAGTCTGAGCAAATGAATAGACATTTTACACTAATAGAAACCAAAATGCTGTCTGTGGAGGATGTTTTTACTTAGGAAACAAAACAAACCGTGTCACTTGACTGTCTGAGTGTCAGTATTTAGTCATATATCGCAGCCCTAATCAGGACACGTAAGTCCGGATGTTTGCACTGTTCTCTGAGCAGTCCTATTTGTGGAGGTGGACAAAGCAGTGTCCCTGACCCCGAGTATGTATAGCCCTGTCGAAGCTGGACGGGCCAAACGTTTCTGAGACATGCCACAATAGGTTACGCTGCTGCAGATATGTATAGCGTCTGCTGGGCTGCTGCGTAATGCCATAGACATAGACCTGCGGCAGCTGGTTAGGAGAAATGAAGCATGACCCCTTCCCTATGCACTGCTGGAGCCAGCCATATTTGGCTGTGGATGCTTTATTGGTCTGTGTTCCTGTTATTGTGGCAAGTGATGGTGAGTTGTGGCTTTTGTATACGAGTGTGACATGTTCAGGAAAGGGTTTTAGACCCGGGCTAAAGCCAGTTTTACCGCCTCACAATCAAAACGTGCTGGGATTTTCTTAAATGTAATGTTAGTTGCTTTGTGGATACACGGCCTGTTACTTTTTAGTTTTCTTTAGGTCTTTCTAAACTGGTTTATGTCTGTACAGTACTTGGTGAACATGTTCCCAAGGTCAGACTGATGGAATACATAATATATATATATATACACACACACACACACACACACATATTGCCTTTATTATTGGTTACACTGTGGTAGTTTCTAAGTTAAAAATGAAGAATGGCTTTTTGCTTTAATCTTTTAAGGCTGTTGTATGTTAGAGAAACTTGTGCAGGTATTTGTTCTTAAAACTCTTTGATGCAAAGGCTAAGTTAACCCCTTCTACTGCACAGCGTGGTTCAAACTTGACCCATATTCATTTCCTATGTTGTTATATGTATTGATGAGTGTCTCTTTGGTAAATCTAATAAAATCAGTTGATTTCATTATATTTAATGTTCCAAGTGTTCATTAAAAAGTCTTAAATCATTATTTTATTTCTTATTTACAAAAACAGTGTTTGTACATATGTTTCTGACTGCACCATAGTGAACACATAAGGGTTAATTCTGAGCGGTGCTGTGTGTTAGAAGTAGTTACACAACAATAACTTTTATTAAAGTAGTAAAATTATAAAACTGAAATCAGAATTTGTGATGTTCAAAAACTAGTACATTGATGAATTCATGGAAAGCTGTGTTTTTCAGTGTCCAGTCAGTAGTTCCAGTCTTGACTGTTTCTCTCTCTCTCTCTCTCTGTCTCTCAGGGGTGATCAGTCAGTGGCAGGTTGAGCCAAAGGAGCGTCTGATTTCTCTGGTCCTGACCCACCTCCCGCTCCTCAAGCCGGGCAACGCGGAGGCGAAGGGCGAGTACATGCGGCTGCTGCCCAAAATCTTGACCCACACCATCGAGTTCGGCCGGCACCTGGAGGAGAGCAGGCAGCTGCTGTCGTACGCCCTCATCCACCCGGCCACGTCTCTGGAGGACCGGGCCGAGCTGGCGCTGTGGCTGAACCACCTGGAGGAGCGCGCGGCCACGCGGGGGGCCGGAGACTCGCTGGAGCGTGTGTCGTCCTCGTCCCACCACGGCAGCCAGACCCAGCACCTCTACCCCCAGCACCAGCGCTACGGCTCAGACGACCGCCTCAACGGCTGGCAGGGCTCGCGCGACTCCGGCCTGGGCTGGCAGACGCAGCAGGGCTGCGAGAACGGACACCTGCTGCTCTACCCCTCGTCCTCTGTGCCCTCCACCATCAACACGGTGGGCACGGGCAGCGGGACCAACTCCAGTGAGTGCAGATGTTATTGCTTTGTGATCAGGTTATGAGGTGGCTTAAAGCTTCAAACTACAACTTATATATAATCACTTAATTGCATCTGAGATGATCTAAATTGTATAAACATTCAGTTTCAGGAGTTTATATATTCCACAAATGCATTTAGCAGCATCGTGCAGCTTCAGTTAGCTTCACATAGTAGAGCACTTCTATAGAATGCTGGCAGGTAGAGCTGCTAAGCACCAGGTCCAAGCTCATTTTTACACTCTGCTCATATAAACTGAAGCGATTAAATTGTTCAGCCTCACTTCTCAGCCCTGATATCAGTTCACTGCCTCTTCACAGCCTGACTGTTTACCTAAAACACACTAGTCTGTTTATCTGAAAGACTGGCTGCTTGTCTTTGTGTATATTTCCAGCCACATGTGATTCATTGATCTTTCTATGACCTCAATAAGTCATTAATTTAAGTAGTAAAGGTGTAATCTAGGAATTGAGTCATTGCTCAGTATGAGTGCTGGTGGGCATACATTAAAAACATTGGTCTCAATTATGTTTGGATTATGCGTTAGTCTGCTGTTCATCATTCAGTCTTCAGTCCTTATGGTCCATATATGAAAACTCCTGTTTCTGTGATGTCACTGGAACCACCTAATTTCCATATACCCACCTATCCAACCTGCAGCAGTTTAGCCCCACCCACTCATATGGAGGTGGTAAGAAATGCTTCAGAGCTCAGAACAGAGCTCATTTATCTTAGATCAGTCTTAAAGGCACAGTAACCCAAACAGCCTGCATATTAGAATGCATATTAGAATGGAATGCAAAAGCCTTTTGGTTTGGGGTCTCAGACCCTTCTTGTATAGGGTGTGGTTCACTGTGAGGGGAGGGTCTGAGCACAGAGAGTCAGAGGACTAAGCTTTCTAAGCTCATAACCAGTAGCACATGCACAGCGTAATAATAATTCTTTTAGTTTATTATAATTATAATTACGAACTAATAACTCATTAGAACCACAAACTGAACCACATCTGTGATACTGGAAATAACTCCATAAATAAATAGCTCCACCATCTTTTCAAACTTTGTTTACATCTCAATCGTTTATTTACATACAGAGTGGTTTGGAGTGAAATTCTGTGTTCTAAAGAAACAGTGGTGGTGAATGGAACCAGACGTCCACCTTTAAAAGGTTCCTCACAGAAAGATATTACATGTTATGGTTATAAATACAGTCTATTTTTAAAGAAAAGCCATTTGCACGCAGGGCATTGTAAGGCAAAATATTAATATTAATACCACTATTTTGTCATCATAGTGATGTAAAAGTATAATATATACAGATCAGCCATAACATTTAAAACCACCTCCTGCCCACTGTATCAGTTCCACTGACCATATAGGAGCTACACTTACAGACTGTAGTTCATCTGATTCTCTGTATACTTCATTACTCTGTTCTTTAATGGTCAGGACCCCCACAGAACCACCACAGAGCAGATATTATTAGGGAGGTGGGTCATTCTCAGCGCTGTCGTGACACTGACGTGGTGAGGGGTGTGGTAGTTTGTGTTGTGCTGGTGTAAGTGGATCAGACACAGCAGTGCTGCTGGAGTGTTTAAACATCTCAGTGTCACTGCTGGACTGAAAATCGTCCACCAACCAAAACTATCCAGACAACAGTGTCCAGTGTCCTGTGACCACCGATGAAGAACTAGAGGAACACATCTACAAGGTGGACCAATAAAGTAGCAGGAGTGTCTAATAGAGTGGACAGTGATTGGACACAATATTTAAACACTCCAGCAGCACTGCTGAGAATGACTCCCTAATAATATCTGCTCTGTGGTGGTCTTGAGGGGGTCATTAAAGAACAGGGTAATAAAGTGTACAGAGAATCAGATGAACTACAGTCTATAAGTGTAGCTCCTATATGGTCAGTGGAGCTCATAATATGGACCATGTGTGTAGATACAAGAAGGTGGTTTTAATGTTATGGCTGATCGGTGTGTATCTTATTGTACTGCTTGAAATTGTATAAAGCCCAACTTTACTTTCGGATGTAGTACTGTTATAATGTTGTTTTCTCTGTTAAACAGTAAAAATAAATTTTTTATATAAGGCCCATAATATCGAATAATGACTTTAGTGACTGTCGACAGCTCCACAATATTACATGACAGATTTTGATAGTAAATACAATGTGTATATTTGTGTTGTAGACATGGAGACCCCTGATTTCCATCACTACCACTGTAAACACCAACTGAACCATTTCACACCAAAGCCCACTCTGAATGACTCTGTTTACACCTCACACAAATTTTTAAATATTGGTGGAATGCTTCTTTAAAGCATCACACGTATCTCTGAACTAAACATTAGGGCAGTTGATTGTCACTGGCCACATGTAGGCGGTCAGAGTTATGTCAGCGTCCGAGCGTGAGCGACATTCTACATCATGGCTCGATCCTTTGTCAGCCCAGAGTGGAAATAACACAACTGCTGACTCGCGCCGTCTGGCTTTACTCGAAATCTGAAGTATGACTGACGCAAGCTGCCTGTGAGACTTGCGGTAAAGCAGAACTTGTTAGATAACTTAAAGGGGAACTCCACTGACGGTTCAAAAATTCAGCATAATTCAGTGTATGAGATATAAACAGAGAGATTCAGAGTGAGTTTGGTGTGAGATGGTTCAGATGTTGTTAACAGTGGTGGGGATGGTGACCAGGTGTCTTCATATCTACAAGACTAATATACACATTTTATTTACTATCAAACCCACCAGCAAACCCATACATGTCTTCTGAGTGTTTATATGGAATGTTGATGAAATACATATATCTATAGAGCTTTTAGAGGTGGACGTCACCACTACTGAGAACAATGCTGACTCTGTGAGTTTATCTAGACCAGGGTTTGTATTATAATGTCCTGTGTGGTGGGAGTTTTTAGAAGTGGACGTCTGGTTCCATTCACCACCACTATGAACAATTCTGACTCTGAGTTAATCTAGAACAGAGCATTTCACACCAAAGCCCACTCTGAATGACTCTGTTTACATGTCAGTCATAGCCAACATTATAATAAATGTTCTACTAATCCTGTGTAGCCAGATAATGCCTCCTACGCCGGAGACCGGGCTTCCATTTCCCACCTGTGGGTTCCAGTCAAGCTTTTGTTCACCGGCGATAACGGCGACCTGGAAGGGTTAAAAGCGTTTGAACAACAGGAGAGTGAGAAATGTGCAGACAGTGCGTGGAAAGGGAAGAGGCTGCAACAAAGATATTCGGATTGAACATATCTGTGGTTAGAGGGGGATATTTCCAGCGGAGAATGCTGGGCTCTATTTTCCTGATGAAGCAGACAGCTGAAGATATAAATAAAGGCCCATTTAAAGCTCTGCTCCACTAGATCCCCTTCATTTTCAACTGCTCGGAGTTTGAGAGCTACAAAAGCCTGATTTCACCACCATTCAGAGCTCCCAGGCGCATTAGTCACAATCAGCAGTCAGCTTCGTCACAATCAGGTTTCAACAGAATGAATATTTCCCTCAGCGCATACGGCCAGAGGTCAGGGGGAGGGTTGTTTGTGGTTATTTCAGTTTTATTGCTTGTAAGGGTCTGATTTACTGTCAGATCCTTATACCTGTGTAACGAGTTCATACATGGTTTAAAAGGGGGGCTTCATGGTTGTTAATTAATGTTATAAACACTTCAATGTTCTATAATAGACAGTTATGATGCATCATTATAAATTATATATATATATATATATATATATATATATATATATATATATATATATATATATATATATATGAAATGCTCTGTTTTACATAGTCAGAACTGGTGGAGAATGGAACCAGACGTCCAACTCTAAAAGCACAGAAAGTTGTTACATGAAATGGTTGTACATACACTGCCTGATGTCTGAGATGTTATTGTTTAAGAAATATGTACTTTTAAAATGCTTTCATGGAGGAGGGATACTTGTGGGACATTGACAGACAAAATAGTCCCCAAATTTATTTTCAGATTTTATCATCAAAACCCATATAAACTCTCAGGTGACACGCGTAGGTCCACTGGTGGTTTTGATAATGAGTAAAATGTGTATTGTTTGTGTTGTAGACATGGAGACCCCTGGTTCCCATCACCACCACTGCAAACACCATCTGAACCACTTCACACCAAAACCCACTCTAAATCTCTCAATTTACATCTCACACAATGAATTCTGAAAAAGTTTGTGGAATTGAAAATGGTTAATTAAAATGGTTCAAGAGAATTTCGATCGTAGTTCTTAAGAAGCATATATTGTGAACAGGCCAAGATTTATTTTATATTTTTTCGTGAATCTCCCGACAGAGAGCTGCGATTAAAGATCCGTGTGTGTAAGTGAATTATAGGTGGAGGTAAATGGAGCGCTGGCCCGAGATACACTAACGGTGAAAAACATCATTTCAATTTTTAGCGTGGCATCTCGCGGCCTCCTTGTCGCCGACACAAAAACAGACCCTTCCACACCCCCCGCAGTACCTCCCTAACTGAGCGCCACATGCCATTCCAGCTCTTCCCTTGTAAGGTATCCTTTGTGGTGTCTGTATTTAAGGGAAATGGCTAATATTTAGGGACTGGAACTTGTAATGTTAGCTGGGCACCTATTTTAAACCGGTCCGTGAGGCCTATACATAGTCCAAACAGTTAAACCTCCACATATAGGAGCAGCAGCCCGGCGCTACACCGGTGAATACAGCGTTGTGTTCTGCATCCTCTCCTACAACCCCCCCTCCTCACCGACTCCCCCACCTGCCCTATAAACTCTCACTCTGCCCAGCTGAGACACTATACGACCAAACGTTCCCTCTTCTGCGGGTATTAATAGTGAGTTAGTTCCTCCTTTACTGCAGTTACAACCTGTACTCTTCTGGGAAACCTTTACACTAGATGTTGAACATGGCTGTGAGAATTTGATTGACTGTTAGTGAGGTCAGGTAATGATGTTGAACATTGCTGTGAGAATTTGATTGACTGTTAGTGAGGTCAGGTAATGATGTTGAACATTGCTGTGAGAATTTGATTGAGTGTTAGTAAGGTCAGGTACTGATGTTGAACATTGCTGTGAGGATTTTATTGAACATTAGTGAGGTCAGGTACTAATGTTTAACATTGCTGTGAGGATTTGATTGAGCACTAGTGAGGTCAGGAACTGATGTTGAAACATTGCTGTGAGTATTTGATTGAACATTAGTAGAACTGGTACTGATATTGAAGTTACTAATATTATAGTACTGATATTGAACATTTGGGATTTGATTGAGTATAAGTTAGGTCAGCTACTGATGCTGGAACATTGATGTGAGGATTTGATTGAATGTTACTGAGATCAGGTACTAATGTTAAACATTGCTATGAAGATTTGATTAAGCATTAGTGAGGTCTGGTACTGATGCTGAACATTGCTATGAGGATTTAATTGAGTGTTAGTGAGGTCAGGTACTGATGCTAAACGTTGCTGTAAAGATTTGATTGAGTATTAGTGAGATCAGGTACTGATGCTAAACGTTGCTGTAAAGATTTGATTGAGTGTTAGTGAGATCAGGGACTTATGCTGGACGTTGCTGTGAGGATTTGATTGAGTGTTAGTGAGATCAGGGACTTATGCTAAACGTTGCTGTGAGGATTTGATTGAGTATTAGTGAGATCAGGGACTGATGCTGAACGTTGCTGTAAAGATTTGATTGAGTATTAGTGAGATCAGGGACTGATGCTGAACATTGCTGTAAAGATTTGATTGAGTATTAGTGAGATCAGGGACTGATGCTGAACATTGCTGTGAGGATTTGATTGCGTATTAGTGAGATCAGGTGTTGTTTTGGAGATGCTAGTTTGATTCCTGCTCTCTAACAGCTCCTGTGAGGGCTGCAGCTGTGTTGGAGCTGTGTTGGAGCTGTGGTGGAGCTGTGGTGGAGCTGTGGTGGAGCTGTGTTGGAGCTGTGTTGGAGCTGTGTTGGAGCTGTGGTGGAGCTGTGGTGGAGCTATGAAGGTGAAATGGAGAGTCTTTGTTACGGTCTGTCAGTTTTTCCTCCTCTGATGAAACAAATGGAACCTGTGTTGCTTAATGTTGACACGGCAGCTCCAAACGCACCGTCATCCTCCAGCCACACAGAGAAGCTTCTCAAAGAAGTGGAAAGAAACTGAACGCTGCTCAGAACTGCGTCAGGATGCTACATTAGTGGAGTGGCCTGCAGAGCTGGAATCATTCATTAGCATGTTCACTGGTTAATGTAGGAACTTTCATATTTAGTGTTATTGTATGTAGTTCTTTCCATACATAGAATGAATATGTGACATTACATGCGGGTACCTATTGATGTATAATGTGAATTGGACATATTATTATTATTATTATTATTATTACATATATGTACTTACATATATTCACCATATTACGCCACACACATTTTCAAGCGTGGGTTGGTTCCGCCTTTGTGTTAGAACTTCTGGTCACCTAACCAAAATGAATACAGTTACATGGGAGGAAACCAGACAAGCAATATGAATTTAGAATGGGACAACAATGTCTCATCCAAGGTTAATAACACAGTGGGTGGGTGATATGAGAAGGTGGTCTGAGGTTACTTACGGCGACGTGTTTAATTATTTTGTACTCTCGGAAGGTGTAGACGGTTCGGCAATAAAAAACTATACAAGTAGTGGAGTGTATCAGTACCTGCACAGTGGGAAGGTCGGCCGTGTTCTCCTACACACAGACGGTGAGTTTATATTTCTGAAAGACGGTGTAAACCTAAGTCAAGCCACCTTCCGTAGCCACTCTGCGTAGGTGTTAGCTACAGCACAGATAGCCTAGCACGGTGGACACTGATCAGAAAACAGTTACTTAACTCACAAACACCCGACGTGTCAGCTTCCTCTGAGCTTCATAAGTGATACATTTCTCTGGATAAGGATGCTCTGATGCTGGTTCTCCTCCACAGAATGGTATGAGAGGACATACGGAGGTTTTGGGTGAGTGTTTTAAATTTAGCGCCTTCAGCCAGAGACGCAGGTGGTCTTTAGAAGGCGGCGCCACAACACTCTTTATGTCCTGTGTTCGTAACACTGTTGTTCAAGTTTTCGTCTTCTTCCAGTTATTGTGACTCCCTCTAACTGAACATATTATGCTATTCATTTTATGTTTATTGTCGTTTTGCTTGTAATTAGTATCAACGTATTCGCGGGCGCACCACAAAGTAAACAAAGATGCCCCCAGTGTTGTCATGGAAAATAGCGTGAATATACAGCATAAAGGATCTTTACTAATAATGCACATGGGACTTATTATCTGTAGTGTATAATACTTATAGTATTATATATTTTACATTTACATATATTTTGTACTGGTGACTTATTTGTGACAGGTATACCAAGAGAACTGACTGGGTTGTCCTATTTCACAGTGTGTGGGTTGCTAGAAACTCCAGATACCCAAATGTATAAATGCAAGAACTGAAAAAGTGAGCTTGTCCATAATCCACAGTCGAGTCACATTTATTATGACCACTTTCTACTTTGGACGGCAGTAGTGTGTAGGTGTCAGCGTTCTGGTCTGGGGAATGTTTTCATGACGCTCTCTGGACCTACTGATCAATGTGGAAGACACTCTGAACCCATCTGCCTATTTTTTCATATAGATATCAGTCTGTGTATAGCACATATTATTACCTGTAGTTATTGTTAATACATACAGGATATGCAATGCATAATACATGGGACATATTATTAAAAATATATATTATTATGTATAGGTACCTTTTTATCTTTTACCTATTTACTGTTATAACATAAATGATATACATATGCAATACATAATATATGGGACATATTATTATTACACATAGGTACGTTGGTACTATTATGTAAAGATACTTATAGGGAGTTTACATATGAATAGTAACATTATATAATACAGTGTCATATTGGGGCATATAGTTGCATATATGTGCTTATGTATTATATATTGTACATGGGGCATTTTATTATTACATATGCTTGATACTTATATGTATATGGGACAGATAACATACATACATATACATATAATCACTATGGGGTGTATTATTACATATATGTAATATATAACACATCTGGGTAACCCTACATCGTTTTGTGATGTGTGTGTCCACCAGTTCTGTCTGGGGGTCAGCACAGTCCCCTGAAGCGCTCAGTGTCTCTGACTCCCCCTATGAGCGGCCCCTCTAACCCCCCACTGGGTCACGGCTGGCTGTCCCAGGAGGACCTGCGAGGCCGGGCGGCGCCGGATCACGCGCCCCTCTCGCCCCAGAGCAGCGTGGCCTCGTCCGGCAGTGGCGGCAGCGAGCACATGGAAGACGGATCCGGACTGGGGGCCGCACTTCGCAGCACATTCCATGAAGAGGGAAGCGGAATGAGGGGTGAGGAGAGTCTAACCAGAGGGTCTTCGTAGTATTGCATCCAGTGTGGCAGGTGTTAGATGTTTATCTTACAGGTGCAGTAGGTAACATGCATATCTACACATACAGTTTGTAGGAGTCAGAATAAATCTAATAGTTTCAAACAGTCGTCATACAGCATGCAGCACAGAGAAATGTGGGTAAACCAACGTGGAGGACCCTTCTGGACCCCATGAATGGTTTAAAAAACTCCCATTCCCACAGTTTTTGGGTTGCTTAAAGCTCCATAAACCCAAATGTATAAACACAAGAACTGAAAAAGTACAATTTTTATAATACACAGTCGAGTCACATTATTTTTAGCAGACAGCAGCAGTGTGTAGATATTAGGGTATCATGGTCTGGGGAATGTTTTGCGTGACATTATCTGGACCCACTCATCCATGTGGAAGACACTCTCAACCAGTTTGGGTCTGAATCCATCATTGCAGATCACGTACACCATACATGCTGATCATCTTCTCTGGGGCAGATGGGATGTTTTAGCAAGACGATGCGACAAATCACACGACTAGAAATGTCCCACATCAGTGGGAAGAACTGACCAAGACTTCCAAGTACTACTCTGGACCCCTAATTCCCCAGACTTGAACCCAACTGAGCATCTGTGGGATCTTTACGGATCCTCCTCCACGCTCCCTCCAGCAGCTGTGGGATGCATTGCAGTCAGCACGACTCCAGATACCTGTGACCACCTACCAGGACCTCATTGCAGCACAAGGTGGTCACTCTGGATATTAGCTGGTGGTCATAATAATGTGACTCGACTGTGTACAACAAACAAGAAATTTGCTTGATATGGGTCTTTTAGTTCTATGGGATTTTGTTGTCAGGTGTTATAACAGTTGCTGTGAGAGTACGTACCTGTGAGTGTACTATCTAAGTACAAAGGAAAAGCTTTTCAGGCTATTCAGTGGTAACTGAGTGTACAGATGCAGCTTAAAAGCCACTATAGTACTTCTTTAATGCAGCGTTAATTTCAGCCCTGCGGTGGCGTGAAGCTGCCTGTAGCTCTTTCCCATGACTGCACTCTTATCTCGCGTGCGTGTGTGTACTTGCCCGCAGATGTGCCGGCGTGGCTGAAGAGTCTTCGTCTCCACAAGTACGCCGGCCTGTTCTCCACCATGACCTACGAGGAGATGATGTCACTGACGGAGCAGCAGCTGGAGGCGCAGGTTAGAGCTGTGCGCGGTTCGCTCTTTGTTGCCTTTACCCCGAATGCTGGGACGCGCTCGGTGTCTGGAGTTTGCTTCTTTAGGTCAGGAGCTACGAGGCTGCTCACAGAAAGCTTTTACCAATTAGCTTGGTGCTGTTAGCAAGAGGGCAGTAGTGAGCTAGATGTTGGGGAACCAGCCATGACAGGACACGACTGTAGTACCCTTAAATAAGACACCTCACCCCCAACTGCTCCCCAGGCACTGTGGATAGGGCTGCCGTGTGTGTGTGTGTGTGTGTGTGTGTGTGTGTGTGTGTATGTATGTGGGTGTTTCACTGCAGCTAGTGTATGTTCACTACTTTGTGTTTGTTTACTAAAGGTGTGTGTTCACTAGTGTGTGTGTGTGCGGTTCCTCTCCTCTGCTGACCATCACTGCTGTTCCTCTCCTCCACTGACCCTCACTGCTGTTCCTCTCCTCCACTGACCCTCACTGCTGTTCCTCTCCTCCACTGACCATCACTGCTGTTCCTCTCCTCCACTGACCCTCACTGCTGTTCCTCTCCTCCACTGACCATCACTGCTGTTCCTCTCCTCCACTGACCCTCACTGCTGTTCCTCTCCTCCACTGACCCTCACTGCTGTTCCTCTCCTCCACTGACCCTCACTGCTGTTCCTCTCCTCCACTGACCCTCACTGCTGTTCCTCTCCTCCACTGACCCTCACTGCTGTTCCTCTCCTCCACTGACCCTCACTGCTGTTCCTCTCCTCCACTGACCCTCACTGCTGTTCCCTCCTCCACTGACCCTCACTGCTGTTCCTCTCCTCCACTGACCCTCACTGCTGTTCCTCTCCTCCACTGACCCTCACTGCTGTTCCTCTCCTCCACTGACCATCACTGCTGTTCCTCTCCTCCACTGACCCTCACTGCTGTTCCTCTCTCTGTTTGTAGAACGTCACTAAAGGAGCGCGGCACAAGATCATCATCAGCATCCAGAAACTGAAGGACAGGCAGAACATGCTGCGCTCTCTGGAGAAGGTCTGTCTCTCTCTACCTCTTTCTGGAATATGGTGGTCGATGTAAAGGGGGTGTCCACCAATTTTCTAAAATTTCTTTCAAAGGAAAAGGTTAAGATGCAAACAAGGTAATTATGGTTTGGACACCTTCATTAGTTTCTCCTTAGTATTGGTATTCTGTTTCTCCTTGAGGTTTAGTCTTCATTTAGTCTCAGTTTTAGAGTAGTTTGTATTTAGTTTATTTAGCACCTGCGAGTAGAATTAGAGTAGAATTAAATACACACAGCAGTGCCTGAGCTCGGCTCAGTTGCAGGTTTTCTTAAAGACAGACGCACTCAGGGAGGTGTGGGCTTCTAAACTCTCGTACACGCTGAATAAACTGAAGCGGAGGCTTTTTTCTTTTAGTCTTAGTGTTTTTGTCAGATCTGTTTTTTACTCTGGTGCTGCAGTTTGAGCTAAATTGGCCATATATGTAAATGAGCTCTGCTCTGATTGGCTATCCTGCCTTGTGCCTCGTTCAGAAAGAGGCTTAGAAACCAGCTGTGAGTCGCTGCTTGTTCAGATGGCTCCAGGTTCAGGTTGTGATGTGGTGTTTGTGTGGTTCAGCGAGTCACCAGGAGGTAAACATGTGTGTATTTTTGGTGCGTGTGTGTCGTTTTTCCTCCTCGCGGCAGGAATATCTCCACACCTGACCACCTTACTCATCCACAGTTTATAGAAGCAGCTAAAATAATAAAACCACTGACCACAACCTTCAACAGCACCAACACTCACTTCTATTCATTCATCATTCTCTTCCTCTCTTTCACTCTCCCTCTACCTCTCTCTCTTTCTCTTTCACTATACCTCTCTCTCTCTCTCTCTCTCTTCTCTTTCACTATACCTCTCTCTCTCTCTCTTCTCTTTCACTATACCTCTCTCTCCCTCTCTCTCTCTCTCTCTCTCTCTTTAACTATACCTCTCTCTCTCTATCTCTATACATCTCTCTTTAACTATACCTCTCTCTCTCTCTCTCTCTCTCTCTCTCTCTTCTCTTTCACTATACCTCTCTCTCTTTTCTCTCTCTCTCTTTCTCTTTCACTATACCTCTCTCCTCTCTCTCTCTCTCTTCTCTTTCACTATACCTCTCTCTTTCTCTCTCTCTCTCTTCTCTTTCACTATACCTCTCTCTCTCTCTTCTCTTTCACTATACCTCTCTCTCTCTCTCTCTCTCTCTCTTCTCTTTCACTATACCTCTCTCTCTCTCTTCTCTTTCACTATACCCTCTCTCTCTCTCTCTCTCTCTCTCTCTTCTTTTCACTATACCTCTCTCTCTCTCTCTCTCTTCTCTTTCACTATACCTCTCTCTCTCTCTCTCTTTCTCTTTCACTATACCCCCTCTCTCTCTCTCTCTCTCTCTCTTCTCTTTAACTATACCTCTCTCTCTCTCTCTCTATACATCTCTCTTTAACTATACCTCTCTCTCTCTCTCTCTATACATCTCTCTTTAACTATACCTCTCTCTCTCTCTCTCTATCTCTCTCTCTTTAACTATACCTCTCTCTCTCTATCTCTCTCTCTCTCTCTCATCTCTTTCACTATACCTCTACCTCTGTCTCTCTCTCTCTCTTCTCTTTCACTATACCTCTCTCTCTCTCTCTCTCTCTCTCTCTCATCTCTTTCACTATACCTCTCTCTCTCTCTCTCTCTCTCATCTCTTTCACTATACCTCTCTCTCTCTCTCTCTCTCTCTCTTTAAATCGTTTGTGGTGTATAACTGTTCTTCTTCTCTCTCTTTCTGTTATCAGGACATTCTGGAGGGAGGTAATCTCCGCGCTCCGCTGCAGGAGCTTCATCAGATCATCCTGACGCCCATTAAAGCCTTCAGTGTGGAGGATTCCTCACAGCGCCCCCTGCTGAGCGCCGAGGGGAAGAGTGGCCTGGCCGGATCTCATCTGGGGGGAGGAGAGGCCGAGGCCAGCACTTCACTTATTGCTGAGGGGGACATTCCCGCTCAGTTCACACGAGTTATGGGCAAAGGTACATACTGTCCTTCTCCGGGACAGAGATATTCAGAACAGTAGCAGTTCCCTGACCGCAGACTGACCAGTGAAAGCTGAATAGATGTCCCTTACAAAGTGGACTTTACTTGTAATGAGAGAGTTTAGCTTATTAAAGGTGGTGTAGGTTTGTGAAATAAGCTGCTGTCTGATCGCTCCTCCTGACTGTCGGCGATAGTGAAGCTGTGTTTTCAGTGCTCACAGAAAAAGAAGCTGTAAGTAGAGACTGCAGGACGTTCCTTACGCTGATAGACTGAGAATCTTCCTACACCACTGTTCTCCAGTCACCGGTTTTGTCCGCCGGGTTACGCGGTATAGATGCACGGCCGGTACTGCTGGCTTAAACCGTAGAAGATAAACGTGTTCTCTGATGAGAAACATGTTTTGGTATGGTTTGACATTTTTTGGTATTTGGCAGTCTCAGGTCTTCTTGGTGTGGTCTGGTGATTCTTAAGAAAGTGTGGTTGTCTCTGGTATAGTTTGGTAGTTCTTGGTATGCTTTGGTTGTTCATGGTGTGGTTTGATAATTTGTCATTTGGTAGTTGTTTATATATGGTTTGTTCATTTGTGGTGTATCTTGTTTTTTTTGGTATGGTTTGGTAGTTAATTGTATAGTTTGTTAGTTCATGGTATGGTTTGGTAGTTAATTGTATAGTTTGTTAGTTCATGGTATGGTTTGGTAGTTAATTGTATAGTTTGTTAGTGCATGGTATGGTTTGGTAGTTAATTGTATAGTTTGTTAGTGCATGGTATGGTTTGGTAGTTAATTGTATAGTTTGTTAGTGCATGGTATGGTTTGGTAGTTAATTGTATAGTTTGTTAGTTCATGGTATGGTTTGGTAGTTAATTGTATAGTTTGTTAGTGCATGGTATGGTTTGGTAGTTAATTGTATAGTTTGTTAGTTCATGGTATGGTTTGGTAGTTAATGTATAGTTTGTTAGTGCATGGTATGGTTTGGTAGTTAATTGTATAGTTTGTTAGTGCATGGTATGGTTTGGTAGTTAATTGTATAGTTTGTTAGTTCATGGTATGGTTTGGTAGTTAATTGTATAGTTTGTTAGTGCATGGTATGGTTTGGTAGTTAATTGTATAGTTTGTTAGTTCATGGTATGGTTTGGTAGTTAATTGTATAGTTTGTTAGTTCATGGTATGGTTTGGTAGTTAATTGTATAGTTTGTTAGTGCATGGTATGGTTTGGTAGTTAATTGTATAGTTTGTTAGTTCATGGTATGGTTTGGTAGTTAATTGTATAGTTTGTTAGTGCATGGTATGGTTTGGTAGTTAATTGTATAGTTTGTTAGTGCATGGTATGGTTTGGTAGTTAATTGTATAGTTTGTTAGTGCATGTTATGGTTTGGTAGTTAATTGTATAGTTTGGTAGTGCATGGTATGGTTTGGTAGTTAATTGTATAGTTTGTTAGTGCATGTTATGGTTTGGTAGTTAATTGTATAGTTTGGTAGTGCATGGTATGGTTTGGTAGTTAATTGTATAGTATGTTAGTTCATGGTATGGTTTGGTAGTTAATTGTATAGTTTGTTAGTGCATAGTATGGTTTGGTAGTTAATTGTATAGTTTGGTAGTGCATGGTATGGTTTGGTAGTTAATTGTATAGTTTGTTAGTTCATGGTATGGTTTGGTAGTTAATTGTATAGTTTGTTAGTGCATGGTATGGTTTGGTAGTTAATTGTATAGTTTGTTAGTGCATGTTATGGTTTGGTAGTTA
Source organism: Megaleporinus macrocephalus (assembly GCA_021613375.1). Classification (NCBI taxonomy): domain Eukaryota; kingdom Metazoa; phylum Chordata; class Actinopteri; order Characiformes; family Anostomidae; genus Megaleporinus; species Megaleporinus macrocephalus. Next base: position 20,591,663 of record CM038712.1, read on the forward strand.
ATTGTATAGTTTGGTAGTGCATGGTATGGTTTGGTAGTTAATTGTATAGTTTGTTAGTTCATGGTATGGTTTGGTAGTTAATTGTATAGTTTGTTAGTGCATGGTATGGTTTGGTAGTTAATTGTATAGTTTGTTAGTTCTTGGTATGATTTGATAGGTCATTTGGTAGTGCTTGGTGTAGTTTTTTTTTATTTTTGGTATGGTTGGTAGTTCATTGTATAGTTTGATAGTTTTTGGTGTATTTGATAGTTCTTGGTGTGTTTGGTAGAAACCATCTGCTGAAGTCTACAGGGATAGATTTAGGACATGCTGTACTGAAACAGGGCACTTTCGAATGTTTAGTTTTCTAAATCTCTTTTTTTAAATTTGCTGTTTGTTTTTCAGTTTGCACGCAGCTTCTTGTCTCACGACCAGATGAGGAGAACATCAGCTCATACCTGCAGCTTATCGATAAGTGCCTAATCCATGAGGTGAGTGCAGAACAGTCTCTGTCTAGTAAATATGTTTTTGTTTACATTTGATGTTGATTTACACCGATCAGCCAGATCATTACAACCCCCACCTTGTATCTACAATATCTGCCTATATTATCAGCTCCACTGCCCAAACAGGAGCACTCTGTAGTTCTACACCTACAGACTGTAGTTCATCTGATTCTCTGTATACTTTATTACTCTGTTCTTTAATGATCAGGACCCCTACAGGACCACCACAGAACAGGTACTATTAGGGAGGTGGATCATTCTCAGCAATGCTGGTGTGTGTGGATCAGACACAGCAGTGCTACTGGAGTGTTTAAACTCTGTGTCCACTCACTGTCCACTCTATTAGACACTCCTACTACTTGCTGGTCCACCTTGTAGATGTAAAGTCAGAGAGTTTTGGTTGGTGGACGATTCTCAGTCCAGCAGTGACACTAAGATGTTTAAACACCCCAGAAGCAGCACTGCTGTGTCTGATCCACTCACACCAGCACAACACACACTAACACACCGCCACCATGTCAGTGTCACTGCAGTGCTGAGAATGACCCAATTCCCTAATAGTATCTGCTTTGTGGTGGTCCTGTGGGGGTCCCGACCATTAAAGAACAGAGTAATAAAGTATAAAGAGAATCAGATAAACTACAGTCTGTAAGTGTCGCTCCCATATGGTCAGTGGAGCTGATACACTGGACAGTATACAGGGAGGTGGTTTTAATGTTATGGCTGATCTGTGCACATTAGGATTGAAATTGGTGTTTTAATTTCAAATTGTATGTTTAGTATTACTAATTAATTAGTATTACTGTACCTGTGATAAGTTATTCTGTGTCTGCTGTGAGTGACTCAGGTGAGATGTACTGAGCTGCCTCAATAGAGTCAGTAAACGGTGTAATACTCTGAGATGTGACGTAATGAGGGGGATGTAGCCTATACGGGCTGTGAGTCATGATAATATTGTAACTCATTCTTCTATCCCTCTTTCTCATTCTCAGGCTTTCACAGAGACGCAGAAGAAGAGGTTGTTGTCATGGAAACAGCAGGTGCAGAAGCTGTTCCGCTCGTTCCCTCGTAAAAACCTCCTGGACATGGCAGGATACCGACAGCAGAGGAGGTAGAGTTCACTGGCTCGAAGCGTGCAAGCATTTACAGTCACTGTTCATTAATCTCAGCACTGAAGTTTGCAGGAAAGCATATTTAAGTTTACTTTCAGGCAGAACATTAAAGGAGACCTGTTATGCTCATTTTCACTGTTGGTCGTTGTGTTGCAGTGGTCGAGGGTTTGGTCAGTCTAACTCCCTCCCCAGTGCGGGTTGTGTGGGCAGTGGTGTGTCCAGCAGAAGAAACCTGAGGCAGTTCCCCGTCCCCTCCCGCAGTCTCCCTGTGCAGCGTCTCGGCCTGCTGGGCACCGCCGGCCTGCTGGGGCACACGCATACCCCCCGCAGCTCCAGCAGCACGCCCACCAGCCTCAAACAGGGCAGACAGGTGAGCCCCTCACAAACGCTGACCACCTCAAACAAAGGAGCCCTTCACAAACACTGACTGCCTCAAACAGAGCAGACAGGTGAGCCCCTCATAAACAATGACCACCTCAAACTAGGCAGACAGGTGAGCCCCTTCACAAAGAATGACCACCTCAGACAGGGCAGACAGTTGAGACCCTCTTAGACACTGACCACCTCAAACAGGGCAGACAGGTAAGCCCCTCACAAACAATGACCACCTCAGACAGGGCAGACAGGTGAGACCCTCACAGACACTGAGCACCTCAAACGGGGCAGACAGGTAAGCCCCTCTCAAACAATGACCACCACAGACAGGTGAGACTCTCACAGACACTGACCACCTCAAACAGGGCAGACAGGTGAGCCCCTCACAAACGCTGACCACCTCAAACAAAGGAGCCCTTCACAAACACTGACTGCCTCAAACAGAACAGACAGGTGAGCCCCTCATAAACAATGACCACCTCAAACTAGGCAGACAGGTGAGCCCCTCACAAAGAATGACCACCTGAGACAGGGCAGACAGGTGAGACCCTCTCAGACACTGACCACCTCAAACAGGGCAGACAGATAAGCCCCTCACAAACAATGACCACCTCAGACAGGGCAGACAGGTGAGACCCTCACAGACACTGACCACCTCAAACGGGGCAGACAGGTAAGCCCCTCTCAAACAATGACCACCACAGACAGGGAATAGAGGTGAGCTGATCCAGGTTTAGTGTCTACTTAGGCAGCTCAGTAAGTTTTCAGACAGAACTTTTCTGGACGTTCTAGATACGTACCTAACTGTTAATGGCTCTGAAGCCCTGTTGGAGCTGGGTTAGTATTTTCTGTGGACGTGGTGTAATTGGAGTGATTACTGACGACCTCTGTGATTTAAATCCAGTGTAAATCTGCCCTGTCTGTAGTTTCTGCTCGAGTCTGCTCCTTAATAATTCCAGAGTGAATTACGTCCTATAATCCTCCGAACTCAGAGCTCTGCTCAAGTCCACATATCAGTTACTTTCATCTTCATTCCACCTTAAATGGTGCAGCAGTTGCAGAGTCTGCTTCTAAACTGTGGAACTCGATTCCAGTTTTATTAGAGAGTCGAGCTCAGAGTCCCCTTTAAGAAACATGTTAAAAATGTCTCTCTTTAACGCGTTTAATGAAAAAAAAGTTGAACTTTTATCTAATAATAAAAAATAATTATTATTATTACGTTTATGTTATTACTGATGAAGACTGTCTGTAAAGCACTTTAAGCTGCCACTGTTGTGAAAGTGCTCTGTAAATAAATAGTATTATTATTATTATTATTATTATTATTATTATTACTACTACTACTATTCTAGGGGCACCATTTAAGGTGGCATGAGAAAATTTAAACAAGAAGCTGGAAAATGAGAAACTTCAGCTTCATAGAAAACGAGGCTCCCCGAAGATGAGGCTATCAGCTAAAATGGAGCTTAATTTATTGCCTAATGCTCAAGTTTGTGACCAGAGGAGGACAGGTCTCCCTTTGTGAGTCTTGGTTCCTCCCAAGGTTTCTTCCTCTTGTCTTAAGGGAGTTGCTCCTTAACGCAGTGGCCTCTGGCTTGCTGAGATACATGCTGTGACTTCATGTTTTCATGTTTTCAAACTCTGTAAAGCTGCTTTGTGACAACATCATTGTAAAAAGCACACAACACAAATAAACTTGACTTTATTAGCCTAATGCTGGCCAGTCAAACTGGCTTACTACATCACTGGACGTCCTCCGGTCCTGTTTATGTATGAAATCTCAGTAACATAGGTCTTCAAATAAAAAAAAAACCAGAGGTCTTCAAATCTGGATCTTGAATCCAGTTTCCAGTCCTGGACTAATTTTGAGACTCGGTGGCCAGTTAGTTACATGAACAGTTCAGTTAAAGGCCAGTGATTACAAAACCCAGAACTGGAGTCAGGGTCCAGAGTGGGTCACCCTACAATGTCTTTACAAGCCTCGTGTGTAGACAGGACGTTCCTTCGAAGGGGTCTTCTCCGTTTGATGGAGAAGGAATCTTGACTGTGTGTGAAAGAGCAGCTTGAGTGGGTTGAGAGAAGTTTCTAGGAATGTGTTACTTGTTGCCCCCCCGTTAGCCTCATAGGGTTTGGACGCCAAACAAGACTGACGGAGTGAATCTGGGATGAGCGGAGCGCCGTGTACGTTCCCCTAAGACCCTCAGTGCAGGGTCTCTGAAGTCTGACGCAAACTCGTTAGGAGCTTTTCTGCCAGTTGTGTAAAACTTCTCCAGCCTAGAAACAGTCGCTAAGAAGGAACGCATTGGAGGGTGGGGCGTAGTGAGGTCAGTTCCAGCCCGCTCACAGCATTCCTGAGCTGTTCCATCATCAGCGCTGAATGGAGGAGTGCGGGATCCGGAGCTCCGCCCACCGCGGCCCGTCTGCTCTAACGTTTTCCTGCATCATCACTACAATAGCAGGAAACTCCAGCACGGCGGAGGACGGAGGGGTGAGGGGAACGCGAGCGGCGGGATGAGTCATGCTGAGAAAGGGGGACAACTGGGGGGGCAGGCACAGCGAGGAGGAGAGACGGGAGGGGAAAAGAGGGAGAAAGCGAGACAAAGAAGGAGAGAGAGAGAGAGAAATGGGAGAATAGAGGAAAGAGAGTGTGTTGAGGGGAAGCAAAGAACAGAGAGGGGAAAAAGGAGAAAAGCAAATGTAAAAGACAAAAGAAAAGGGAAGAATGAGAACGAGAACAGAGGGACACTGACGGAAAAGGAAGGAGGGGAGAGAGTGACAAGAGAAAAGAAAAGAGTGAGAGGAGAAAGTGGCAGAGAGAAGAAGAAAGGAGTGAGAGAGGAGACAGAGAAAAAGAAAGAAGAGAGAATGAAAGGATATATAGAGAGTGGGACAGACAGAGACAGGAGAGAGAAATGAGAGAAAGAGAAAGGAGGTGAAGAGAAAGCAGGGAAAGGGAATAAGAGAAGAACAAGAGAAGGAAGAATGAGAGATAGTAGAAAGCAGGAGGGGGAGAGAGTGAGTAATATCAAGAGAGAAACAAGAAAGAAAGATAGCATGAGAGAGAGAGATGAGAAAAAGAGAGCATAAGAGAAAGAGAGAGACGAGAAAACAAGCAGGAGAGAGAAATGGAGAGAGAAAAGACAAAGAGCATAAGGGAGAGAGAAAGAAAGTGAGAGAGAAAGAGAGAGAGAAAGAGAGAGAGAGGCAGTGAGAACAGTGCACAGGCATTTCCTGTTTTTCCCTGCCTCTCTGTACAGGAGGGCCGAGAAGAGAAGAGAGTGGAGCACATGAAGCAGAGAGAGACAGAGAGAGAGAGATAGAGAGAGAAAAAGAGAGGTGATAGAGATGGGGGGGGAGGGGGGAGGGGGGGGGGGGAGATTATGAGAGTGGTTGAATGACTGATTGGCTGTTTTAGTTTAGTTTGGTTACGTCTGACCAGCCACTTCAATAAACCCACACTCACTGTCCACTGTATCAGCTCCACTGACCATATAGGAGCTACACTAACACACTGTAGTTCATCTGATTCTCTGTATACTTTATTACTCTGTTCTTTAATGATCAGGACCCCCACAGGACCACCACAGAACAGGTAATATTAGGGTGGTGGGTCATTCTCAGCACTGCAGTGACACTGACGTGGTGGTGGTGTGTTAGTGTGTGTTGTGCTGGTGGAGTGTTTAAACACTGTGTCCACTCACTGTCCACTCTATTAGACACTGCTGGTCCACCTTGTAGATGTAAAGTCAGAGGTGATGCTCACCTGTTGCTGCACAGTTTGGATTTGTGTGGAATTAGTGAAGCTGTCTCGGTCAGCGGGTGAAATGAAGAACACATGTTCGGACTCTATGATGCTCATACTGTTGTGTTTGTGTTTGCGTAGGGTCTGTGGTTTGCTAACCCCGGGGGCAGTAACAGCATGCCCAGTCGCACCCACAGCTCAGTCCAGCGGACTCGCTCTCTCCCCGTCCACACCAACCCGCACACCATGGCCATGTTTCAGCAGTCAGGTAAGAAGAGTGAGCGTCCTCTCCACATCACAGCACCGCCGAAGCGTGTTTGTTATTCGGAATCCTTCATTTAATCCAGTTTAAACATACCGATGGGCAACATTAACACTTCAGACATATATAACCTGGTTCTAGATACACCTGGTTCTAGATTCCTCTTTCCTTTTTGTGCATCCAGGCATAAACAAGTATCTCAAAAAGCAGGCCACAACCAGTCTGTATGTTTAATGTAAGTCAATGGAACCAGAAATGTTTAAGTTATTTTGGAGCATTTCTATTGGTCCATTCATCATGAAATTTTTACAAAATGTAAACATCAGCTGCTGCATTCATACCAAAAAATAATTTTGACCGTGCTGGTGTAAACGTTCTGCTATAAAGTTCTGAAGCCCAAAGTTCATGCCAGTGGGAGAAACTCTCCGCTTTTCACAGCTGCCTGCAACTCCTTTTCTTTGTTACACAGTGATGTCATCATGTAACACAGCCCTTATTGCCTGCCTACCAACAAGCTCAGTCCGGACTTTCAGGATCAGACTCTGAGTCAAACTGATTATAAGAACAGCTACAGCAGCGTGGGGGCGGAGCTTGTACCAGGGAGCCACTCTAGGGTTAGTATGATGGTGTAGTGGTTAGTACGGCGGTGTAGTGGTTAGTACGGCGGTGTAGTGGTTAGTATGGTGGTGTAGTGGTTAGTAAGGTGGTGTAGTGGTTAGTATGGTGGTGTAGTGGTTAGTACGGTGGTGTAGTGGTTAGTACGGTGGTGTAGTGGTTAGTACGGTGGTGTAGTGGTTTAGTATGGTGGTGTTAGTGGTTAGTACGGTGGTGTAGTGGTTAGTACGGTGGTGTAGTGGTTAGTACGGCGGTGTAGTGGTTAGTATGGCGGTGTAGTGGTTAGTACGGTGGTGTAGTGGTTAGTACGGTGGTGTAGTGGTTAGTACGGCGGTGTAGTGGTTAGTATGGTGGTGTAGTGGTTAGTACGGTGGTGTAGTGGTTAGTACGGTGGTGTAGTGGTTAGTATGGTGGTGTAGTGGTTAGTACGGCGGTGTAGTGGTTAGTACAGCGGTGTAGTGGTTAGTACGGTGGTGTAGTGGTTAGTATGGTGGTGTAGTGGTTAGTACGGTGGTGTAGTGGTTAGTATGGAGGTGTAGTGGTTAGTATGGTGGTGTAGTGGTTAATATGGAGGTGTAGTGGTTAGTATGGTGATGTAGTGGTTATTACGGTGGTGTAGTGGTTAGTATGGTGGTGTAGTGGTTAGTACGATGGTGTAGTGGTTAATATGGAGGTGTAGTGGTTAGTATGGTGGTGTAGTGGTTAGTATGGTGGTGTAGTGGTTAGTACGGTGGTGTAGTGGTTAGTACGGTGGTGTAGTGGTTAGTATGGTGGTGTAGTGGCTTGTATGGAGGTGTAGTGGTTAGTACGGTGGTGTAGTGGTTAGTACGGTGCTGTAGTGGTTAGTACAGTGGTGTAGTGGTTAGTACAGTGGTGTAGTGGTTAGTACAGTGGTGCAGTGGTTAGTATGGTGGTGTAGTGGTTAGTATGGTGGTGTAGTGGTTAGTACGGTGGTGTAGTGGTTAGTACTGTGGTGCAGTGGTTTGTACGGTGGTGTAGTGGTTAGTACGGTGGTGTAGTGGTTAGTAAGGTGGTTGTAGTGGTTAGTATGGTGGTGTAGTGGTTAATACGGTGGTGTAGTGGTTAGTACGGTGGTGTAGTGGTTAATATGGTGGTGTAGTGGTTAGTACGGTGGTGTAGTGGTTAGTACGGTGGTGTAGTGGTTAGTATGGTGGTGTAGTGGTTAGTACGGTGGTGTAGTGGTTAGTATGGTGGTGTAGTGGTTAATACGGTGGTGTAGTGGTTAGTATGGTGGTGTAGTGGTTAATACAGTGGTGTAGTGGTAGTAAGGTGGTGTAGTGGTCAGTACGGTGGTGTAGTGGTCAGTACGGTGGTGTAGTGGTTAGTACGGTGGTGTAGTGGTTAGTATGATGGTGTAGTGGTTAATACGGTGGTGTAGTGGTTAGTACGGTGGTGTAGTGGTTAGTATGGTGGTGTAGTGGTTAGTACGGTGGTGTAGTGGTTAATACGGTGGTGTAGTGGTTAGTACGGTGGTGTAGTGGTTAGTACGTTGTAGTGGTTAATACGGCGGTGTAGTGGTAGTAAGGTGGTGTAGTGGTCAGTACGGTGGTGTAGTGGTTAGTATGGTGGTGTAGTGGTAGTAAGGTGGTGTAGTGGTTAGTATGGTGGTGTAGTGGTTAGTATGGTGGTGTAGTGGTTAGTAAGGTGGTGTAGTGGTTAGTATGGTGGTGTAGTGGTTAATATGGTGATGTAGTGGTTAGTATGGTGGTGTAGTGGTTAGTATGGTGGTGTAGTGGTTAGTACGGTGGTGTAGTGGTTAGTACGGTGGTGTAGTGGTTAGTATGGTGGTGTAGTGGCTTGTATGGAGGTGTAGTGGTTAGTACGGTGGTGTAGTGGTTAGTATGTTGCTGTAGTGGTTAGTACAGTGGTGTAGTGGTTAGTACAGTGGTGTAGTGGTTAGTACAGTGGTGCAGTGGTTAGTATGGTGGTGTAGTGGTTAGTACGGTGGTGTAGTGGTTAGTACGGTGGTGTAGTGGTTAGTACTGTGGTGCAGTGGTTTGTACGGTGGTGTAGTGGTTAGTACGGTGGTGTAGTGGTTAGTAAGGTGGTGTAGTGGTTAGTATGGTGGTGTAGTGGTTAATACGGTGGTGTAGTGGTTAGTACGGTGGTGTAGTGGTTAATATGGTGGTGTAGTGGTTAGTACGGTGGTGTAGTGGTTAGTACGGTGGTGTAGTGGTTAGTACGGTGGTGTAGTGGTTAATACGGTGGTGTAGTGGTTAGTATGGTGGTGTAGTGGTTAATACGGTGGTGTAGTGGTAGTAAGGTGGTGTAGTGGTCAGTACGGTGGTGTAGTGGTTAGTACGGTGGTGTAGTAGTTAGTATGATGGTGTAGTGGTTAATACGGTGGTGTAGTGGTTAGTATGGTGGTGTAGTGGTTAGTACGGTGGTGTAGTGGTTAGTACGGTGGTGTAGTGGTTAGTACGGTGGTGTAGTGGTTAGTATGGTGGTGTAGTGGTTAATACGGTGGTGTAGTGGTAGTAAGGTGGTGTAGTGGTCAGTACGGTGGTGTAGTGGTTAGTATGGTGGTGTAGTGGTAGTAAGGTGGTGTAGTGGTTAGTATGGTGGTGTAGTGGTTAGTATGGTGGTGTAGTGGTAGTAAGGTGGTGTGGTGGTTAGTATGGTGGTGTAGTGGTTAGTATGGTGGTGTAGTGGTTAGTAAGGTGGTGTAGTGGTTAGTATGGTGGTGTAATGGTTAGTATGGTGGTGTAGTGGTTAGTACGGTGGTGTAGTAGTTAGTAAGGTGGTGTAGTGGTCAGTACGGGTGGGTGTAGTAGTTAGTAAGGTGGTGTAGTGGTTAGTATGGTGGTGTAGTGGTTAGTATGGTGGTGTAGTGGTTATTAAGGTGGTGTAGTGGTTAGTACGGTGGTGTAGTAGGTAGTAAGGTGGTGTAGTGGTAGTAAGGTGGTGTAGTGGTCAGTACGGTGGTGTAGTGGTCAGTACGGTGGTGTAGTGGTAGTAAGGTGGTGTAGTGGTTAGTATAGTGGTGTAGTGGTCAGTACGGTGGTGTAGTGGTTAGTAAGGTGGTGTAGTGGTCAGTACGGTGGTGTAGTGGTTAGTATGGTGGTGTAGTGGTCAGTACTGTGGTGTAGTGATCAGCATGGTGGTGTAGTGGTTAGTATGGTGGTGTAGTGGTTAGTACGGTGGTGTAGTGGTCAGTACGGTGGTGTATTGGTCAGTACGGTGGTGTAGTGGTCAGTACGGTGGTGTAGTGGTAGTAAGGTGGTGTAGTGGTTAGTATGGTGGTGTAGTGGTCAGTATGGTGGTGTAGTGGTTAGTAAGGTGGTGTAGTGGTAGTATGGTGGTGTAGTGGTTAGTATGGTGGTGTAGTGGTTAGTATGGTGGTGTAGTGGTCAGTACGGTGGTGTAGTCGTTAGTATGGTGGTGTAGTGGTCAGTACGGTGGTGTAGTGGTTAGTACGGTGGTGTAGTGGTCAGTACGGTGGTGTAGTGGTCAGTACGGTGGTGTAGTGGTCAGTACGGTGGTGTAGTGGTAGTAAGGTGGTGTAGTGGTTTGTATGGTGGTGTAGTGGTTAGTATGGTGGTGTAGTGGTTAGTAAGGTGGTGTAGTGGTCAGTACGGTGGTGTAGTGGTTAGTATGGTGGTGTAGTGGTTAGTATGGTGGTGTAGTGGTCAGTACTGTGGTGTAGTGATCAGCATGGTGGTGTAGTGGTTAGTATGGTGATGTAGTGGTTAGTATGGTGCTGTAGTGGTCAGTACGGTGGTGTAGTGGTTAGCATGGTGGTGTAGTGGTTAGTATGGTGGTGTAGTGGTCAGTATGGTGGTGTAGTGGTTAGTATGGTGGTGTAGTGGTTAGTACGGTGGTGTAGTGGTTAGTACGGTGGTGTAGTGGTTAGTACGGTGGTGTAGTGGTTAGTATGGTGGTGTAGTGGTAGTAAGGTGGTGTAGTGGTTAGTATGGTGGTGTAGTGGTTAGTATGGTGGTGTAGTGGTAGTAAGGTGGTGTGGTGGTTAGTATGGTGGTGTAGTGGTTAGTATGGTGGTGTAGTGGTTAGTAAGGTGGTGTAGTGGTTAGTATGGTGGTGTAATGGTTAGTATGGTGGTGTAGTGGTTAGTACGGTGGTGTAGTAGTTAGTAAGGTGGTGTAGTGGTCAGTACGGTGGTGTAGTAGTTAGTAAGGTGGTGTAGTGGTTAGTATGGTGGTGTAGTGGTTAGTATGGTGGTGTAGTGGTTATTAAGGTGGTGTAGTGGTTAGTACGGTGGTGTAGTAGGTAGTAAGGTGGTGTAGTGGTAGTAAGGTGGTGTAGTGGTCAGTACGGTGGTGTAGTGGTCAGTACGGTGGTGTAGTGGTAGTAAGGTGGTGTTAGTGGTTAGTATAGTGGTGTAGTGGTCAGTACGGTGGTGTAGTGGTTAGTAAGGTGGTGTAGTGGTCAGTACGGTGGTGTAGTGGTTAGTATGGTGGTGTAGTGGTCAGTACTGTGGTGTAGTGATCAGCATGGTGGTGTAGTGGTTAGTATGGTGGTGTAGTGGTTAGTACGGTGGTGTAGTGGTCAGTACGGTGGTGTATTGGTCAGTACGGTGGTGTAGTGGTCAGTACGGTGGTGTAGTGGTAGTAAGGTGGTGTAGTGGTTAGTATGGTGGTGTAGTGGTCAGTATGGTGGTGTAGTGGTTAGTAAGGTGGTGTAGTGGTAGTATGGTGGTGTAGTGGTTAGTATGGTGGTGTAGTGGTTAGTATGGTGGTGTAGTGGTCAGTACGGTGGTGTAGTCGTTAGTATGGTGGTGTAGTGGTCAGTACGGTGGTGTAGTGGTTAGTACGGTGGTGTAGTGGTCAGTACGGTGGTGTAGTGGTCAGTACGGTGGTGTAGTGGTCAGTACGGTGGTGTAGTGGTAGTAAGGTGGTGTAGTGGTTTGTATGGTGGGTGTAGTGTTTAGTTTGGTGGTACAGTGGTTAGTAAGGTGGTGTAGTGGTCAGTACGGTGGTGTAGTGGTTAGTATGGTGGTGTAGTGGTTAGTATGGTGGTGTAGTGGTCAGTACTGTGGTGTAGTGATCAGCATGGTGGTGTAGTGGTTAGTATGGTGATGTAGTGGTTAGTATGGTGCTGTAGTGGTCAGTACGGTGGTGTAGTGGTTAGCATGGTGGTGTAGTGGTTAGTATGGTGGTGTAGTGGTCAGTATGGTGGTGTAGTGGTTAGTATGGTGGTGTAGTGGTAGTACTGTGGTATAGTGATCAGCATGGTGGTGTAGTGGTTAGTATGGTGGTGTAGTGGTTAGTATGGTGGTGTAATGGTCAGTACGGTGGTGTAGTGGTCAGTATGGTGGTGTAGTGGTCAGTATGGTGGTGTAGTGGTTAGTATGGTGGTGTAGTGGTCAGTACGGTGGTGTAGTGGTCAGTATGGTGGTGTAGTGTAGTATGGTGGTGTAGTGGTCAGTATGGTGGTGTAGTGGTTAGTATGGTGGTGTAGTGGTCAGTATGGTGGTGTAGTGGTTAGTATGGTGGTGTAGTGGTCAGTACGGTGGTGTAGTGGTCAGCACAGTGGTGTAGTGGTTAGTATGGTGGTGTAGTGGTCAGTACGGTGGTGTAGTGGTTAGTATGGTGGTGTAGTGGTTAGTATGGTGGTGTAGTGGTTAGTAAGGTGGTGTAGTGGTTAGTATGGTGGTGTAGTGGTTAGTATGGTGGTGTAGTGGTTAGTATGGTGGTGTAGTGGTCAGTATGGTGGTGTAGTGGTCAGTACGGTGGTGTAGTGGTCAGCACAGTGGTGTAGTGGTTAGTATGGTGGTGTAGTGGTCAGTACGGTGGTGTAGTGGTTATTATGGTGGTGTATTGGTCAGTATGGTGGTGTAGTGGTTAGTATGGTGGTGTAGTGGTTAGTAAGGTGGTGTAGTGGTTGGTATGGTGGTGTAGTGGTCAGTATGGTGGTGTAGTGTTTAGTATGGTGGTGTAGTGGTAGTACGGTGGTGTAGTGGTTAGTACGGTGGTGTAGTGGTCAGTACGGTGGTGTAGTGGTTAGTATGGTGGTGTAGTGGTTAGTATGGTGGTGTAGTGGTTAGTAAGGTGGTGTAGTGGTTAGTATGGTGGTGTAGTGGTTAGTAAGGTGGTGTAGTGGTTAGTATGGTGGTGTAGTGGTTAGTAAGGTGGTGTATTGGTCAGTACGGTGGTGTAGTGGTTAGTATGGTGGTGTAGTGGTTAGTATGGTGGTGTAGTGGTTAGTAAGGTGGTGTAGTGGTTAGTATGGTGGTGTAGTGGTTAGTATGGTGGTGTAGTGGTTAGTAAGGTGGTGTAGTGGTCAGTACGGTGGTGTAGTGGTTAGTATGGTGGTGTAGTGGTTAGTATGGTGGTGTAGTGGTCAGTATGGTGGTGTAGTGGTCAGTATGGTGCTGTAGTGGTCAGTATGGTGGTGTAGTGGTTAGTATGGTGGTGTAATGGTTAGTATGGTGGTGTAATGGTTAGTATGGTGGTGTAGTGGTTAGTACGGTGGTGTAGTGGTTAGTAAGGTGGTGTAGTGGTTAGTATGGTGGTGTAGTGGTTAGTATGGTGGTGTAGTGGTCAGTATGGTGGTGTAGTGGTCAGTATGGTGCTGTAGTGGTCAGTATGGTGGTGTAGTGGTTAGTAAGGTGGTGTAGTGGTTAGTATGGTGGTGTAATGGTTAGTATGGTGGTGTAGTGGTTAGTATGGTGGTGTAGTGGTTAGCACGGTGGTGTAGTGGTTAGTATGGTGGTGTAGTGGTTAGTAAGGTGGTGTAGTGGTTAGTACGGTGGTGTAGTGGTTAGTATGATGGTGTAGTGGTTAGTAAGGTGGTGTAGTGGTTAGTAAGGTGGTGTAGTGGTTAGTATGATGGTGTAGTGGTTAGTAAGGTGGTGTAGTGGTTAGTAAGGTGGTGTAGTGGTTAGTATGGTGGTGTAGTGGTTAGTATGGTGGTGTAGTGGTTAGTAAGGTGGTGTAGTGGTTAGTATGGTGGTGTAGTGGTTAGTATGGTGGTGTAGTGGTTAGTACGGTGGTGTAGTGGTTAGTAAGGTGGTGTAGTGGTTAGTATGGTGGTGTAGTGGTTAGTATGGTGGTGTAGTGGTTAGTAAGGTGGTGTAGTGGTTAGTATGGTGGTGTAGTGGTTAGTATGGTGGTGTAGTGGTTAGTATGGTGGTGTAGTGGTTAGTATGGTGGTGTAGTGGTTAGTACGGTGGTGTAGTGGTTAGTAAGGTGGTGTAGTGGTTAGTATGGTGGTGTAGTGGTTAGTATGGTGGTGTAGTGGTTAGTATGGTGGTGTAGTGGTTAGTACGGTGGTGTAGTGGTTAGTATGGTGGTGTAGTGGTCAGCACTGTCTCTTCACAGTAAGATGATCTGGGTGGGATTCCTGGTCCGGGCTGTTCTGTGTGGAGTGTGTGTGTTCTCCCTGTGATTGAGTGGGTTTCCTCCCACAGTCCAAACACATGCATGTTAGGTTGATCACTCACTCTCAACTGCCCGTAGTGTGAGTGTGTGTGTGTGTGTGTGTGTGTAAGTGTGTAAGTGTGTATTGGCCATGTGATGGACTGGTGACCTCTCCATGATGTACCCCGCCTTCACCTGATGACACTGGGATTGGCTCCAGCCCCCCGTGACCCCTACTAGAGGGATAAATCAGAAGACAATGGAGGGATAGATAGATAGATAGATGGCTATGGGGAATTTCACATAAGCCCTTAAGATTTTGGGAAAACTTGGCAACACAGTGTATGGGTGACGCAATAATCTGGTACGCTGTGCTGCCTTTGCCGCTCTAGGCTATGCAATGTCTATGCGAACACGTCAGCACTGTTTACCACCATTGAATTATGGGGATATTTTGAACAGTGGGTGGAGTTCCCCTTTGAACTGAGATTTGAGTTAAGGGTGAAGTTGCTGTTAGCTCAACAGTGATCAGATGTACAGAAATCCTATAGAGGTTTCTAGTTTGAAGAGGGGAATTGACTTTCCTGGACTTTCTGGTGACCGGCTCCAGCCTGAGTCTGGGTCATGTGTTTAAAGTGAGTCTCTCTCACCGCTGAGCGCGTCAGCTGAGCGTGTTCCACTGACACACATTCCTCAGAGATGATCTCTCCAGCGCCATCGCTCTGCTCAGCAGCTGCCGCTGCACAAACATCAGGGCGTTAGAGCTGACTGGCTTTCGCTTGTCGTCTTTAATAGAAGTGAAGAGATATAGCGCCTCTGCAGCGTGGAATGAAGGGGAAACTGTGTGTGTGTATATGTGTGTGTGTGTGTGTGTGTAACTGGCAGTGTGTTTGTTTTGATGCATTTTAAGGACAACAAAAGGCCAATGTTTTATCTACTGATGAAGTGACTGTGACCTTTTTAGGTTCCTGAGGTTCCTAAAAATTAGGTATACATATAGAAACTTACAGACATATAACATATATATAAAATAAAAATAAATCTTGATTGCACAGCATTAAAGTGAACACTTTGCTGATACAGAGGTTTAAATGTAGACAAATCCTCACAGCAATGTTCAAAATTAGTACCTGACATCACTAATACTCAATCAGATTCTGACAGCAATATTCAACATCAGTATCTGATGTCAGAAATACTCAATCAAATTCTCACAGCAATGTTCAAGCATTCCAGTATGGAGACATTCAGATGTGGATGTAGCCTATGTCCTGACTATGTATAAAAACAAACTTGTGTGTGTAAAGGAAAAGTGCAGCTGTTACAATGAGTCTTTGTATAGCCCAGCTTTAGAGCCCTGACACAGTTTCCATGCTCTCTCTCTCTCTCTCTCTCTTTTTTTCTTTTTCTCTCTCTCTCTTTCTCTCTTTTTTCTTTTTCTCTTTCTCTTTCCTCCCTCTTTCTTACTCTCTCTCTGTCTCTTTTCTTCTCTCTCTCCTTTCTCCTCTCTCTTCCCCCTCTTTCTCTTCCACTTGTTCTACTCTCTCTTATCTCCTCTCTCCTCCCTCTCTCTCTTTCTCTCTCTTCTACTCTTTCTCCTTTGTCCTCTCTCTTCCCCATTCTCTCTCTTTTATTCTCTCTCTCTTTTATTCTACCTCTCTCTCTCTCTCCCTCTCTCTCTCTCTCTCTCTCTCTCTCTCTCTCTTTCTCTTTCTCTTATAATAACAGCTTCAGAATCATGTTGTTGTTACTCTGACTCGTTATAGGGAGAGCAGCGTCTCTGTTATTCCTAATCCGGGTCCGGAACGCCGGCTGTAGTTCTGTGTAACTCTGTATGAGTGTGTACGAGACCTGTCTCCAGAACTGTGTAACACTTTACGGCACAACGTCCACAGCTATAGTTCTTCAGCAGCTTTAAGAAGAAGCAGCTCGGTATTCCCAGCATGCACATCACGGCAGAGACTGGGAAGAGGTAGAAGAGGACCACACTGGAGGAAGAGACAGTGGCCGAGCAAGAGACCGGACAGTAAATCCTGGACTGGGGTTTACTGGAGAGTTAAAAGGATGCTGGGCATCCTCACAGCTAACAGGAAAACACCCACAGCAGAGCTTTCATCCTCCTTACTAACGTTATTTATGGAGGACTAAGGCTGGAACTTTATTTGTATCCATGTCTCATGGAGTTTCGTAGTTTTCCTGCCTGTGAAAAGTACCTCAGTCCCATCTCAGGCCAAAACGTTTGGTCAGTGTTTGTCCAGCTCAGCCAATAAGCCCTGAATGTCTGAACCTCCTGTAATGAAATCCTGTAATGATATTCCACCTTGTTGTCTTTGCTGGCTTTGCCGACTTCCGGACAGGCTTGGACCCCCCTTTGCACGTACTGTGGGTGCTACAGATTCACAGTTTCAGGTATTTACATGTTGAAACAAACAAAATTTCATCTGTAGTGTGTATATGCTTGCGTGATGAGTCGGAGTTTGGCATTGCCAAAGAGCTAGATGCAGAGAAGAAATGTTTTATGGATGCATTTCCCAAAAGGTTCGGGTGACTATTGACTTTCAGTGTCAGCAGCATTCAGCAGGAGCTCCAACTCTACAAGCCAAAGCACCAAGACCGCGTCTTGGCTGATCGACTGTATGTGGGCTGAGCGGAATATTGCATAAATGAGTTTTCCAGCACATTCCTTTAAAAGAGAAGAGTAGACTTCATAGCAGACAGAGCCACTTTCATGGTTTCAAGGCGTCTGTACTGTACACACTGTATAGTGTGTTGGACAGGCCTGTGTCCAGCATATAGAGCTAAAATCCAGCGTCTCAGGCCGGCCTCCGTTCTCCTTCTCCTTTTGAGCCCAGCGAGATTAACAGATTGAATGAAGTGAAGAATACATGGACACAGGCGCGGGGGAAAGCCAGGGGCTGTGTGGAGGGGCCTTAGGGGATTTAGTACCCAAAAATAGCCCCCGGAGCGTCCAGCAAGTGGCCAACTCAGCTCTTCGGCCCAGTGAGGGATTTCTGAAGACCCTGTACTGTTGACTCAGCGAAAGGCCAGAGAACTTGAAGATCGTCCAGCCTGCCAGTCGTCCCTCTGAAAGAGAGAGAGAGTCCACTGTCTTAATGCAGCTCGCCCCACAGTGGCCCTGCGAGAGGGGGGGATCTCTTAAAGTGCCACTGAAAAGCCTGACGCTCTGAGGAATTAAAGGGAAAACTCAGACTTCAAAAGCCCCCACAGTCAGATGCAATAGGCCATCGGTAATAAATATTCAAGAAAGAAGAATCTGTACATAAATTGGGCTGAAAGTCTGTATAATTAATTTAGTTTATGCACAAACATTTATTTGTGGGATTCAGCCACTGCCCAAGTGCAGATCTGGTTTTATATATTGTTCTAAGGTCAGAGAACCATATTAACTATGTAATACAGATGTGTGGAGCTAGACTGTTGAACTCTCCCATGATTTTAGTGCTGAAGATTTTTTGGGTGGGCCTGAAATCTTGGCTCGGGGACTCACTGGAGCCGTACTTGCCGTTACTCCATATACACTATAACTTTATAAACACTATATAATTTAAATTACATTTTTAATACTTTATTGAGCCCAGGGGGAAATTCCTGATCTCCCCATTTAACCTATCCGTGCAGTGAAACACTCACATATACACACACTAGTGAATAGACACACTAGGGGGAGCCGTGGGTAGCCCTATCACAGCGCCTGGGCAGCAGTTAGGGGTTAGGTGCCTTGCTCAAGGGCAATTCAGTCGTGTCCTGTCGGTTCATGAGATCAAACCGAAAGCCCTTCCAATAAGGTTGGTTCGCTGACCTCCAGCCCACGACTGCCCCAAAACAAGGTGCTTGTGTTTTAGTCACCCTAGGTGGGAATCAAACCACCATCTTGGGTGACTAAAGACCACTGTAAATTACCCCTGATTTACCCCTAAATTACCAAGGGTGTTTTAGCATCAGCTGGCTCAGTGTCCAGCGGCTACATTTCTCACTGCGATCCCCTGTCCTGTGATTGGGCGTGGTTTCAGTGGACACACCCCCAGCATTTTAGAACCTATGTAATTAGTTTAACCACAGATTTGACTGTGAGGTTAATAACAAAGTCTTCGGTAGTGTGACAAACTCCTATTTACTGCTGTACATGTACTTTAAACATGGTGTTGACCAATCAGATTGGAGCTCATACTGATTCAGAGTGGGGTTTGGTGTGAAATGTTTCAGATGTTGTTTACAGTGGTGGTGTTGGGAACCAGTTGTCTAAATGTCTGCAACACATACACACATTTTATTTACTATCAAACCCATCAGTGAACCTACATGTACATGTTATATGGAATGATGGTGAAATGGTGATACATCTGAAAAATCAAATATATTTTAATTATTTTGCCTCACGACATTCTTCCCTGTCCAAAGAAAAACATTTTTATTTTTCTGCATTATTTAAAACATGACAGCTGGTGTTTACATTGTGTGAAAATGAAAACACTCCTAAAGCAAAATCTGGTTTCATTGGCTTACATTAAAAACTAGAAAAGTTGGGTCAGTATGTCTGTGGATTAGAGGTTGGGTATCTGAGGTTGGGTATCTGTGAGTACAGGCAGTTTGGTGGCTGTAGCTTAAATGAAATCATGATATTTGGGTGTGACCAGAAATGAATAGGTCTCTATGGGAGGAAGGAGGTATGAATAAACGGCATATAGAGGAGTTCAGGTCAGTATGTGTGTGGATTAGTGTTTGGGGATCTGCGATGAGTGAGTTAAGGCAGTTTGGAGGCTGTAGGCTAAATGAAACCTTGAGGTTTGGGTGTGACTAAAAATGAATAGGACTCTATGGGACAAATAAGGGATGGGGTAAAAAAAAAAAAAGAGACAAACAGACGTGTACGGGGTGAACCAACACTACAATCGCATTCGAGGGTCTGCCCTGAGTGTATGTAAACGTGTCTGTAGGCCGAGAAGAAGTTTAGTAGATGTGCACTTTTCCAGCCTATTCATTCTCGATGGGAGGAAAAAAATCCGGAATCAGTGCATCTGATCAAAAAGCTGTATACAAGCCTGAATCACACAGTCAGTCTGGACAATCATTTCCCCTTTAAATTCTGGGGGGAATCAGGTGTAGTTAATATGGCTTCTGTTTATTCTTGCGTATGTTGTCTGTGTGCAGATTTGCAGATGCCAGTGACCGAGCCGGACATCAATAACCGTTTGGAGTCTCTCTGTCTCAGTATGACTGAACACGCTCTAGGAGGTAAACTGCACTTTCTCATTACTTCACAACATGTTCGACACAGTATATGACTGAAGGAGCTACAGTTAGGCCCAGAAATATTTGGACCATCTTCATGATTTGGGCTCTCCATGCCACCACATTGAATTTAAAATGAAACAACTGGGATGCAATTGAAGTGCAGACTTTCAGGTTTAATTCAGGGGGTTGAACAAAAATATCCTATGAAATGTT
Source organism: Megaleporinus macrocephalus (assembly GCA_021613375.1). Taxonomy (NCBI): domain Eukaryota; kingdom Metazoa; phylum Chordata; class Actinopteri; order Characiformes; family Anostomidae; genus Megaleporinus; species Megaleporinus macrocephalus. The sequence continues at coordinate 20,611,060 of CM038712.1, forward strand.
TAGGAATTGCAACCATTTTTCTACAAAGCCTCCTCATTTCAGGGGCTCAAAAGTAATTGGACAAATTAACATTACTGTAAATAAAATGTTCATTTTTAATACTTTGTTGAAAATCCTTTGCAGGCAATGAATGCCTGATATCTGGAACCCATGGACATCACCAAACACTGGTTTTCCTCTTTGAGATGCTTTGCTAGGCCTTTACTGCAGCAGTCTTCAGTCGTGGCTTGTTTGAGGATTATTCTGTCTTAAGTTTTGTCTGAAGCAGTGAAATTAATGCTCACTCATGTTGAGATCTGGTGATTGACTCTGTCATTGCAGAATATTCTACTTCTTTGCTTTAAAAAACTCCTGGGGTGATTTCTCAGTATGTTTTGGGTCACTGTCCATCTGTACTGTGAAGCGCCGTCCAATCAAACTTGCTGCATTTGGTTGAATCTGAGCAGAAAGTATCTCCCTGTACACTTCAGAACTCATCCAGCTGCTTCTGTCTTCTGTCATATCATCAGTAAACACCGGTGACCCAGTGCCATTGGAAGACACGCACGCTTATGCCATGCCAGCATGTGGTATGCTTCTGATCATGAGTTGTTCCAAGCCTTCTTACTTTCTTCCTCACATCATTCTAATACAGGTTGATTTTAGTTTCTCTGTGTATTGAATGCTGTTCCAGAACTGGGCTGGCTTCTTCTGGCCTTTCTTTATTTAAGGGTTAATTCACCTCATGGTGTACCCTCTGTATTTGCTCTCATGAAGTCTTCTCTTTATGGTAGACTATATGGTATACTCATACACCTACTTCCTGAAGAGTGTTCTTCACTTGGGTGGATGTTGTGAAAGGATTTTTCTTCACCATGATCAGGATTCTGCGATGATCCACCACTGATGTCTTCCGAGGACGTCCAGGCCTTTTTTTCCCCAGAATGTACCAAACTGTTAATTTGGCCACTCCTAACATTTCCGCTATCTCTCTGATGGATTTCTTCTTTTTATCAGTCTAATGACGGCCTGTTTCACTTCCATTGAGAGCTCCTTTGACCACAGACCTTTTACCTGCTTAATTGATGATGGGTTAATGAGGGAAAAGCCCATGAAATAGCTTTTGAGATAGTTGTCCAATTACTTTTGTTCCCTTAAAAAAGAGGCAGATACGTATTAAGGAGATGTCATTCCTAAGCCCTTCCTCCAATTAGGATGTGAATAGCCTCAAATTAGAGCTGAGAGTCTACACTTTAAGCCCACATTAATTATATAACAGTATCTTTTTTCTGGGCCTAACTGTGTATGCTTAGCAGTGGAATGTAGACAGTTAACTGAGAGTCCTCACTTAACACCTCCCTTCAACACACAGTCCAGCATTTGCTGCTTATACTGTTCATACAGAGTCTTTTAATTTATATTAGTTTTGTTCATTATACACAACAATCAGCCCTAACATTAAATCATCTCCTAATATCTCCACTCACTGTCCACTGTATCAGCTCCACTGACCATACAGGAGCTACACTTACAGACTGTAGTTCATCTGATTCTCTGTATACTTTATTACTCTGTTCTTTACTGATCAGGACCACCACAGGACCACCACAGAACAGGTACTATTGGGAAGGTGGATCATCCTCAGCACTGCAGTGACACTGACATGGTGGTGGTGTGTTAGTGTGTGTTGTGCTTGTGTGAGTGGATCAAACACAGCAGTGCTGCTGGAGGGTTTAAACACCTCAGTGTCACTGCTGGACTGAGAATCGTCCACCAACCAAAACTATCCAGACGACAGTGTCCTGTGGCGGCGTCCTGTGTCCACTGATAAAAAACTAGAGAACACAAACTGTGCAGCAGCAGATGAGCTACTGTCTCTGACTTTACATCTACAAGGTGGACCAGCAAGTCTAATGGAGTGGACAGTGAGTGTAAAAACAGTCTCCTCCAGTGATGATTCACCATTGGGGGGAAAAAGTCTTTAGTCCAGGTTTAGGTCTAATCTGGGTTTAGTAAACAGGTCCCAGATGTGAAATACTGGGTCTGTGTGAGGAGAGGTTATTTCCAGCGCCTGTGCCTTTAAGGCTGCTCCTGTAAGGCAGTGGAAACGCTGGAATGGGCACATCTTCAGCTTTGGCCTCGAATCTAAAGAGTTTGGAATGTGAACAAACACACAGTTTGAGGTAGGACTGAATATGGGTCATTATGCTGTAAAGCACATGAGGAGAGCTTTCTGTACTGGAGAAAGGCCTTAAAGGGGAAGCCCACCCATTTTTTCCAGATTTCCTCTCAATTAAGTCGTTAACAAAACAAAGTCATTCACAGCGGTCTGGTGTGAAATGCTCTGTTCTAGAGAAACAAAATTGTTCACTGTGGTATGATGGTAGCCGGACGTCGGAGGAGTTTAATGCTTCTCAATGCTACATGCTTTTCTTTTAATTTAGGCCTAAAATGTATATTTTTAAACCTAATCATGGTGGAGGGTTACAGACAGAGTGTTGTCTGGAGGCAAAATAGTCCCTGAAAACATGTATTTTCAGATTATCACTATTTTACCATCATTTACGTTCCATATGAACACTCACGTTTAGGTTCACTGGTGGGTTTGATAGTAAATAAAATATCTATATTTGTGTTGTAGACATGGAGACCCCTGGTTCCCATCACCACCACTGTAAACATTGTCTGAACCTTTTCACAACAAAAGCCAACTATGAATCTCTCTGTTTAGGCTTCACTTAATTATGCATGAATTCTGAAAAAGTTGGTGAAATTGCCCTTTTTGAACAGAGCCACTCCAGAAGAAAATTACACTGTAGTGTTCGGAAAGAGTGAAGTCGTTCTTTTCCATTCCGGCTTGATTTCTTGCTGATGTAAAACCTGAGCATTAGCACCGACCACAACACCGCGCGCAGGACACGTCCACCCTGCTTGTTCGCCAAAAAACAAATAACTGCCGTGAGTGTCGCTCCTGGCCCGAGTGTGACTTCAGGCCGGAGAGAAAGCTGAAGGATCTCCGCGGTGTAACGGTTCCCATGTGGAGCGGAGTTTTTCTTTGCATAAAGAGGGTGTGTGTGTTCCCGTCGGCGCAGAGCTCAGACAGAGGGCCTCAGTGGGCCGGACAAGCGCAGCTTTGTGTGAGCTGAGCGCAGAGACCGAGCCAGGAGCACTGGTCAGCTTCTTTCTGCGGTGAGCTGAGGAACGCCCGGGCCGCCGCTGCCCACAGAGACTGTAGTGTTCCTGTAACACGCTCGCCCCAAAGCTACCCCGCACCGCACCAACCCTACTCTAACCCCTCGCTGCCCCCTCCTCCACCCTCCAGCTGGGCCTCTGCCTGCCTGCCTAATGAGCTCCGATTACAAGCCTGCATCTAAAAAATGTTTATTTCGCACATCAAATAAAACCAGTACAATATATTTACATTTTACAACCTCAAACCGAAGATTCAGCTCCATGTTTAGGCCTCAAATGCAAAATCAGCATCATACTAATGAAGATATGAGGACAATAGTAGATTTCCACATTCTCAGAGGACACAACCTTCACCAAGTTTTGAATTCTCTTTCAGTCATCAGGTTCCTAGGCTCTTAGAAGGGGTCTTACGCACAACACACAATCCGCAAAATGTTCTTCCACACACTGCATGCAGTCACCTATTTCCAGAAAATACGATGCTTATCAAAATGGTGTAAAAATGACTAAATTGGCCACCTCTACTGACCACAGAAAGCAAATGCTCTTTTGTTGAACAACACTACCGAAATGGCCACATAGTCTGAGCAAAGTCCCTGGGGCTTGTTGTTCCACACACACACACATATATATATATGTATGTATACTTTTTCCACACAGTGACTATGTACTATACTCTGTTTGTATTGTTGCCATCAAAACAAAAGTTCTTTAGAAACCATGAACACTCAAAGAACCATCTTCATGCCTAAATGGTCCTTTTTATGGTAAAATGGTTCTTCAAACTAATTGCCCTAATTTATATATATGGTTCTAGATAGAACCTTCCCAAAAGTGGTTCGATACCACAAAAAGGATTCTTGTTGGTCCTATATAGACCCATGTACACCACTTTCTCCATCAATCTGAAGAACAGTTTCACCATCAAAAGAACCAGCATGTTTATAGCTCTATCTAGACCATATCTTAATGTAAGAACCCTGAAGAACAGTCTTTTATGTATTTACTGTGTACCTGAAGAACAGTCTTTCATGTCTTTACTGTGTACCTGAAGAACAATCTTTCATGTCTTTACTGTGTACCTGAAAAACAGTCTTTTATGTCTTTATTGTGTACCTGAAGAACAGTCTTTCATGTCTTTACTGTGTACCTGAAGAACAGTCTTTTATGTCTTTACTGTGTACCTGAAGAACAGTCTTTTATGTCTTTACTGTGTACCTGAAGAACAGTCTTTTATGTCTTTACTGTGTACCTGAAGAACAGTCTTTTATGTCTTTACTGTGTACCTGAAGAACAGTCTTTCATGTCTTTACTGTGTACCTGAAGAACAGTCTTTTATGTCTTTATTGTGTACCTGAAGAACAGTCTTTCATGTCTTTACTGTGTACCTGAAGAACAGTCTTTTATGTCTTTACTGTGTACCTGAAGAACAGTCTTTTATGTCTTTACTGTGTACCTGAAGAACAGTCTTTTATGTCTTTACTGTGTACCTGAAGAACAGTCTTTCATGTCTTTACTGTGTACCTGAAGAACAGTCTTTCATGTCTTTACTGTGTACCTGAAGAACAGTCTTTTATGTCTTTACTGTGTACCTGAAGAACAGTCTTTCATGTCTTTACTGTGTACCTGAAGAACAGTCTTTTATGTCTTTACTGTGTACCTGAAGAACAGTCTTTCATGTCTTTACTGTGTACCTGAAGAACAGTCTTTCATGTCTTTACTGTGTACCTGAAGAACAGTCTTTCATGTCTTTACTGTGTACCTGAAGAACAGTCTTTTATGTCTTTACTGTGTACCTGAAGAACAGTCTTTCATGTTTTTATTGTGTACCTGAAGAACAGTCTTTCATGTCTTTACTGTGTACCTGAAGAACAGTCTTTTATGTCTTTACTGTGTACCTGAAGAACAGTCTTTTATGTCTTTACTGTGTACCTGAAGAACAGTCTTTTATGTCTTTACTGTGTACCTGAAGAACAGTCTTTTATGTCTTTACTGTGTACCTGAAGAACAGTCTTTCATGTCTTTACTGTGTACCTGAAGAACAGTCTTTCATGTCTTTACTGTGTACCTGAAGAACAGTCTTTTATGTCTTTACTGTGTACCTGAAGAAGGTAAAGTGGAACCTTAAGCTTGTGGTCAGTTTCTAACCGCTGTGCTCTCTTTTTTGCTTGTAGATGGTGTTGATCGGACGTCCACTATCTGAGGTGCGAGGAGGAGAAAGCAGAGTTAGCCATGCAGTGAGGGGAGCCAGGGGGGTCATCTCGAGGTCAGAACCCCCACCTATCCTTAAACCCTGCCCCCCCCCACACCTGCCCATCCACCAACACACAGCCAACGGAAGCGGCGTGAGCGGGCGGCGTGCACGCCGGTGACCTGCAGGACACCGTTCACCACTTTCAGAAAGGCTTCTGTCACCACGACAACTTCAGCTTTTGTACACTAGGCACGGGGGCACGGGAGGGACGGGCTACTTTCTTGGGAGATAATCTTTTTTTTTTTTTTTTTTGTTTTTTTTACAAATTGCCAAAAGGAGGAATATCCCGAAGCTGCACATCCGTACACAAACACTCTGGAAGGTTTGGAGTCCGGGGAGGGGGTTGGGGGGAACAAGCTCCACTTCAGTTGGGAGAGAATCTGGGAGTCTCTTCAGTAGAGCTGCTGCGAGGGTCTTTTCGCTTCACACCAAAAAACAAACAAACAAAAGAACACAGAAGCAGACGGACGCCCTGCGAGATCAGAGCTTCGGAGCTAGTGTTGAGTCGCTAAACACCATTGTTTACATACAAGTGCTAGTCTCAAGGGTACAAGGACATTTCAGGTGTGCGGCCGCATCATATCTTCTCGGCGGAGCTCCAGCAGCAGCTACCAGCACCGTTTACATGCCAGCATGTTTGTGTTTTTGTTTGTTTTTTGGGGATTTAGCTTGTTTTGTTCCAGCTGTGGAAGAAGCTGTTTATGGAACTGAGAAGACGAAGGCTTGCGGAGGTCAGAGAAAGGAGAGAGAGTGAGTGAGTGAGAGAGAGAGAGAGAAAGAAAGCAGGAAGGGGAAAAGGAAAGTGACGTAAGTGCAGAGGGTCCGAGAGGCGAGAGGTAGAGAGAGGTAGAGGGACAGTGAGTGAGAGAGAGAAGGGAACGGAATGTCACGAATGGGTTCTGACGTAAGAGGCGGCGAACTGAAGGCAGACAGCAGGTCGGGACAGTGATGGGAACAGGCGATCTGGGAGAAATGCCAGCGAAGGCACGCAAATCTAAAAGCTAGAATTTGAAAATGTGAAGCGGTCAGTGGTTTGAAATGCTCAGCAAAGACCTGGAGGCCGAATACTTACATACATGGAACTGCAGGTCGTGGTCGTTGTGTGTCTTTAATGGGGGTGTAACAGTGCATGGGTGCAGATTTGATACGAGTTCTGATTCTGAGGTCAATATAAGTGGTTTGGTTTTTGATATTCTGCGTGTTAGAGTTGATTCTGCAGAGCTTCTTGTTAGCACTCGGTTCGGTTGGGCTCAGCAAAGACTGGACAGAAAAACAGCAAGCAAATTAAAGGGCTCATATCTTGTGAAACCTTCCGCACTTCCTGTGAACCTTCACTTCATATATATAACCTATATGGACCATATGACCCATATACGGTAACTAAGCTGCAACAACAGCCGGTTCTGAATTCAGTGTGATGTCACAAAAACCAGCACATTTGCATATGTGTGTGTATTTATACTCCTGCAGCAGGAGTGTTTTAGTTAAGAGAGACTCCTTTCTGTTACAATACAGAGCAGCAATACCGAGCAGCCAATCAGAACAGAGCTCATTTACATGCATTAGTCTTGAAGGCAATGTATGGGTTGGATAATGGCTGTGTAATGAATTTTCAGTTCATTGAAGTTCATTCACAGTGGTTTTAGTCCAGATCAAGACCGCTGCCTCTGTTCTATTTTTATAGCATAAACAATAACTATTATCATGACATCATCAATACAGTGATCAGCCTCCATGTGTTTCAATACATAGCATTTGTGGCTCACTCACTATCTGTGGATACGTGAGTAAAAGGCTTCGCTGGGTGTGTAGTTTAGTTGCAGTGTGGATTGTAATATGTAATACGTGAACTGGAGTGGGAAACGTTGCTCTTCTGTTCAGGTGATGGTTCACTCAAATATCAAATCCTCCTCCTCTGTCTACACACACACACACACACACACACACACACACACACACAGTCAGCTTGTCTGAAGTCCATCTCTTTAGTTTTGTGCCCAGTCGTGTTTTATATGATCCTATTGTTCAGGATCTGGTTCGCGGGGTGAGGCGAGGCTCCGTCACAGCCCTGGAACAGAGCTTAGTGGGTCAGTTTGGATTGCATTAGCTTCGCCATTCTCAGTGGCGCCCCCCTGTGGTAGTTATTTTGTACAACAGAAAGGGTGCACGAGTAACTCAAAGGCGAAAATGTGTACATAATTAAGTGGCTAAGAGTGATTTTGGTGTAAAAAACTAACTGAGACACAGCTGTTCACAGTGGTGGTGAATGGAACCAGACGTCCACCTCTGAAAGCTCTATACCCATGAAATGGTTATAAATACACTGCCAGAGTTGTTGTATGATCAAGTTTAGGCTTAAACCATCTTGATGCATACATGCTGGTGAGAGCATTGTGTGGCAAAATAAAACCCCACAAAACACTAAGTTATATACCAAAGTTAATAAAATGTGTATATCTATTGTTGACATGGTGACCCCTGGTTACCTTCACTGCCACTGTAACAAAATCTGAACCATTTCACACTCATTTTTACATCTCAAACACTGAATTACGCAGACGATCTGTAAGAAGTGATCAACATGAGACTCTCGATTATTATATAATCTTATAAGAAATTCTAAACACATTCGTATCATGTAAACAATAATAGCAGCAGTGAACTGTTATATCAGATATACATGAGTATGTGGTAAAGCTGACTGGTTTTAATGCTGACTGAGCTTTTACAGTGTAGCATGTGTATGCGGGCTCACTATTTGGCAAGCAACAGGTCACTGTTGGCCTTTTTATTTACATGTTACACCTTAATATTAATGCTGTTTATATGAGTTTTAAGGTGTTTATAGCTATTAACCATTAATAAACCAATCTACCGTCGTGGGCTGAAGGTTAGAGATCCAGTCTTGTGACTGGAAGGTCGCCAGTTCGATCCCCTGGACCAACATCTCACCACTCAAGTGCTCTTGAGGAAGGCAACTAACCCCCAACTGCCCACCGCTCTGGGCAAGCGAAGTACGCTCACTGCCACCTAGTGTGTTTCCCTGCACGGATGGGAGCTCACAGTGGCAAATGGTTCTAATTCTTTGTAAGGGTGGTCTCATTGTACAGTGGCCCCTTTATTTTGTGCTCTGAAACCTGATTGGACCATTGTACACTAACAATGCAGACCGTATGCTGTAAATGAAGCAAATTCACTCCACAGTGGCTTTGGGAATTGTGTGGAAGTTGGGTTTTTGGGTGAACCATCCCTTTTACAAGAGCGTCAGTCTGAAAAAGAGTGAGTCTTTAGCTCCACCTGGTGGCTAAATGCTGCGAAGTGCGTCCGCATGTGCTCTGCCCAGGCTTAGGATGAATTTACTAGCTGAATGGGTCTTGATGGTGTGTTATTTTCAGTGTTGTCTTAATGTGGGCCGTTAGTTAGGGGCGGGTTTGTAACGCTGTAGGTTTACGATGCAGGTTAAGCTCCATCCTCGGCCACTTTGTTACACATCCTGTTTTTCTGCATGGAAGAGGGCACTTTGATTAGAACTCTTAAAAGGATTTGGCTTTCTTTGTCTATTCAAAGTCCTTCCGTGAGGGTATATAGTGTTTTTTCTTATTTTTATTGTTTTTTTTGTTTGTTTGTTTTTTAATATGAGCTCTCGTCTTTTTGTGTCCTGCACTTGGTGCTGTGAAATCTTTGCTGAAACATCAAAAGTGAACGCTAATATGTGCAATAGCCTCTCATCAGCATTGTGTCGGGCAGAGGACGCGCAGCAGGACGGGCTGCCGGAGATGGAGCAACAGGAGAAACCCCTGTTGATGTCCCCACGTGTGTCCAGCGTCCCTTCTTAGTGCTCACTCACGGGCTGTGGACTTCACTCACAGCCGCACCTCAAGCTATAAATCGTCCAAAGATTCAGTACAGACGTACTGAGAGAGAGAGAGGGAGAGAGAGAAAGAATCGATGAAGTCCAAAGTGCAGGTTAAAGAGGAACTTTGATCTTCTCCCTATGATACTGGGCTGTGATTGGTTGAAACGTTGGTCAGAACGGGGGAGGCATGGACTGCATCTGCCTTACACAAACACTTAAAAAGCTGCCTAAGAGAACGCCTCTGTCTCATGCATGCCATATAATGGCCGATCTGGAAGTGAGAAAGCATCTAATGTGTTGGCTGTGTGTTGTTTTCGCTTTGACTTGAAGGGGAACTCCACCAGTTTTTCAAAGTACAGCATTTGGGTCGTTGAGAAGTGACCCAAGTGATCCAGAGTGAAGCTTTTTGGCTCAGTTTAGGAGGAGTGTGGTGTTTTTTGCTGGGATGTTGTCACAAGTACAATAGGAGAAATTGGAACAATCCAAAATAACCGTTTTGTTATATATTTGTTAATATATGCATATATATGAATATTCATGATAGGACTGAAATGATTGGAAATCTCAAACAATGAGGTTTTTAAGGGCCCTGTGTAAATCCCTCTGGCCTGTGTGCATCTTACAGAAGCAACTTACTTTATAGAAGCATTTACATATATTTAGCCCCGCCCATTCACACTGAAGTTATGAGGAGAGTTTCAGCCTGGGCTTCTTTTTGAGCAAAGCACAATACAGGACAGCCAATCAGAACCAAGCTCTTTTACATATATCCATCTCAAAGGCACAGTACATCGTCTACATTTACAGTATGACGTACAGCTTTAAAGGGCTCTTATCTCACTTTCTTGACAGACAAAAGTTTTGGATGCAGTTTTGAATACATTGTTTCTGTGATGTAAGAGAAACAAGCATTTAAATACGTACACGTGTATATTCTCCTTCGAAGCATGTATGAGTAGATAAATAGGAGTCTTTGGCGTGCTTCTCGAATCCCAGTCCTCCAGTTTAAATGTCCAGACTGATATGCTTGCTTGGAATTGCAGTTTAAACCACATCCAAGTGTCTCCAGACTATCACAAATTCACCTGGATACTATCAGCATTTGCCAAAACTCAGATATAGGCTGTCAGTATGAACAAGGCCTCAGAATCTGAGCTGTTACTGTTGCTTGTTGTACTATTTAAATGTAATTACTTATTTAATTACGTAGTTGCAAATATGACTTGCATTGATGTTCTGTATTGTTAGTTTTTTATTTGTTTTGATGCCAAACAGTGACTAAAACAAGACTGCACTCTAACTTTTGATCAAATTCAAGCTAAAATTACTTGCAAATACTAATCTAATATCAAATGTCAGGATCGCCACTTTCTACATAATATCTCCTCTTGTCTCACTGAGCTGTGAGTGAGAAATACAGTGCGCTTTAGTTATTGCTGATGAGCTCTAAGAGCTAAACAGGACATGGCAAGTTTATCTAGAGTCCTCAAAACGATTGAAATGACTTTGTTTACAAGCAAACAGGTGAAATTCGGGTGGAGTTCCCCTTTAAAGAGATTTGAGGTCGGTCTACTGCTTTCCTGCCTATGATTAGCCTTTAACGGACCGGCGGGAGGCGCAGAGAAGCGTGTGAGCGACCGACCTCTGGCGTCTGATCAGACGGCGTGTTTGTATACGTACAGTGTAAAGTAGAGCCGCTCGACACTGCCATTAAAAAAAAACCTATTCGCAGATTCAAATGATTATTTATTCGTTTTGTTTTTCTATTCTTGTCGCAGAGGTTGTTGTATTCATTAGATGTATTATTTAAGATACCGTATGTATTAACTCGCTATGGCTGGTAACCATAAGTACATCTCAAATATCAAGTTATTATTGTTTTTGTTTGTTTTGTTTGTTTTTGTTTTCTCTTTTATCTCAAGATCTGTATTTTATAGGCATCAGTTGATTCTCTTGTTTGTGTTTAGCTCCAGAAAGCATGTTGTACAGCGCCGCGTGGTGTTATTGTATGCCTCCACATTGTTCCTCTTTATTGTAGACGGTTTTTAATGCTGTTTTATTTTTGACGTCATGTTTTTTTTGGTTTTTTATTTTTTTGCTGTTCTGCTTTTATTCTTACACCTCATCACCTCAGCAGCCGCCGTTAGATGATGCTGTGCATTAAACCACCTGCTGGTTACACTTGGAAATGACATGCGGGAGCAACACAGGAGCGACGAACGCTTCGGCTCGTGCCACAGGCCAGAACGGTGTGGGAGAAAACTCATTAGTTTTAAAGGGCGGATCAATTAGCAAGCTACTTTAAAGGGATATCATGGGAAACCAAATTTGTTCCCTTTATATTTGTAAATAAACATGGTAGAGTGTAAACATTCAAACTGTTCTAAGTTCAGGCAGTCAGAATGTGGGAAAATAAGCTGCCCGATTTGAGTTCATTGCATCTGTGATGTCCCAAATTCATAGGTGCATATCTGCCTTGTCAGCCTCTAGCAGGCAAGCCCTGTCAAAAAATGCTGGTTATGTAATGAGTGTAATCGTATAATAAACAAGTCATAACATGTGAATGAGGCACAATGCAGAGCAGCCAATAGGAGCGTAGCTCATTTGCATATATGTGTCTTAAAGTCACAGTTATAAAATATAATTTTGCCTCTCTTTGATGCATAAAACCACAAAAAATTGAGTTCAGGGAAGAAACAGTGGGGAACAAATGTAGGATATGGGCCCCCACAGCTTAATTCTCCATATACAAGCATTAAAGGCCAAACGTGGGGTATAAAGCCCCCCATCCAGCGTTGTTGGAGTGATCCAAAACAGAGCATCCAACATCAGTACCTGACCTCACTAATAATCAATCAAATCCTCACAGCAATGTTCAACATCAGTACCTGACCTCACTAACACTCAATCAAATCCTCATAGCAATGTTCAACATCAGTACCTGACCTCACTAACACTCAATCAAATCCTCATAGCAATGTTCAACATCAGTACCTGACCTCACTAATACTCAATCAAACCCTCACAGCAATGTTCAATATCAGTATAAAACCTTCTCAGAACAGTAGCAGCTGTTGTTGCAGCTATCCTTTCAGAAGGAACGCTGGTTCTTCCACACGTCTGGCCTGTGGCTTCTCCCAAAGCGCGTACAAGCGGTCAGCGAGAAAGATGCTGTAGCGGCGGTCAGCATTGAAGCGCTGTGTTCATATTCCAGCAGCTCTGTGTATTAGTGCATTAGTCATATCTCATAATCATCACTGCTTCTTTTCTTCCTTCCTGCATCTAAACTGCATCCTATACCGCTTGACTGTGTCCTTCAATAAGATCTTTTGTTTTATTCTCAAGAGCCGATGTCCTGTATTGACTGCAGGCTTACATACATATATATATATATATATATATATATATATATATATATATATATATATATATATATATATTATTACATGCATATATATATATATATTTTAAAAAGAATATCATTATGTTTATTGAAAAAAAAGAAAATGGAACAAAAAAAGTAATTTATATTTTAGAAATGCATGTCAGGCTGGGAAGTCGTATTTAGAATAACAAATGGCAGTGCCTTTTCTTTTGTTTTTGTTTTTTGGACTTGGATATTTACTCGAAATGTAAAGGATTTTATATGGATTTAAAGTTTTTAGTGGTTATTAGCAAAGCTGGACGCATTGACGGTCAGAAACGATCACACGAGCTCTGTATGAGGTTGAGCATGTCCTTTGAGTTATACTTCAGTACACTTTAGGTACTTTCAGTGCTGATATGAAGTTATGAACTATACCTGGTCTGTACAACAAACAGTTGTATGTATGTTTGTGTGTGTGTGTGTGTGTGTGTGTATATAAATATTTGTATGTGTGTCGTTTGCAAGAGGGACATGTTCTGTAATTTTGTACATATACATTTTTTCAGGAAAAAAAAAACATTTTTGACATGAACTGCCTTTTTCCCCCCTTCCTTTCAATTCACACTACAGTTTTAAAGGGCAAGTCCACCCATATTTTTTAAATCTCCAGCCTAATTCAATGCTTGAGAATGTAAGTTTGATGTGAAGCTGTTCACAGTGGAGGGGAATGGAACCAGACGTCCACCTCTAAAAAACTCGTTCATGGTGGACGCATACACGCAGGTGTTTTGAGGCAAAGTAGACAGACTTATCATTTTGCCATCGACATTCCATGTAAACACTCACCTGTAGGTTCACTGGTGGGTTTGATAGTAAATAAAATGAACCAGACTCATGGTTACCACCACCACCATGGTGAGAGCACCATCTCAACCACTGAATTATGTAGTTTATTTTATTTTAAAAAGTGGATGGATTGGCCCTTTAAAGTTAAAGCAGGAGTCTGAGATCTCCTCGGTTCTGCAGCTGAGGACGTCCACGTTACAGGTCAACTTCAGGAAAGACGTTGTCCTCCGTCTTCAGTCCATAGCAGAGAACGAAGGCGTGCGGGTGAAATAAGGGAGGTACAAATACTGAGTTTTTCTGTTTGAATCCAGCTGAAGTCTGACCGTGCCGGCTGGCTGATGATTTCAGTGGGGCCTCTGATGTTTGTATTTCTCTGTGAGAGTGCTGTATGTGTGTTGTACGCATAAACCGTTGTTTTTGTTTTTTTGTTTGTGAGAGAGCGTCTATACATTTTTAGTGTGTGTTCAATGCTTGACATCTTTGTAATAACCAGAGACAAAGTATTAAAGAGTAACTTTTGAAAAAAGAGCGGTGTCAAGGTCTTTGACTCGAGGCAGTTGCAAAATCCCAAAGCGATATGATGATAATGTTATCATGTTCAAGATAAATGACTTCATGATGTGCTGTTCTGGGTAGAAAGTCTGTTCTGATTAGTTTTAGTTCTAAAGCTGAGACACATTCCGTAACACCCAGTATACATACATACTGTATTCATATCAGTAACATATTAAAATGATTAATATCTTCCTGGGAATGTGAGCCTAAAGTTGAGTTACTCTCAGAAATCGGGCCATGCTTCAGTTTAAACCTATTAGGATATAAAGCCCACTCTTAGTTTAAACCAATCAGAATCTAAATAACACTCTCAGTTTAAACCAATTAGAATGTAAAGAACACTCTTAGTTTAAACCAGTCAGAATCTAAATAACACTCTCAGTTTAAACCAATCAGAATCTAAAGAATGTTTACAGTTTAAACCAATCAGGATCTAAAGAACACTCTCAGTTTAAACCAATCATAATCTAAAGAATGTTTAGAGTTTAAACCAATCAGCATCTACAGAACACTCTCAGTTTGAACCAATCAGAATATAAAGAATACTTAGTTAAAACCAATCAGAATGTACAAAACACTCTCAGTTTAAACTAATCAGAAGCTACAGAACACTCAGTTTAAACCAATCAGAATCTACAGAACATTCAGTTTAAACCAATCAGAATCTACAGAACATTCAGTTTAAACCAATCAGAATTTACAGAACACTCCCATTTCAAACCATTCAGAATATAAAGAACACTCAGTTTAAACCAATCAGAATGTACAAAACACTCTCAGTTTAAATCAATCAGAATATAAAGAACACAGTTTAAACCAATCAGAATCTACAGAACACTCAGTTCAAACCAATCAGTATGTACAGAACTCTCTCAGTTTAAACCAGTAAAAATCTACAGAACTCTCAGTTTAAACCAATAAGAATTTACAGAACTCTCTCAGTTTAAACCAATCAGAATCTACAGAACTCTCTCAGTTTAAACCAATCAGAATCTAAATAACTCTCTCAGTTTAAACCAATCAGAATCTAAAGAACTCTCTCAGTTTAAACCAATAAGAATCTACAGAACTCTCAGTTTAAACCAATCAGTATCTACAGAACTCTCTCAGTTTAAACCAATAAGAATCTACAGAACTCTCTCAGTTTAAACCAATCAGTATCTACAGAACTCTCTCAGTTTAAACCAATCAGAATCTAAAGAACTCTCTCAGTTTAAACCAATCAGAATCTAAAGAACTCTCTCAGTTTTAACCAATAAGAATCTACAGAACTCTCTCAGTTTAAACCAATCAGTATCTACAGAACTCTCTCAGTTTAAACCAATCAGAATCTAAAGAACTCTCTCAGTTTTAACCAATAAGAATCTACAGAACTCTCTCAGTTTAAACCAATCAGTATCTACAGAACTCTCTCAGTTTAAACCAATAAGAATCTACAGAACTCTCTCAGTTGAAACCAATCAGTATCTACAGAACTCTCTCAGTTTAAACCAATAAGAATCTACAGAACTCTCTCAGTTTAAACCAATCAGAATCTACAGAACTCTCTCAGTTTAAACCAATAAGAATCTACAGAACTCTCTCAGTTTAAACCAATAAGAATCTACAGAACTCTCTCAGTTTAAACCAATAAGAATCTACAGAACTCTCTCAGTTTAAACCAATAAGAATCTACAGAACTCTCTCAGTTTAAACCAATAAGAATCTACAGAACTCTCTCAGTTTAAACCAATAAGAATTTAAAGAACATTCTCAATTTAAACCATCAGAATCTAAAGCTTGCTTTCAGGAACCAAACAGTTCCAGAATATGGTCTTGATTCCGTTTTAACCAATCAGAAGTTTTCTTTAAAGTTTAAATCCATCAGAAATTATTAGCATCCTGTGTGTAAACCAATCAAGAATCTAGTTTCGGTTCAGTTCAAACAATGACAAACCAGCATGTTCTCAATTCACTCTTAGTTTAACCCTATCAAAATCTAAAGCCCACCCTTAGTTTAAACCAATCAGAATCTAAAGAACTCTCTCAGTTTAAACCAATCAGAATCTAAAGAACTCTCTCAGTTTAAACCAATCAGAATCTAAAGAACTCTCTCAGTCAAACCAATCAGAACCTACAAAACACTCTCAGTTTAAACCAATCAGAATCTAAAAAACACTTTGTTCAAACCAATCAAAATGTACAAAACACTTTCAGTTTAAACCAATCAGAATCTAAAGAACACTCACACCTTAAACCAATCAGAATCTAAAGAACACTCTCAGTTCGAACGGACAGAAATATATTTTAAAAAGCTGCATTATGTAAGATTTGGAGATTTGGAGACCTCTCTGGTGGAAGCGTCTAACTGCATGCAGCCTGCAGAAGAAATTAGAGTGGGATGTATGTCGGCCCCCTTCCCGAAGAGATGAACCTGCTGATTGAAAGAGAATTCAAACAGAACTCGGTGAAGGTCGTGTCGTCTGCGGATGTGAGTACATTATCTGCTATTGTTATCATATCCTCATCAGTGTGATGTTGATTTTGAAAACATCAAAACCTAAACATCAAGCTGAACCTTCTTTTTGAGCCTATACGTGTGACGTTAATAAGTCTGCAGAACCGCAACCCTTTCACATCATATATCACTGAAAAGCTGGTCTGGTTTGACTCCCAGTGCAGTAAAATGTAATAAACAAGCAGAGACTGATTTTACTGTGTATTGTTTAATAAATTAAGTCTGTTGTATCTCACCCACATTGTTTCAATGAGTGAAGCCTCCTCTCAGTGTAGACCAATCAAAGACGCTGAAACACTTTCGTTCACTCTCAGAGTAGAAAGTGCTGAGTCACTGTGGTTTGTGGCTTTAAAGGCTCAGACGCCACATACAGAACTCTGCACTAATAATAAACATGTGGAGGAAAAACAGGCAAGTTTAAAGATCCTCTCTAGTTTGTGTTACTGGGACGAGTCGCTGACCTGAATGTATAGAAGTCTATAGAAGGACGAGAGGAAAGAATGAGCACCTACATCTTCTCCTTCTTAACTTCTGTCTTAAATAGTCTTGATTTTCTGAAGACATTGACAAGTGATTGAGAGATTTTGAAATATTTAATAGAAATATTGCCATTAAATTACTGAGTGATACAGTAATCTAAGTCTACATACACAAGCCTAAAATGTATTTGAGAAAATTAAAAGTACATTAATCAACATTCAGATAAATGTAAATATACCAAAAAGCAAAAGGCTATTTTTATATTAATATACATACACACACACACACACACACACACACACACACACATACACATATATAAAATGTATCACTGTTTTTACTGATTTTTTTTTTCTTCTACATAATAGAAATGCTCTAAAAGAGCTTGGGAAAAACTCATTGGCATTGAAAGGTTCTCTCCTGTAAAATGGACTGCGACCAAAAAAATTAAATTAAATAAAAAATATATTATTATTTTATGTAATTATGCTCTAAATTAAGTCAGTAATTCCTGCAAGTAAATCAGAATTACTTTAAGATTATTTTAAAATTTATTACTGAAAGATAGTAAGTCAAAATATTGACACACTTCACAGGTGATTAGAACAAGGCATCTAAAGCTCCCTCATTATTATCCTTATTACAATTAATACATGGTCATGAATACACTGCACTGTTTCTTGGATTCAGCCTGAAAACATAAATTTGTAAAACCTGTCTGTGGTGGAGGGATATATAAAGTGTTTTAATGCAAAATGGTCCAATGAACTAGATTTCAGGTTACATCCTCACTTCATCCTCAACATTCTTCAACATTCATATAAACTCGTGTAGACACGTGTATCACTGGTGGGTTTGATAGTAAATACAATCTGTATATTTGTGTTGTAGACATGGAGACCCCTGGTTCCCATCATCACCACTGTAAACACCATCTGAAACCATTTCACACCAAATCTCACTCTCAAAGTCTCCAAAGACTAAATTATGCAGAAACCACAAATAAATAATAAGCATTTTTGGAGGCACTTTTTTAAAACATAATTTATTTTCATATTAACTTAAAATGACCAAACATCATCAGCTGCTGTAAATTAATACTGTAAAGTATCTGCAGGACTACAGTCTGCAGTCCCAGTGAAGGCCACATGGACATCAGAGCTCTAACTGTAAGTGCTCTTTTTTTTCCAGCCCACTTCTAGTTACACATCCATTAAACACTCATATACACACATACCCTACTGTACAAAAGTCTGAGGCACCTAAGCTGATAGTTTAAAAGTGTGTATCTGATCAATAAGTGTATTTTCACCAGTAAGAACATCAGATATGATTAGAACAGATGTAAATAATCATACATACAATACAAAGTATCATGAATATCTTATTGTGAAAGAAGTAGATCATATCTTGAGCTCCAGTTTGAAGAACAAAGTGTAGTTCCAGATTTCTCCTGGACGCCCCAGACATTGTATGAATGTATTCAGTTCCTTCAGCAGTAATCTTGATTTAGCTTAATGAAGTACTGAGCAGTTAAAGCAGGTATTAGATGAGAACTGTTAATAATACTGGGTTGTTTCCACAAGGAGAAGTTTAGAAAGGGTTCAATAAACACACTACTTATTATATTAGAAGTACTTGAAGGTTCCCAGGTGCCTAAAACTTTTGCACAGTAGCATGTGTATATCTGGTTATATGACAGTAATTCAGACACAAATTAAAAACAAACAGGTCTACATGATTTCAAAGCTGGAGGGAAACAATAAAAGTAGAGTATGTGGTGTAAATTTAATGTGTAGCGAGGAGCCGGTATTTTCCAGCTGTACTTCTTAATTAACTTTTTTATGTGTATAAATATTTGAGTAATAAATCATGCTCTCTCTCAGCCGGCGGTTCAGCCTGGCGTCAGCTCTTAAACCGAGACCAAAGCCTTTCAGCTCAAAGAGAACACGGATAAATAAAGGTCACTAGCTAGTAAAGATTTAAGTGTAAATATGTGGATTTGCATCTCTTCATCGATGCTGTAATATCAAAGATCACACCTATCAATATAGCTATCAGAGTCATCACCTGGCTCCCAGCAACGTTGAGGCATTTCCCTCAACCTCACATCCGAGCTTTGGTCCTTTTACCACAGAGAGAGGAAGAAAAACAGAAAGATCCCCCCATCAGAGCACAAACAAACGCGCACGGTCATCAACACAGCACGAAGAGAAAAGGCCCAGATTTCACTACAACACACAACATGCAGCGCATTGCTGAGTGGTTCATCAGTGCAGTGGTTCAGTCGCACACAGACCAGGTTAACACGACTGAGCGGCAGGCAAACGCAGCAAAACCTAAAACACGCACACTGTTAAAGTCACACTGTTAGAATGGCGGTTGATTTGAGGACGTCAGACAAAAACTACACGTTTCATACTACATACACCTACTGTTCAGAGCGTAATCACCCTTCAAATGCATCTAATGTAAAGTACAGTTAATTATACTGTACAACAGAACAGGACAACTACTGAGTGTAACAACTGTATAGTGCTGCATATACTCCATGCTAAAATGCACTGTACAGTACTGAATAAACAATAAAGTCCAATATGTGACTTCAAAACTGAATTAAATCAATATATAGCACTGTATATGCTGTATAATTTAAAAAACTGTACAGCATTACAACATACTATATATATTGTAAACGCCAATTGATTGACTGTATAGCACTGAATATACAGTATAGACAAATATATACTGTGTAACTGAATTAAATCAACTGTACAACACTAAATATGCTGTATATTAAACAAAAGTGAATAGCATTGAAAAAGAATGTATAGTTAAATATATATTGTATACAGTATAGCACTGAATATACAGTATAGTCAAATATATATTGTATAAGACAAGTGATCAACTGTATAGTACTGAATATACAGTATAGCACTGAATATACAGTATAGTTAAATATATACTGTAAAACTGAAGTAATCAACTGTACAGCATTGAATATACAGTATAGTCAAATATATATTGTATAAGACAATTGATTAACTGTATTGCATTGAGTATACAGTATAACACTGAATATACAGTATAGTCAAATGTATACTGTAACACTGAATTCATTAACTTTACAACATTGAATATGCTGTATAATTAAACAAAACTGTACAGCATTGAAAAATACTGTAAAGTTGAATAGACTGCTTAACACAATAAGATTTATCATACGAGATAAACGTATAAAATGTTTGGCAGTTTGGCAGCTTTGTGCAAAGTTCAAATAGAAATTGTAGATATTTTATGTAAATCAGTCCAGAATGATAAACTAAAGCTCACAGAGAAAACTAATAATGACTTTAATATCTAGATTAAAATCTCAATAAAATTAATGTTCCATGTAAGGTGATATCTAAAATGTCCCACATTAAAGTTCAATAGTCGTGTCTTGGGGCAGATAAGAAAATAATTTCACAAATGAAATATAAAATATTACCATAGTGTTGATCATCTTACATTACAAAAATACCTCAAAATACTTTTGGACATAACGTTACTGTTAATTGTGTTGTAGACAATTTATAGTAAATATAATAATAATAATAATAAAAGTAATTTATATGGCAGGTGATTACTTGTGATAACTTCTTGCTTCAAATAGTGCCTACAATTATGTTGAATTTGGGTGTTTTTGACATATTAACTGCATTTTATTCAAAGCTGTATAGTTTTGAATACTGTTCAATGGAATATACAAACTATACTGCACTGATTATATCGTATAGTTGAATAATCAGAGTTCAACACCTTGAATATACTACACGGCTGATTATCTATTATAGTCGAGGGAATCAACTGCTCAGCACTGAAAGGTATATTTTAAAATATTGTATAGTTGAATGTACAGTACATTGTAGCATTAAATGTATAGTTGAATAAACCATACAACTGAATGTGACCACTATACAACACTGCAGTTGGCGTGTTCAACTATACTACATGTACAGAGCACTGACTATACTGTATATTTATACTGTAATTTTTTTTGGTTTCTACATAAATATCCTGTACATTGTGTCACAATTTCATTTTATGAACTTAATGAATGGACCAATAGAAATGCTCCAAAATGGCTTGGAAAAATTCTGGTTCCATTGACTTACATTAAAAGCCTCTCTTGTAAAGTTACCATTTGGAGATTTTCTTTGGACGGTGACGATTTACTGTATACTAAAATAAACCAACTGTGCAGCACTGAATCTACACTATAGCCATGATTAAACCAGCTATACAGTACTGAGTATAGTGAATGGCTGAATATGCTGTATAACTGTGTAATACTGAATATAGCATTGGATATAAAGTACAGTTGAATATGGTCAATGTTATCACTGTTCCTGTATGATTTGACCATGACTGTTGTTTACATAGTGTGAAAATTCCAGGATTAATGAACCAATAGAAATGCTTCAAAATCACTTTCATTAACTTACACTGAAAGTAAACATAATAAAGTTGGTGTTTGTTTTTCTTTGGACAGCGACGATATACTGGGCAACTGAATTTGACTGTACAGGACTGAATATGTTGTATAACTGAATGTACCAGCTGTACAGGTTTGAAAATAAATACTGCACTATATATTGTACAGCCTCAGTATACTGTATTTAAATGTACTGCATTCAATCCTGCGCTGAACTGATTCTAGCGAAATTAAATTTTGCCACAGTTATATATCAGATCACACATCACATACCAAATCATATGATTACATGTCATATAAAGAATTAAAAGGGAAAATTAAATTAGTACCACATGGTTTGGGGTTATAAAAATAAAATTATGACTGACTGCCTGATTTTTCATCTGCAGACTGATTCTATACAATCTATCAGCTGACAAACCACACAGCACCTCGCACACTCTTACGATGCACACTTTCGCGCGCGCACATACACACACAGAGGAAGGTGAGGAGACTAGTGGAGACGGTGTAGCTGAGGTAACTCCCGTGTCTGTGGTTGGCCGGCTGGGGGTGGGAGGTCACTCCGCAGCAGTGGCTCCTGGCGTGAAGGCCGGTTATTCAGATAACTCGTGGATTCAGTGAGCGAGTGTCGGAGGAGGGCGGCTGGTCTGGGCAGGGTGTGTGTCAGCACGGCACTCCTCAGCTCCGGATGAGTGTGAGGAACTCGTCCCGGGTTTTGGGGTCCTCCCTGAAGACCCCCAGCATGGTGCTCGTCACCGTCTTGCTATTCATCTTCTGCACGCCTCTCATCACCATGCACATGTGACTGTGGGACAAAGTCACCGGAATAAATGCTCACAAAATAAGCTTAAATACACTGTTTATAAATATAAACTATTACAGTGTTTAAATAATGTTTTAATAAGCGTTTTATTATACGAGAATCTTTAGTTTGTCGATTTTCTTATTTAACACAACTGGTAACATCACATGACTAATTCACTACAACTTATTCAGTAGCAACTGTGAATTCAGTACATACTATTTAGTATTCAGCATCTACTATTAGTTATTTATCATCCACTATTAATTTTTCATCATCCACTATTAGTTATTCATCATCCACTATTAGTTATTCATCATCCACTATTAGTTATTCATCATCTACTATTAGTTATTCATCATCTACTATTAGTTATTCATCATCTACTATTAGTTATTCATCATCCACAATTAGTTATTCATCATCTACTATTAGTTATTAATCATCCACTATTAGTTATTCATCATCTACTATTAGTTATTCATCATCTACTATTAGTTATTCATCATCCACAATTAGTTATTCATCATCTACTATTAGTTATTCATCATCTACTATTAGTTATTCATCATCCACTATTAGTTATTCATCATCCACTATTAGTTATTAATCATCCACTATTAGTTATTCATCATCCACTATTAGTTATTAATCATCCACTATTAGTTATTCATCATCTACTATTAGTTATTCATCATCTACTATTAGTTATTCATCATCCACAATTAGTTATTCATCATCTACTATTAGTTATTTATCATCCACTATTAATTTTTCATCATCTACTATTAGTTATTCATCATCCACTATTAGTTATTCATCATCCACTATTAGTTATTCATCATCTACTATTAGTTATTTATCATCCACTGTTAGTTATTCATCACCTACTATTAGTTATTCATCGTCCACTATTAGTTATTCATCGTCCACTATTAGTTATTCATCATCCACTATTAGTTATTCATCATCTACTATTAGTTATTCATCATCCACAATTAGTTATTCATCATCTACTATTAGTTATTCATCATCTACTATTAATTATTCATCGTCCACTATTAGTTATTCATCATCTACTATTAGTTATTCATCATCCACTATTAGTTATTCATCATCTACTATTAGTTATTCATCATCCACAATTAGTTATTCATCATCTACTATTAGTTATTCATCATCTACTATTAGTTATTCATCATCTACTATTAGTTATTCATCATCCACAATTAGTTATTTATCATCCACTGTTAGTTATTCATCATCCACTATTAGTTATTCATCATCTACTATTAGTTATTCATCATCCACAATTAGTTATTCATCATCTACTATTAGTTATTCATCATCCACAATTAGTTATTTATCATCCACTGTTAGTTATTCATCACCTACTATTAATTATTCATCGTCCACTATTAGTTATTCATCGTCCACTATTAATTATTCATCATCTACTATTAGTTATTCATCATCCACAATTAGTTATTTATCATCCACTGTTAGTTATTCATCACCTACTATTAATTATTCATCATCCACTATTAGTTATTCTGCATCCACTATTAATTATTCATCAACCACTATTAATTATTCAGCATCCACTATTAGTTATTTATCACCCACTATTAGTTATTCATCAACCACTATTAATTATTCAGCATCCACTATTAATTATTCTGCATCCACTATTAGTTATTCATCAACCACTATTAATTATTCATCACCTACTATTAGTTATTCATCATCCACTATTAATTATTCATCATCCACTATTAGTTATTTATCATCCACTATTACTCAAGATCAACTATGAATTAATTAGTATCTTCTATGAACTTTTCAGTATTTACTGTGAATTATTCAGTATCTACTAAATACTATGCTGAATTTATTAGTAATAATTCAGTAACTATTTATTTTAAATTACTTTGGATGAAACTGTCAATCATAAAAATGTATATATTTATATAAAAATGTATATTATAAACAGTGAACACTGCAGGTGCTGTGCAGGTGTTAAGAGTGTTCCTCCTGCTCTACACTGCCTCTATCTGATTAGTTAATGAAGAAAACTTCATACGTCGCCTCTACGACCACTCCGACCCCGGCAGGCTGTAAAGCTTCAGTGATGGCCACAGCGATCTGTTTGGTCAGCCGCTCCTGGACTGGAAACAATTAAGAGCGAGCCAAATCAAATTCAGATCCAGTGCAGATCTACAGCAACATCTGAGACTCAACTCACAACACAATGACCGACAGAGCGGCTGAGAGATACCAGACGTGACGGCTGTCTGAGGCGGATTTCTCAGCTTTAAAGAAACATTTACCTTGTAGTCTCCGACTGTAGATCTCCACAATCCTGTAATACAGACAACAGCAGCGTGTTAAAAAACACATCCACTTAAGTTCACAGCTCCGAAATCAATACCTTTCTACAATTAAATGTATGTCATCGCTGCCCAAAAAAAACATATTTCCCTGAAATGGCAACTTTACAGCAGAGGACAAAAACAGGCTTTATCTTTAAATGTAAGTCAATGGAATATTGTATATATATATATATATATATATATATATATATATATATATATATATATATATATATATATATATATAGAGCACTGAAGATGGGGCGTGGCTGTGTCTTTCAACATGACAATGACCCAAAACACACAACCAGGATAACCAAGGAGTGGCTCCGTAAGAAGCATATCAAGGTTCTGGAGCCGGTCTCCAGACATTAACCCTATAGAAAATCTTTGGAGGGAACTCAAACTCCGTGTTTCTCAGCGACAGCCCAGAACCCTGGCTGATCTGGAGAAGATCTGTGTGGAGGAATGGGCCAAAACCCCTGCTGCAGTGCAAACCAGGCGAAAAACTACAGGAAACGTTTGACCTCTGTAATTGCAAACAAAAGCTATTGTACCAAATACATAACATACATAATACAAAACATAGATTTTTTTTTACAGGTGTCCAAATACTTATTTGCAGCAGTAACACACAAATAAATTATTTAAAAAAATCATACATGTGATTTCCGTTTTTTTTTTTTTAGATTATGTCTCTCACAGTGGACATGCACCTAAGATGAAAATTTCACCCCTCCATGATTTCTAAGTGGGAGAACTTGCAAAGTCGCAGGGTGTTCAAATACTTATTTTCCTCACTGTATATACTGTATATATATATAAACACACTAAAGTGTGATAAACTGGAAGCTATAAATAATCTGCAATATTGGCGCCTCCTTGCTGTTTATCAGAGTATTGCCGCTGCCCAGTTTCAGTTTCCACTTCCCAACCACTTTATACCAGCACCCTAACAATATTCCTTTAAATAAACAGCTTCATGTTCAGCTCTGTCTCCTCCTTATTCACCAGCATCACTAATTATTTCACCTGAGGAGCTTCATCAACATCAACACAGGAAGGTATTAAGAGGCGGCGCTGGAGCTTGTGTGTCTGAAGTGTCTGGATTTTTAAACACTCTGTTTCACAGAGGAGATACATGCGAGGTCATAATGCTGGTTACAGTTATAGCGTCTTATAGTGCCAGTCACCACAGAAATGGACACTTAGAAGTTAGAGGTTAGGACTCTGTTGGGGTTTATTCTAATGAAGAAGATTACAAGGTCAGAACTTCCTTCTATAACAGCTTCTGTCCTCAGAATAAGATTTTAGACTTGTGTAATACTTTTTAACTCAGTGACGCACCCTAAGTTTGGTCAGCTGTGGTCTTCATCTCTAAAGAAAACAGTAAAGCAGGTCTTGCAGTGCTCTGATCAGTAGTTTTTAGCAGTTGCAGCCCCCTCTGGACCCCCCAGTTCCCCATCCCTGGCAGTGTCTCTGGTGCGAAGTGAGTGAGTGCAGACTGTATTGTGAATAGTGCAGTACTGTAAGTGCACTGTAAGAGAAAGTCTAATCCTGGGTATTGGGGTCACATAGGATCAGTCTCTTCTTTGTCACTTACACACCGAACGTAATCTCCTTACTGTTACTCACACACACACTAAGGGAGCATCCTGATTAAAACAGAAGAGAACATGTGCTGGAGTGGCAGGCTGGGATTTAGCAGCTTCATTAGTGATTGGGTTCTGATTAATGGGGGTTAATTACAGCGCCGCTCTGCTTTACACACAGTAAGACTTATACTGTGAAGGTTGGGATCACTGTTGTGAGAGTGCTGGACTATTTTAAGGCAGTAGCTGGACACTAGGACTCAGTGAACCAGGTTACATGTGTAGACAGTAGAAATGAAACCATAGGAACATTTTTTGTAACAGCACCGAAAAAAGGGTTCTGCTGTTTTACAATGTAAAATCTTGTAACTAACACACACACAGACACACAGACACAGACACACACACACACACACACACACACAGAGATGATACTGATGTATTGCACTAACTTACCTGGCCAGTTTGCTGAGACCGAGCACCCTCTTGTTCGGGAGATAGCCTATATGGACCTAAACAGGTGAAACACAAGGCTTATTGATTAGATAACTGAACAAACCATAGAGAGAAGAACATGATTGAAACTGGTATGATATGCAGAAGTCAAGCTGTGACATGTTTTATAGACATATACGTAAATATTAAAAGACCATCAGGTTTCCAGCATTTTCTGTCATAAATGCACTTTTTAAAGGCAACTGCAACGAGACACCTGGTGTAAAACTGGAGTGAGACTGGTGTAAAACTAGAGTGAGACTGGAGTAAAACTATAGCGAGAATGGAGTAAGACTAAAGCGAGACTGGAGTAAGACTAAAGCGAGACTGGAGACTAGAGTGCGACTGGTGTAAAACTAGAGTGAGACTGGAGTAAGACTGAAGTAAAACTAGAGTTAGACTGGTGTGAAACTAGAGTGAGACTGGAGTAAGACTGGAGTAAAACTAGAGTTAGACTGGTGTAAAACTAGAGTGAGACTGGAGTAAGTCTGAAGCACGACTGGAGCGAGACTGAAGGGAAACTATAGTGAGACTGGAGTAAGACTGGAGTAAAACTATAGTGAGACTGGAGTAAAACTAGAGTGAGACTGGAGTGAGACTAAAGTTAGACTAGAGTGAGACTGAAGTGCGACTGAAGTAAAACTAGAGTGAGTCTGGAGTGAGACTTGAGCGGGACTGGAGTAAAAAATGTGTGCGGGCTGAGCTCAGTGTGTGAAGGTTTAGGTGTGCAGTGTTAACTGGTGCACTATTAACTTCCACTTTAGTCTCAAAGCCTCTGTTAAAACTAACACTGCAAACTTAAAACACACAGCGTGACTCAGCCGATCGAATACATTCAGAAGGTAAAACTGCGTACATCTGATTTCAAACTACTCCGTATGGACGGACAGAGAGAAAGTGGAGAAACAGATGGAGAGAATCTGTTTGTGCTTTAGAAGTATCCGTCTGCCCCTAAATCCCCCCGAAGCCAGAGCTCCACTCCACCGCCGCACTCAAATGTCAGCAACAATTTGATGAAGCCGACCAAGAGAAAGGGCAGCTTCAGTGCACATGTAAAGGCTCCTCGTCTACTCTCTTTCTGTGCGGAAGCGATAATGCCACAAGAACGGGCGGTCAGTGAACTGTCCTGACCCCCAGCAGGTCCTGCCAATCCTGTTCCACTTCCTGCAGTACGTTCACGCAAAGTCAAGACCAGTAATCTGCAAAGGAAGGCCCACCAAAGTTCTTATCACATGTAGGAGGACGTGTTTGGTGTCTGAGGTTCACTTCTTTTAGCACTGAAGCTAAAACAACTTTCATTTTTCATTTGATTATATATGTATGTATATTATAGATATTTATTTTTCTGCACCATTTTAACACGGCAGCTGCTTTTTACATTGTGAGAACATGTTCTGGTTAACAGATCAATAGAAACACTTCAAAAATAGCCCGGAACAAATTCTGGTTCCCTTGACTTACATTGAAAGTAAAGACAAAGAAGCCTAAATTAATCATTTAAAAGTCTACATTTTTTACAGCTTGTCACAGATCTTATTAACGTCACACACACACGCGCAAATAGAAGGCCAACTAGAGCAAGACTGGAGTAAAACTAGAGCAAGACTGGAGTAAAAATAGGCCGAGACTGGAGCGAGACTGGAGTAAACCTAGAGCGAGACTGGAGTAAAACTTGAGTAAGACTGGAGTAAAAATAGAGTAAGACTGGAGTAAAAATAGGGCGAGACTGGAGCGAGACTGGAGTAAACCTAGAGCGAGACTGGAGTAAGACTGGAGTAAAAATAGGGCGAGACTGGAGCGAGACTGGAGTAAAAAATAGGCAGAGACTGGAGCGAGACTGGAGTAAACCTAGAGCGAGACTGGAGTAAAACTTGAGTAAGACTGGAGTAAAAATAGAGTAAGACTGGAGAAAAAATAGGGCGAGACTGGAGCGAGACTGGAGTAAACCTAGAGCGAGACTGGAGTAAGACTGGAGTAAAAATAGGGCAAGACTGGAGTGAACCTAGAGTAAGACTGGAGTAAAAATAGGGCGAGACTGGAGTGAACCTAGAGTAAGACTAGAGTAAACCTGGAGCGAGACTGGAGTAAACCTAGAGCGAGACTGGAGTAAGACTGGAGTAAAAATAGGGCAAGACTGGAGTGAACCTAGAGTAAGACTGGAGTAAAAATAGGGCGAGACTGGAGCGAGACTGAAGTAAACCTAGAGCGAGACTGGAGTAAAACTTGACTGGAGTAAAAATAGGGCGAGACTGGAGTGAACCTAGAGTAAGACTAGAGTAAACCTGGAGCGAGACAGGAGTAAAAATAGAACGAGACTGAAGTGAACCTAGAGCGAGACTGGAGTAAAACTAGAGTAAGACTGGAGTAAAAATAGAGTAAGACTAGAGTAAACCTAGAGTGAGACTGGAGTAAAACTAGAGTAAGACTGGAGTAAACCTAGAGTAAGACTGGAGAAAAAATAGAGTAAGACTAGAGTAAACCTAGAGCGAGACAGGAGTAAAAATAGAGCGAGACTGAAGTGAACCTAGAGCGAGACTGGAGAAAAATAAAGTAAGACTAGAGTAAAAATAGAGTGAGACTGGAGTAAACCTAGAGCGAGACTGGAGTAAATCTAGAGTAAGACTAGAGTAAAAATAGGGCGAGACTGGAGTAAACCTAAAGCGAGACAGGAGTAAATCTAGAGTAAGACTAGAGTAAAAATAGGGCGAGACTGGAGTAAAAATAGGGCGAGACTGGAGTAAAAATAGAGTGAGACTGGAGTAAACCTAGAGCAAGACAGGAGTAAAACTAGAGTAAGACTAGAGTAAAAATAGGGCGAGACCAGAGCGAGACTGGAGTAAAACTAGAGTAAGACTAGAGTAAAAATAGGGCGAGACTAGAGCGAGACTGGAGTAAGACTAAAGCGATACTAAAGAAAACATGGTACTGATGAAGATATAACAAACAGTAAACCGTATAAACAGAAGACAATTAACTAACATCCTCAGAAGACACGACCTTCACCAAGTTTAAACTGAGTTCTCACTGAATTCTCCATTAGATTCATCTCCTCGGGGAGGAGGAGCTGTAATGTTACACGCAATTCCACATTTCCACCAAAGGGGTCTCCAAATCCCCAAAACTTACATAGAGCAGGTTTGAGTCATCTTAAACAGACAGGAATTACTTACTAAGTAAATGAATCTGATACGTCTCGCTGCCTTTGGGTTTTGTCGGCTATGTTGGTGTAAAACTACAGAAGTAAACTTTGGAAACCCAACACGTCCTGATGGACCAGGAACGTCTGAAGAAAACGGGGAAAGAGTGTAAATCTAACTTTTCATCAATCTGTCTCCTAAACACAGGGTTTGTTATTTCAGCGTCATCCGCCGAGCGGGAGCGTGATGGAGTGATACGAAGCGTGAGGAGCGATCACACCTGACCGGCTCAGAGCGGATGATGGACGCTAAGAGGCTCTGCACGGCGGCTATTAGAGAGACTGGCGGATGCTGGAGACAGATGAGAGCAATCATCGAAAATCATGGGGAGAAAAAAAAAACAAAGCAATAATAACAAATAAAAGAAGAAAAAACAAAGACAGAGTGATCGTTTAAAAAAGACGAACACAGAAAACAGATAAATGAATAAAACAAATAAAAAAAGATGGATATATTATTTAAAATGTGGAAAAACAAAACAAATACATATACAATACATACACAAAGTAGAACAATAAATAAGGACATGAGGGGCATTTAAAACTTTCTGGGGGGCAAACAAAGAAAATCAAGAGGAAAAGAGAAAAATGGATGTAATTATTTAAAATGAAAAAACATGAAAAGTAAGCAAATAAATAAGTAAACATCAACAAAAGATATCAGCTATAATTTAGGGGGGGGGGGTGCAAATAAATAAATAAATAAATGAATCAATGAGGGGGACGTCATCAAAAAGGAGAGAAGGAAAAGCCCACAAGCCAAAAATTAAATAAATAAATAAATCAACCAAAAATGATTTAGGTGATCATTTCAAATTGGGAGTAAAACAACAAACAAACAAATAAACAAAGAAGTAAATATAAATATAATGAAAAAAAAACAATAAGAAAAGAGAAAGATCAATGTGATTATTTAAAATGGAGAAAAACATAAAAAGTAAAGTAAGTAAACATAAATAAGTAAACACCAACAAAAGATAGGAGCTATCATGGGGGCAAATAAGTAAATAAATAAATAAGGATGGGCATCATCAAACAAGAGAGGAGGAAAAGCCAACAATCCAATAAAAAAATAAAAAAGCAAAAATGATTTAGGTGACCATTTAAAAACAAACAAACAAGTAAATATAAAAATGATGAGACAAAAAAAGCAAACAAGCAAAAAAAACTAAATAAGAAAAAAAGATGAATGTGTACACTTAAAGAAAAAAAATAAACAAATAACATAAAAACAAACTTATAAGTAAACAAATAGAATTGATGGAAGTTATCAGTAAAAACTGGGGAGAAGAAAAACTGAAAGACAAATAAAACAACAAAACAGAGACAAGAAACAACAACAAACAAACAAACAAACAGAAAGACCCAATAAAACCAAACAATGGATGTGAGGGATGATTGTAAACGGGCGCGTGCGCGTCCTCCAGAGAGAAATTGGTGAGTCATTATGTGGTCGCGGAAGCGGAGAGATGACAGAGGGGATAAGGGGCGGGCGGCTGACGACAGAAGGACAGGACGAGCGAGCTGTCAGCGGGCGGCGAGGAGGAAGAGCGGACGCCCTCGGACAGCATCTGACAAACTAAATTGCGAGCAGACAAAAAACAAAAAAAAACAAACAACAAACCCCCCTCTGTGCTCCTGACCAGTGACGTGTTCCATCATCACGAGCCATTTGCAGCATGAAAGCGAGCGCGAGCGGCTCTTTTGTCTTAAATGGCGCGCACCTGCTGCGCTGCGTACTGCAGGGAGGAACTAAATGTCAAACCTGCGGAGTGTCTATGTCTCAGTCCGCGGCGCTCAGCGAGACTTAATTACACTTAATTGTTTCATCGCTGACGATGTCTCATCTGTAACTCGCCTCAAGTCACATTTACACCTTCATAAACCCAAAAACACACAGCCTGTCATATACACGACACACAGCAGCTGATCTGAACACAGCTCAACATAAAGGTGTCTTTACAGGTGTAGTTAAAGGACCTATATCAAACATGAGCTACTGTCTCTGACTTTACATCTACAAGGTGGACCAACAAGTAGTAGGAGTGTCTAATAGAGTGGACAGTGAGTGAACACAGTGTTTAAACACTCCAGCAGCACTGCTGTGTCTGATCCACTTACACTAGCACAACAGCCCACACTCCTTGTATGTAAAGCTAAGCTTCAAAAACGGCTCATTTTGAAGGCATGTTTTTGTGATGTCACAAAAATTCACGCATATACACCTATTCAGCCTAAAGTGGTTCAGTTGAGTGTTTTGGCCTGGACTGCTTTTTCTGTTAGGTGCGATAGAGGACAGCCAATCAGAACACAGTACATTAACATATAATGATATTAAAGGCGCAGTCAACAAA
>CM038712.1:20645879-20738379 GCA_021613375.1 Megaleporinus macrocephalus
TATCATCACCAACACTGTTCCTTCATTCCTTTATCATCACCAACACTGTTCCTTCATTCCTTTATCATCACCAACACTGTTCCTTCATTCCTTTATCATCACCAACACTGTTCCTTCATTCCTTTATCATCACCAACACTGTTCCTTCACTCCTTTATCATCACCAACACTGTTCCTTCACTCCTTTATCATCACCAACACTGTTCCTTCATTCCTTTATCATCACCAACACTGTTCCTTCATTCCTTTATCATCACCAACACTGTTCCTTCATTCCTTTATCATCACCAACACTGTTCCTTCACTCCTTTATCATCACCAACACTGTTCCTTCATTCCTTTATCATCACCAACACTGTTCCTTCATTCCTTTATCATCACCAACACTGTTCCTTCACTCCTTTATCATCACCAACACTGTTCCTTCACTCCTTTATCATCACCAACACTGTTCCTTCATTCCTTTATCACCAACACTGTTCCTTCATTCCTTTATCATCACCAACACTGTTCCTTCATTCCTTTATCATCACCAACACTGTTCCTTCACTCCTTTATCATCACCAACACTGTTCCTTCACTCCTTTATCATCACCAACACTGTTCCTTCATTCCTTTATCATCACCAACACTGTTCCTTCACTCCTTTATCATCACCAACACTGTTCCTTCACTCCTTTATCATCACCAACACTGTTCCTTCACTCCTTTATCATCACCAACACTGTTCCTTCATTCCTTTATCATCACCAACACTGTTCCTTCATTCCTTTATCATCACCAACACTGTTCCTTCACTCCTTTATCATCACCAACACTGTTCCTTCATTCCTTTATCATCACCAACACTGTTCCTTCACTCCTTTATCATCACCAACACTGTTCCTTCATTCCTTTATCATCACCAACACTGTTCCTTCACTCCTTTATCATCACCAACACTGTTCCTTCATTCCTTTATCATCACCAACACTGTTCCTTCATTCCTTTATCATCACCAACACTGTTCCTTCACTCCTTTATCATCACCAACACTGTTCCTTCATTCCTTTATCATCACCAACACTGTTCCTTCACTCCTTTATCATCACCAACACTGTTCCTTCACTCCTTTATCATCACCAACACTGTTCCTTCATCCCTTCATCTCTTTATCTTCACCAACACTGTTCCTTCACTCCTTTATCATCACCAACACTGTTCCTTCATTCCTTTATCATCATCAACACTGTTCCTTCACTCCTTTATCATCACCAACACTGTTCCTTCACTCCTTTATCATCACCAACACTGTTCCTTCATTCCTTTATCATCACCAACACTGTTCCTTCATTCCTTTATCATCACCAACACTGTTCCTTCATCCCTTCATCTCTTTATCATCACCAACACTGTTCCTTCATCTCTTTATCACCACCAACACTGTTCCTTCATCCCTTCATCTCTTTATCATCACCAACACTGTTCCTTCATTCCTTTGTCATCACCAACACTGTTCCTTCATTCCTTTATCATCACCAACACTGTTCCTTCATTCCTTTATCATCACCAACACTGTTCCTTCATCCCTTCATTTCTTTATCATCACCAACACTGTTCCTTCATTCCTTTATCATCACCAACACTGTTCCTTCATCATCACCAACACTGTTCCTTCGTCCCTTCATCTCTTTATCATCACCAACACTGTTCCTTCATCCCTTCATTCCTTTATCATCACCAACACTGTTCCTTCATTCCTTTATCATCACCAACACTGTTCCTTCATCCCTTCAATCATTTATCATCACCAACACTGTTCCTTCATTCCTTTATCATCACCAACACTGTTCCTTCACTCCTTTATCATCACCAACACTGTTCCTTCATCCCTTCAATCCTTTATCATCACCAACACTGTTCCTTCATCCCTTCAATCCTTTATCATCACCAACACTGTTCCTTCATTCCTTTATCATCACCAACACTGTTCCTTCGTCCCTTCATCTCTTTATCATCACCAACACTGTTCCTTCATCCCTTCATTCCTTTATCATCACCAACACTGTTCCTTCATTCCTTTATCATCACCAACACTGTTCCTTCATCCCTTCATCTCTTTATCATCACCAACACTGTTCCTTCATCCCTTCATTCCTTTATCATCACCAACACTGTTCCTTCATTCCTTTATCATCACCAACACTGTTCCTTCATCCCTTCATTCCTTTATCATCACCAACACTGTTCCTTCATCCCTTTATCATCACCAACACTGTTCCTTCATCCCTTTATCACTGCTAATATCAACGTGGATGATAAGAGGCAGAACCAACTTCTCAGACTAAACTTTGGAGGAGAGTCTAAACAGAAAGTGAGTCTCCTGAAAAGAATAGAAGCTGTAATGAAGGTGAAGAGTGGAAACACTAAACAATCGAACACCTGGTTATATATTTAAGCGCCACTTAAATTCAGTGGAGCCTCAGCTGAACTCAACCTGAGGGCAGCAGCTGCTCAGTAGGAACACAACGTCAACACGAAGGTCCTCCTACACGCGTACTGGCACCAACAAAAAGAACAGGAAATCAAATCAGCTTCTCCCTGAAGTCTCACCACAAACACGACACACGCTCAATTACACACACTAAACCGCCTTCCACACCACGGCAAGTGCATACGGGTCGCCATGGAAACCCTTCAAATTATGGGGATGTCATGAAGTGGGTCCTCAGCCCCCTCAAACACGAAACAGACAACACGACATCCATCCATTCTCTGCAGGGCTCCAGCAAACGAGCCACAGGGGCATCTGTCTTTACTATAACATCCCAGTAGGTCACTGTAACGGGACCCTGTCTGACTAGTAACGAGCACAGGCACTCAGGGGGGAGGGACTTACATATTCACGTCATTACTACGTCATATGCCTCGGCATGTTTATAACACAGTTATATCAGTGGTATGTAGCAGAGTTTGTGTTAATAACAGTAGTAGAACTGTGTAATATGTATTGAGGAAAGATGGACATTATGACAGAATGACTTGGAGAATGTCTATTACAAACTAGTATATAAATAATAGTGCATATATAAACTAGTATATATAGTATTTAAGTTCCAAATAATAATAATAATAATAATAATAATAATAATAATAATAACCATTAAGTATTGTAATATCAAATTATTATTATATTTTATATATTATAGGTTTTAAAAACTGCAATAAAAAGTAAAAAAGTCCAGATGGTTGCCAGGGTGTTGCTAGGCAATCCTTATGGTGTCTAAGATGTTGCTTTGCGGTTGCTATGGTATCAAGCCATTGCTATGGTTTCCCAGTTGATAGGGTGTTGCTAAATGGTTGCTATGGTAGTTGCTATGGTATCATGTGTTTGCTATTGTACCCCAGCCCAGCAATACTGAAGTGCTGCTCTATAGCAGCTATTATATCTCAGATGGTTGCAAGGGTGTTGCCAGGTGATTACTATGGTGTCAAGTGGTTGCATATCACTAGCGACCTTCCCCTCATTACAGGACATTCACCACACCGGGGTCAACACGAGGTCATTACTCAACATCATCAGTGACCGCCCACACTCCTAACACTGCTGCTTCACACTTCTATCAGTGGACGCAACATTAGCGTGAAGCCTAGTTTTTATTCACAGGCCGTCAGGATTGTGAATGACTCTATCTAAACATTGGCCGTCACTCTGACTGGTTGTATGCTGGCTATCACACACTCACACACACACACACACACACACACACACACAAACTCACACACACACACACACACACACGTTCCTGTCATTGTTATTTGCAATAATGCTCAGAGCACTTTACACCACCGCTCTGTTTGCACAAGACTGATACTGTACTGTTAACCTTTACCCTCATTCTCTTCGCATGACACTTAATTACTAAGTTTACTTAAGTTTATTTATGGTCTATCTATTCATCCATCCATGTATCCACATCTATCAATCCACCTTTTCATCTATTTATCCATCATATTGGAGCCTGCAGCCTCTTAAGGAACCATGTTAATGATGATTAACAGCAGTTATTAAAGAAACAGTGACTAATTGGGCATTGTGTTCCCGAGTTGGAGAAATGAGTCTGTTTATTTATTACTGTGTGGTACTGCTGGAGCTTGTACTGCGACATCATATGTGCCAAAACTTTGTGCATATGTTTTTGTTGACCAATAGAACTGGACCAAAATAACATTACACTAAATTCAAATGACCCTGTGTATACGTGAAAATCTATATAAACAAAGCCAGAAACCTTATTAGCAGCTCCTTCACCCTGTTGCCCTCATTAGCCGGTTCCGGGAGATCACAGGGCTTCAGGTTGAAAAACCGCACAGCCGCTTATAATGAGCTCGGCTTTATAGAGGCCGGCGCAGAGAAAGCAGGAGACCTGATGAGTCGTCTCTGCACACAATAGGAAAAAGTCTGGGAGACAACAAATGTGCCTTTAACTGCATGTGGGGGTTGTGGGGGGCGGGGGGTGGGGGGGGGTCATCCAGATGTACCTCCATCACTTCTTTGACCTCTGACATCATTAATTATGACAAATTAAGCACTTCCTGGGCACCGACTCACCTGCTGAGTCACCAAACCTCCTCACAGACGTGCCACATCAAGTGAAGCATTCAGGAAACTCACTCATTTCCACCTATGAAGCTTTACTGCCGTGTGAAGGGGCGGCAAACGTGCCAGCCAATCACGCAAGAGAGACGGCATTTCTCCAGAATTTTCTTTTTACTATTATGTCATCGTGATAATGCGCTGCATGTTCATATCTGCGCTCCGGGGGTAAAGGTCAGCGAGGGCGATGACTCCACGCAGGCGCTTTTGTATGTAAAGTCTTTGCGTTTCTGCTCAAACTGGGTGCAGATGTGGTGTTTTGGGGGTGTTATGTGGGGTAGAACTGGAAAGGGGGCAGCACCCAGACTGAGCCACTTACAGCACAGCCTGGAGCGGAGCACCGCCGCGCTGCAATCTGGACGCCAGGCCTTCGAGCGGCCAGTTATATGAAGATAATGATGGTGATGGTTTTGACTAGATGCTTAATAATAATAATAATAATAATAATAATAATAATAATAATAATAATAGGTGTGGTGATCACAGTCATGAAGTCAGGTTCTGGAACACTTGATGCTAAATAATAATACTAATACTACTACTACTAATAATAATAAAAATAATAATAATTATTATTATTATCATCATCAATGTGGTTATTACAGCCATGAAGACTTGGAACATTGGATGCTAAATAATACTAATAATACTAATAAAAATAATAATCAATGTGGTTATCACAGCCATGAATGCAGGACACTGAATGCTTAATAATAATCATAATAATAATAATAATAATAATAATAGGTGTGGTGATCACAAAAGACAGGACCAGAACAGCTAAAAAAAAACAGGAAAGATGAAGGAAATAAATGAAGAACAAAAGAAATGGAATGAGGAACATCATATGATTTCTTTTTTTCCTTCCTTAAATTGGAAGTCTATTACAGTAATTGCCAAACTGGTGCGATGACGGTGTTCAAGGCGCGAAACACCACCCAGAACAGAAAGAAGGAAAGAAAGAACAAAAGAAAGAAGAAAAGAAAGTATGTGGCTCCAGTCAGCCGTGCTTTTTCCTTCTCCTCATCCGAACACTGCACGTGAAAAAGCCGCCTTGCAAATTCCAGCAGCTTCTGAGCAGAAGGCTTCCTCAGAAGGGGAATTCCACCCAATTTTTTATTTGAAATAAATTCTGCAGAGCTGTATGCTGAACTAAGCCGTTCACAGTGGTTCAGTAGGAATTCAGGACTGTGTACAGTGGTGGTGAATAGAACCAGACGTCCACCTCTAAAAGCTCCCTCTCTGAAAGTTATTATGATGTGAGAGTCTGTGCCTAAAAGCTATTAATTAAAAGGTCTTCAAGATCAAAGGACGATGTCTTGCTGAGATTTAGCACTCTCCAGCACAGTAACTTCACAAGAGAGGAGAAAAACCTTAGCTGAAAAGTTTACTAGATGGAGCATTTCTATTGGTCCACTCATCATAAAGCTTTCTCAGGATATGATAATGGAAAAATGGAGATGCATGTTCTATTCTTTGTGAAGAACGAACAAGATCTCAGAGACTGATGTTCGATCTAAACTGACCAGCTTTTATGTACCTTTTTTACCTCTACTCAGACTTTGTGCTCACTAACATCTACTCTAATCTGAACTCCCTCATTAAGGGTCTCATTTCTTTCTGTTATGTTTCTGCTTCAGGTCCTGGACTCACTTTGGAGCTTCTGCATGGTCTTCCAGACCATAAAGCTTCACAAAAAGAGCTCCATCATCTCCTGGGCTGAGAACTTGTGTTAGAAGAACTTCTACCCACCTCCTTAAGTTTCAGACCCACCTATGATTTTCTCTTGGTAACCTTTGGTGAAGAACTGCATGGCCGTGGCCGCTCTCCACGGAGTTTTCAGCAAGCCCTGTCTCTGGGGGTCTTCTCCCAGCCCCCTGAGGATGGTGGTGTAGGCAGCGGCGATGCTGGGCAGGCTCATCTCGTTGTCCTCCACGCTCCGAGTGCGCTCCTCCTTCCAGCTCTCCATGACGGAGGAAGTGCTCTGCTTGCTGCTGCCAGCCTCACCAGTTGCATCCTTCCACTTGGCCACCTTGGCTCGCCCCCCCTCGCAGTGTCCGTTCAGAGAGGCGTCGCTGGACACAGGAGCGTCCTTCTCGCTCTGCTTCGCTTTGCCGCGCTCCATTTCGAGAGGCGAGGAGGTTCTGCTCTGAGGGAGAAGCGGTGGGTTCCCGGGTTTTTCTTTTCCTCCTCTGTCTTTCAGAGAAGATACAAACTCCGTTCGGACGCCGAGAGCACGTTGGGCTTTATAAACATTCGGATAATTCCTGAGCGCTAATTGGTCGAGGGCATCGGTGACGCAGCGCTGCGTCATCACACCCCGGGGGCTCGTAAGAGGATGATGGTTTTGGTTTTGATCATTTGCCCGCCCGTATTCCGGCAAGTCACGCCCCTCTGGGCTGCACTCGTATAGGATTGGCTGACCGTGTCCCTCCCTCCCTTCTCCTGCGTTCCGATTGGCTAATAGTTCTCACTCACAAGCAGCGCGTCTATAGTAAGAGACGGTTCTTCAAGGGTTCTTTAATGAATGAAAAGGTTCTATGTAGAACCTTGAGTTATAATTAGAACCATCTGCATGTTTTCAAAGACACATGTGTTCTACAGACAGTGTTATACATGGTTCTAAATGGTTCGTCACTTACTTTAAAGGGTTCTTTAGTAAAGGAAATGGTTCTATGTAGAGCAATGAATTCTATACAAAACCATTTACATGCGGTTCAACATAAAATGGTTCTTCATACTGGTAGCGGAGGCGTTGTATATGGTTCTCTATATAGAACCTTTTTGCATGGATATATATATATATATATATATAGTGTAGTAAATCCCTGCATGTATAGTGACTTTTTTTTTTTTTTTTTTTTGTACTGTGTTTGTAACTGATACTGGCTGCTAAATTTCCTTCGGGATCAATAAAGTATCTATCTATCTATATATCTATCTATCATAGAACATTTGTGGGCATATGATCATGTTGGTCTTACTCGAATATAAGAATTGAATATCTATAGCTGACCTGCCGACCACACACACTCACACACACACAGTTACGTTATAGTATCATCTCTTCATATCTTATCATTCTGTAACATTAATTATCTAATACACATACAGACAGCACTACTCTAACACCTCAACTTTAATAACACACAGGCTAACCAACAGCACAGCAGCTACAGCTTCTCTCTCCTTTATAAACAGTAACCAGACCACCTGCAGCGTTAGCCTCCTAAATTATAATAAACCCTCAGACAGTCACTCCTAGCTAACAATAACAGAATAAAGAGTGATCAGAAATATGGACTGCTGATAATGACTGTAATGTGTTGGTTCTGAGTGATAAAGTACAAAAACACTACTTTGCAAAACGTACTAGACACACAACAGTCAAATAAAGCCCTGACACCGTGTGTGCGCGCGATGTGAAAAAAAATGCTGGATCATACCATTTTACAAGGCAATGGACTATAATCTTTAGGGTGCTGGGACTCTAAACTAGGGCTAGCTGCGCCCCTGGTCTGAAGTTTGGGACGTGGCCGGAGAGTAATGTAACTTTACGTTTCAGAGAGTTTTCTGACTAAAAGTTAATATAAACGTTAGCTAACCCAAACCCTTCTAGTCTGTTACCATAACAACACATTATACTAAAGCCGTTTTACTGCAGTATATTTTGCTGTTTATTGCTCTCATCACTGAACTCGCGTTTAAAGCTGGCACGAGCTGCCCGACACTCAAACCTTAACAAAGTTAAAGACCACCTAACAACCAGAGTCTGTTGCTAACAACAAACACAGCACGTGAATTGTGAATGCTGCCAAAACGCGCTTTTAAAATATTTCTGTTTCAGTTTTTCCTGTGGTTTAATT
Organism: Megaleporinus macrocephalus; assembly: GCA_021613375.1. Taxonomy (NCBI): domain Eukaryota; kingdom Metazoa; phylum Chordata; class Actinopteri; order Characiformes; family Anostomidae; genus Megaleporinus; species Megaleporinus macrocephalus. The sequence goes on from CM038712.1 coordinate 20,654,382, forward strand.
CTCAGGTGGGACAAATCTACCTGTTTCTGATATTGGGTGGGACACGTCCCCCAATCCCCCATTAAGGAAATGGTTCTAAACAGAACCATTTGCATGCTGTATATGGTTCTAACTATAACATTTTTGAGAATGGTTCTTTACAGCACTAAAAATGGTTCTCCTATTGTTACAAGTCTGACATTGTAACTATAAAATACATTTTAAAGGGGTCTATAGTTAAGGAAATGGTTCTATGTAGAGCAATGGGTTTAAAATATAATAATTTACATGCTGTTCAAAGTAAAATGGTTCTTCAGACTGATAATAAAGGTATTGTACATGGTTCTCTATATGGAACCTTTAAGAAAATTATACACTGTTAAAAATGGATCAAGCGTTATATATGGTTATATACGGTTATATGTAGAACCATGAGTTCTATACAGAACCATTTATATGCTGTATATTGTTCTAAATAGAACCTTTTTTAAAATGGTTCTATACAGCACTAAAATGTGTTCTCCTATTGTTACATCTTTACATTTTAAAGGGTATTTAGTTGAGAAATGGTTTTATGTAGAGCAATGAGTTCTAAATAGAACAATTTACTGTTGTTCAAGGTAAAATGAACACAAGCTTCAAAATGTAGCTATAGACTTTAATATTTTTAATGGGGTCCTTTGGTAAATTTGTGGAAAACAGAACAGATTTGTGGAGTGTGCTGTAAATGGTTATACACATTTGTAACACATTCTTCACCTACCTGTGTACAGGTAAACTGTAACAATACCTTCACCTACCTGTGTACAGGTAAACTGTAACAATACCTTCACCTACCTGTGTACAGGTAAACTGTAACAATACCTTCACCTACCTGTGTACAGGTAAACTGTAACACTACCTTCACCTACCTGTGTACAGGTAAACTGTAACACTACCTTTACCTACCTGTGTACAGGTAAACTGTAACATATTCTTCACCTACCTGTGTACAGGTAAACTGTAACACTACCTTCACCTACCTGTGTACAGGTAAACTGTAACATATTCTTCACCTACCTGTGTACAGGTAAACTGTAACACTACCTTCACCTACCTGTGTACAGGTAAACTGTAACAATACCTTCACCTACTTGTGTACAGGTAAACTGTAACAATACCTTCACCTACCTGTGTACAGGTAAACTGTAACACTACCTTCACCTACCTGTGTACAGGTAAACTGTAACAATACCTTCACCTACTTGTGTACAGGTAAACTGTAACAATACCTTCACCTACCTGTGTACAGGTAAAACTGTAACAATACCTTCACCTACTTGTGTACAGGTAAACTGTAAAAATACCTTCACCTACATGTGTACAGGTAACTGTAACCACTACCTTTCACCTACCTAGGTGTTCAGGTAACTGTAACAATACACTTCACCTACCTGTGTACAGGTAAACTGTAACAATACCCTTCACATACCTGTGTACAGGTAAACTGTAACACTACCTTTACCTACTGTGTACAGGTAAACTGATACATATCTTCACTACATGTGTACAGGTAAACTGTAACAATACCTTCACCTACATGTGTACAGGTAAACTGTAACAATACCTTCACCTAACTGTGTTACAGGTAAACTGTAAACAATACCTTCACCTACCTGTGCTACAGGTAAACTGTAACACTACCTTCACCTACCTGTGTACAGGTAAACTGTAACAATACCTTCACCTACTTGTGTACAGGTAAACTGTAACAATACCTTCACCTACCTGTGTACAGGTAAACTGTAACAATACCTTCACCTACTTGTGTACAGGTAAACTGTAACACTACCTTCACCTACTTGTGTACAGGTAAACTGTAACACTACCTTCACTACCTTGTGTACAGGTAAACTGTAACTATACCTTCACCTACTTGTGTACAGGTAAACTGTAACAATACCTTCACCTACTTGTGTACAGGTAAACTGTAACACTACCTTCACCTACTTGTGTACAGGTAAACTGTAACACTACCTTCACCTACTTGTGTACAGGAATGCTGTCAATCACACATGCTCATTAGAATATTAGGCTACGCCCCAACAGTTGTGATTTTTTAAATTATATTTTACTTTTGTTTCTTATTTAGCTTTTGAGAAATATTTCATATAACATTTTAATGGAACACTATTCCTGGAGGGGGCGGAGCTTTAAACCCCTGCCACTGAGAGTAACAGGTGAGAAACCAGGTGTACAGCAGGTTACTGCAAGTAAAACAAAAACTATATCTGTTGATAGGGTCAGGTAAAGTTGGAACTCATTGGGCCACACGGCGGCGCACTTTAGTGAGAGGAAAAAAAACGTTAAGGACGGGACAGGATGTACACAAGACAGATCTTCAGGACCACGGTGGTAGACCACCTCACCGTAATAAAAAGCCAAAGTCCAAAGTCCACGGTAATAAGGAGACTTCAAGTAGGAACCTGGGAAACTACCAGCCAATCACAGGACAGGAGGGAGTGTACGCCTCAGCAGGAGGCAGGGCTTTTCTGCATACAGGTGGGGGGGGGGGGGAGTTTAGCAAACTGAACAGTAAAAGGAGGATCGATCAGTAGCTGGTGACAGTTCAGATAAGCTCAGTCTGGCAGACTAGTTGGGCTACTGACCCATGGGTTGCTGACCTTTAGGGACAACCAGCAGATTTACAGCAGCAGTGAAGCAGATGTTTATTATATTCCACCTGAAACCAAGGGGTTCCCAGGATTGGGAACGGTCAGATACTGCTGACTGGCATCTAATCATGATCTGTAGGAATATTAATATCAGCATTGGGACTGATCTGGAATCAGTACAGAAACAATAACACAGATAATGACTAATTCAGTAATGCTATTCAGTCTTGATATCACAGCATAAAGTCCAACAGGTGAGTCCAGATTCATTGGTTGGGTTTCTGAAGGGGACCTGAAGCTCTGTTTACATTATCAGGCTTAAGTGACTCAAATCTGATTTTTTGGCTTAACGTGACAGATCTGACACTGATCTGAGACCTGTGCAAATGTGACCTTATCTTTACAAATCAGATTAGACCCACTTTCACATGTGCTCCTAGATCAGATACAAATCAGATTTGTGGGCAGATTTCATGTGTCACTCAGTCACACACGAGGGGGCAGTGACACACACACGACGGGGCAGTGAAACATACACACGCACACCCCCTCACCCACACAACCCTTAGTTAGCACAACCACTAGGGGGGAGTTGAAACGTCCACACACAAACAGGGCAGTAAAGCCCACACACGTGAACACGAACACTAGTGGCAGTGAAACGCATGCACGCACGCACTAAGGGGGAGTGAAACACCCACACCAGGGGGCAGTGGAAAAACACACACAGCCCTTAGTTAACACAACCACTAGGGGGGAGTGAAACACACACACACAGGGCAGTGAAACACACACACAGCCACAAACACTAGTAGCAGTGAAACACCCACACACCAGGGGGCAGTGAAACATCCACACACAAGGGGCAGTTTAACACACGCACATACAAACACTAGTGGCAGTGAAACCAGCAGGCAGTGGAAAAACACACACACAGCCCTTAGTTAACACAACCACTGGGGAGAGTGAAACACCCACACACACACAACCTAGTTAAACACAACCACTAGGGAGGAGTGAAACATGCCATGTGACTTGGGGCCCAAAGTCATTTGCATACAAGTGCACACACACGTCCAAGAACACGTTTATAAAAGGCAATTTTTATTCACTACTTCTGCTATACATACAGTACAGACCACACACAGTATGTACAAACATCAAAGAACAAAACATTAAAAGAAATAAATGATTAATTACTCCTTAAACCAGGCGGGCGTGCAACCTGGACCTCCTTCTCAGCTGCGGGACATGCTGGTGTCTTTCACTCCAGACTGATCTGATAAGACACTCAACACAGTTTCAGCTTTCCGTCAGTCTCTTATCAGATCAAAGCCCCACCTGCTCTACTCAGATCACAGGGAAACGTAAACACACGGAATGAACGAGGAAGGAATAAAAACATTAAAAAAACAATCATTAAATACGCCAGAATCGGCTCTCAGTTCTTGCTGAAGGCGAAGGCCGAGAGCTTGGCTGACGTGTTCAGAGGCTTTTTCTTCTTCGCACTGTTCTCATCCAACTCCATCTCTCCATCCACCTCTTTATTTTCCTCCTCCTCCTCCCGCTTCCTTTTCTTCAGCTCCGCTCCATCCCCCGACCCACCTTTCGCCTTCTCCGTCCACTTCTGCTCAGGAGAGAATAAGAAATGTCAGCGTGTGCATGACGTCGGATTACAGGTTAAATTTTTATATACGGGTCTATGTAACCGGACTCCTCCCACAGACCAAACACATGCCTGTTAGGTTGATGATTCACTCTAAACTGCCCGTAGGTGTGAGAGTGTGTGCTGGCTATGCGATGGACTGGCGACCTGTTCATGGTGTACCCGCCTTTGCCCGATGACGCTGGGATTGGCTCCAGTTGAGAAGCATAATTTACTTTTACACCACACAAATCTAGCTTTGAGCCCCTTGTGGTCATCGAGCATGTGTGGACACAATGAGGATACAGAATCCGAGCCCTCCTCCTCCAACATGGTCTTCTTCCGCCTCTTCCCAGACTCTGCCGTGATATCCATGCTGGGAATACTGAGCTGTTTCTGCTTAAAGCTGCTGAAGACCCATATCTGCTGACGTGGTACTAAAGAGTGCTACTCAGCTCTCGCGACAGGTCTCGCACACACTCTGTAAGAGTTACATTGAGATATAGCCGGCGTTCCAGACCCAAAGTGGAAATAACCGAGGTGTTGGTCTCCATGATATAAGTTTGAGTAACATTAAAATGATACTGAAGCTGATATTTAAAGGTAAGCTTCTTACAGAATGTTGAAATAAACAATTTAAGGGCTTCTTGTTCATTTAAGTACCTTAATTCTCAGATTGACTGTCAAAATAATCAATTACTTAAACACATTCAACAGTAGGACTGTGTGTTGGCAAGAACCTGGTGATACGATAAAGGCGCAATGATTCGATATACAGTGATATATTGCGATACTGCAAAGCGAGATATATATATCGTGATTTTTTTAAATATAATTTTAGGAAAACACATACAGTATCTGAATATTCCTACAAACATTTTATGTCTTAACGAGATGAGACTATAGAACAGAACTTGTATATAACTTTAAGTAGTCCTTGTACAGCAGTGTAGATTTAATGTCTTCTTAAAGTAACTCATTAAAGTAAGCCATTAATGTCCAAACAGCTGGCAACACAAGTGAGTACACCTCACAGTGAACATGTCCAAGTTGTGCCCAAAGGTGTGACCACCATTATATCTTATTGCTCTTGGGCGTGGAATTCACCAGAGCTGTACAGGTCGCTACTGGAATCTTCTCCTCCATGATGACATTACAGAGCTGGTGCATGTTGGACACCTTCCGCTTTAGGATGCCCCACAGGTGCTCAATGGTGTTTAAGTATGGAGATGCACTTAGCCAGTCCATCACCTTTTGGAGGTGTGTTTAGGGTCCTTATCATACTGCCATGCAGCCCAGTTTCCAGGAACCCATCCATCACCACAAAACATATCATGCCACTATTTAACAGTAACATTTCTTCCCCACACCTATAAAGTAGATGGCATGTATATGTGGTGGGACGAGCACAGAAATTAAAACAGCTGCTGTCTGAGAGTAACTGCTATTGACACACAGAGCAGCTCCTGCCAGTCCAGGCGCATTGGTTTCCTCAGTGAGTGGACAAACGCGGTGGGCATTACGGAGGCCAATGATGAGTCACCAAATATATTTCACTTATGAGAGCCTGAGCCCACTCCACACGTTCACCACCCATCCACCCCTCAGTTTCTATTCATTCATCTCTGAAACACACTCAGAACCAGCCCCCCCCCTTCTCAAAATTAACATAAGATCAATGAGCTCAGCCCTCATACCCCACCTCCCTGCAACCCCCCCCAGGCCATGTTTCCAGAGCAACAGGCGGCCAAACCAGAACACCCCCACAACACAAACACAGACGTCTGCTTTAATATAACCTCGGGATCTGGGGTCATACGTTTAAGCAGCTGTAAGTAACTGGCTTTATATTATATATCTAATAAAAGCTAGTTTATCTTAATAGATTTACTGAAAAGTATGTTTCAGCTACAAAATTACTATGTTGGAGACACGTGCTTTTCTTTAGGACAGAGACGTGATGTGGGAATTTTATTTATTGTTGGGATACGGGAAATACGTGCAAATATATTTATTCATATATTTAGTATTCATGTATTAATTTTTAATCAGTATGTATGTGATATTGTCGGTATGTAATAAGTCTAAAACTAATAAGCATCAGTAAACAAAAAGAAATGTTTATTCTTTCAGTTGAAAACAAAAAAATAAAATGTTTGTAAAAGGAATAAGATGTGAGCTGTTTCACTGGCTTCAGTACAAACTTGAAACATTTTTGTCCTGGAAAAGCATAAAAACACAAACACACTTCACATCTGGAGTGTGTGGAGCATTCTGGCCTTCACTGAGTGGTCTGCAGAGTGCACAGTCACGAACACCACCGGAACAAGGGATTATGATGTGTACGTACACACACACAGGGCAATAACCAAAGAAATATATATATATTTCTATCAATTAATCTAATACTAAAATATAAATACACACACACTTAAATGTATTAAACCCATTATTTAAACACTATTTTAATAATAACTGAAAGCAGTGAATGTATTGAAACGTAGCTCAAAAATGAACAGTTCCCTCTCCTCAGACCTCAACCCTTCTGAAAAACCTGCCTCTGATTTCCACCATCACTCAGGAGGAAATGCCACCTGATATGGAAAACGTGACCTTTCTGCAGATCCACCTGCTGAAGTTGTGAGCAAAGCTTTATGAAGAACCCTCAACTACAGCTGCGGAGACAGAACCCCTTCAGTGTTTATACTGCACGTCACAGAGACCGTCAGACAGTAAACACTACACACTGCAGATTCATACTGGATTAGAATCACTCCACAGTTATTACTACCATCAGACTGTAAACACTACACACACTGCAGATTCATACTGGATTAGAATCTCTTCTCACCAGTCTGTCCTCGGCTGAGAGGGTGCGGAAGCGGCCCATGGCCTCTTTAATGATCTCCGTCTCTTCCAGGTCAGGATTGTCGGCGAGGATGTTTTTCCGGTTCTCCTCGAGCCACATCTGGAAACCTGTCTTAGGTCTGAGAGAAACAATCACACAGAGTTAACAAGACCACAAATCACTGCAGCTAGTGAACAACTACTGTGGCTACACAACCAGCCCAGTTACTTGTACTCAGCATGTGTGTACTTGTCTGACCGTCGGTGTGTCTCCTCTTACAGAAGAACATTTACAGTCTCTGACTTTACGGAGCCTCTCAGGAGGAACCTGACTATCAAACTCAGTTGTTTAGTATGTACTAGACTGGACCCAGTGGTCACTGCTGGGCAGTTGCGCTCAGTGTTTAGTATCATTTAGTTTAGCAGAACCTCTGAGCTGCAACTCTGAGAACTACAGTGTGGTATAGAAGTAGATGACTTTGGACAGTTGGGATCTGCATGCCGCTGGACCCCCCATGTGCGTTTATGTGCAGAGTTCTAGTAAAATAGGCTAAAAGTCATCTGAGCAGGCCACATAAGAGCGCTTGTTTTGCTGCACTGACCAGGTCAAAGGTAAGGTGGCCCCTCAGTGAGCGCTGTAAGGAAGGAGGGATTCCCAACTGCAGGTAGTTTGTGTATAAGCTTGTAGTTCTCTAGCAGCGCTGTGTGTGTGTGTGTGTGTGTTAGTCAACACTGGTTAAACTTTGCGCTTGTACTCTGGAAAACAGCTTGCGAGCACAGCTGACTGACAGCTGCTGTTGCTAAGCAACAGCAAGATGCTCAGCCAGGTGGTGCACTTGATGTTTTTATTTTTTCTGCCTTCAAAAAACAGCGTGGACCCCCGAGGCCATCGGAGAAAAATCATACATAAGAATAAAACAAGAGAACAGTGCATTCAAAACAAGTTCTTCCTCAGAACCAAACAGCACCATCAGGTCTGCAGGTATTACAGAGCTGGGCAGAGAGGCAAAGACCCCATATAGATACTAATACTTAAAGAAATTGTAATTATATTATATTGCTCACTAAATCTGCTAAACTTGAGTGATTTTGCTTGCTTTATAGTCGTGGGCTGGATGTTGGGGAACCAGTGATGTGATCGGAGTGTCATGGTTTGATCCCCTGAACTGACACGACAACAAAAGTTGCCTTAAACGAGACAACAAACCCGCAACTGGTTCCTGGGTACTGCGGATAGGGCTGCTCACCACTCCGGGCAAGTGTGCTCACTGTCCCCTAGTGTGTGTGTGTGTGTGTGTGTGTGTGTGTGTGTGTGTGTGTGTGTGTATTTTACTGTCCCCTTGTGTGTTTTACTGCCCCCTAGTGTGTGTTCACTAGTGTGCGTATGTAGGTGTTTCACTATCCTTGTGTGTGTGTGCGCACATATGGGTGTTTCCCTGCCCCCTAGTGTGTGTATGTATGTATTTCACTGTGTGTGTGTCTGCAAAAACATTAAAGACCTTTATAAATGAAATATTAGCACTTTACACGTAGGAGTAATAGTAATAGAGTTACTATAGCTCCAATCCTACCTCGTGTTCTCTGCATTATCTACTGCTGCTGGAGCCTCTACGGTCTGTTTCTCTGTCACTTTCTCCGTTTGTTTCTCCTCCAGCTTCTTTGCAGCTCCTTTATTCACACTCATCTGCAGCAGAGTGGCCTGAGCCTGAAACAAACAATCCACAGGCTCATAATCTCTATTTACAGACTTGCATGCAGTGTTAATGAAGTGTTAATCTGGATAATGTTCCTGCTGTGAACATGTTTCAGATAACAGGACAGTCCCTGTCTGACGGGTCAGAAGTGAGGTTTATGAAAGCTGAGTGACCGGCTGGGCTCCACTGCTCTGCTCTGCGTGTTTGATCACTAGGCTGTACCTTGCTCCTGGGTTTAGGTGCCAGAGGCTTCAGCACTGGAGCTTTGCTCTGCTTTGAAGAACCGGTCAGCACAGAAGGTTTCCTGCTGGACATGGTCATGGTGTCCAGAACATTAGTCACTCTGGGCTGACCAGCAGGAGATCCGGACGACTTGCCTGCACCAGCGACCTAGACGTTAAATAACCAGATTAATATTAAAGACAAACATGTTGCTAGACTATTGCTACAGTGTCCCAGGGTGTTGGTAATGTGTTGCTAGGCTATTGCTACAGTGTCCCAGGGTGTTGGTAATGTGTTGCTAGGCTATTGCTACAGTGTCCCAGGGTGTTGGTAATGTGTTGCTAGGCTATTGCTACAGTGTCCCAGGGTGTTGGTAATGTGTTGCTAGGCTATTGCTACAGTGTCCCAGGGTGTTGGTAAAGTGTTGCTAGGCTATTGCTACAGTGTCCCAGGGTGTTGGTAATGTGTTGCTAGGCTATTGCTACAGTGTCCCAGGGTGTTGGTAAAGTGTTGCTAGGCTATTGCTACAGTGTCCCAGGGTGTTGGTAATGTGTTGCTAGGCTATTGCTACAGTCTCCCAGATGGTTGATAAATATGTGATGCTATACTATTAATATGGCATCCCAGCTGGTAACTAATGTTCCGCTATACTACTGCTATAACATCCCAAGGGGTTACTAATATGCTGCTAGGCCATTGCTGCAGTATCCCAGGTGGCTGCTAATGTGCTGCTAGGCTACTGCTACAGTATCCCAGGTGGTTACTAAGGTGAGGCTAGAAAATTTTGACAGAATCCCAGTTGGTTGCAAATCTACTGCTAAGCTTACTGCTGTAGTATGTGCTCCTAGACTATCACTACAGTATCCTAGGACGTATTCTCACCTTAAAAGGGTTCACACGGCCTTCTTTACTGACTGGAAATGGGGATTAAAGGTAAAGATTTACAAAACAAATTTGCAATTAAATCATATTTCAACATGGATATGCATGATTATATAGAAAAATAATTTGAGTACTGTATCATTGCTATTACTCGCCACATTATTTGTGTCATACTCTGTAACTTATTTAAATCTAAGAATTCTGTGAACAAGTAATGAAAAAGATAAAAAAAAGATTTTATACATTTTCATATTAAATACTTCAGAATGTGTACTTACATACATACACACCTACATCAGTCCAGTCGATTCATTATGATCTTACACTCACCTGGTTTAGGGGAAGGTTTTTCAGGTGATCCTTTAGGGCCTTTGCTGAACGGGTTAATACCTGCAAAGTCAATCACACAAACAGAATTCACTCAGTTTTATTCAGAGTATTTAGAAACACCTATTAAACCAAGTCTTGCATTAATACTGTGACTTCCTGTTTGTTTGTTTATTAACTTCTACACCACCGTTAACCATTTAGCGATACCTGAGTCACAATCAGTCAGAATTCAGTGCCCTAGAATTCCAAATCCCAAATCAGTAACATCTGAAAAACCTATTAGGAGTTTAATGTATGATCGTTCTTCGTCTAGCTCTAATCTATCTGGCTGATATAATGTCCACCTCAGCAGTAACAGAAAAGTATTCCTACGTGGCCTCCTGCTTTCTGCTTCATCCTCTGCCTCCATCGGTTCTTCCTGTACGTCCTCTTCCTCTTCATACTCCTCCTCGTTCTCCTGCGCTGCTCTGCTGCTGGAGAGTCTGGATGCTCTGTTAGACTGATTAAACCTGTTAAGACAACACATACTTTTATCCAGGGTTGCGGCACAACTCCTTCAATTTGAAACAAAATGTTTAAACCAAATAAACCATTTAGAAGCAACTTCACGCCATTTTTATAATTTCTGCATAATTAAATTATTAAGTTCAGAGTCGTCCAGAATTACAGTGATAGGAATCAGAGGTCAATACAAACCACCAGAGAACCTACATGTGGCCTCTGGGAATTTACAGGGAATGTTGAGAGTAAAATAGTGATAAATCTGAAAGTAAATACATAAATAAAACAAACAACTTCATATATACACATACACAACCAGCCATACTAAAACCAGCTCCCTGTATCTACACTCAATGTCCATAGTATCAGCTCCACTGACCATACAGGAGCTACACTTACAGACTGTAGTTCATCTGATTCTCTGTATACTTTATTACTCTGTTCTTTAATGATCAGGACCCCCACAGAGCAGGCATTATTAGGGAGGTGGGTCATTCTCAGCACTGCAGTGGCACTGACATGGTGGCAGTGTATTGTGCTGGTGTGAGTGGATCAGACACAGCAGTGCTGCTGCAGTAATTAAACACCTCAGTGTCACTGCTGGACTGAGAATCGTCCACCAACCAAAACTATCCAGACAACAGTGTCCTGTGGGCAACGTCCTGTGTCCACTGATGAAGAACTAGAGAACACAAACTGTGCAGCAGCAGATGAGCTACTGTCTCTGACTTTACATCTACAAGGTGGACCAGCAAGTAGTAGGAGTGTCTAATAGAGTGGACAATAATAAACAGTAATAACAATAATAAAACTTTTTTTTTTTTTTTTTTTTTAACAGTGGCAGCTCAAAGTGCTTTACAGAAAGTTTATCAGTAATAACAGAAACTCATTAGCAAAGAAAAAGCTCAGCTTTAAAGCTACTAAGACATTTTATTGAAGCGCTCAGTTAAAGACAGACATTTATATACGTGTTGTAAAAGTGACTAAACTTGACTGTCTAATAAAAGCTGAACTGAGCTCCACAGTTTAGTGACGTTCTGTGATGTAGCAGGTTCTAGATTATTTAGAGCTTTATAGACGAGTACAGGAGTTTAAAGTCTAGTCTAAAAGATACAGGTAATCAGTGCAGCTCTTAAAACAGGACTGATCTGAGCTCTGTTTAGTGTTGGTTAGGATCTGAGCTGCTGCATTCTGGACCAGTTGGAGTGTTTTCTGAGGAACTCCAGTAAGAGACTATTACAGTGACCAGCTCTGCTGTAACAAACACATGAACGAGTTTCTGTGTCGCTCTGAGCTGGAAAAGCTGAACATTAGTAGCTTTTTATCATCTGAAAAATATTCACTAAAGTAACTACTATGTTTACATGCAGGATGAAGTAGAGCTTAGAGTCTAAGATCACACCCAGGTTATGTACTTTAGGGTTGATATTAGTAGCTAAAGTACTAAATCTGTCAAAAAGTATTATCTGAGTTTCTGTACCAATAATAATCAGTTTTCTTTTGATTAAACAGTAAAAAATGTTGTACATGGAAGTTAGAATGAAATGAAGATCTAAAATGTATCAGCTGGAGATGCATGAATAACCCAAGAGCAGCAGCGTCTGTTCATTAGACCCAAATCAGCTGGATTTGTAGGGCTACAACAGGCTGGTTGCAGGTCATTATGTCCAGTATAACTGCTTTTCCCTGATACAGTCATCACGGCAAAGGCCGGAAACCATGATTCATTTCATCCAAACTATTAATAATCAGCTTTCAGGACCAGCGCACACTATTTAGTTTAATGCTTTTACAAAAGGACAGTTAAACTGGCAAACGCTCAAATGAATCATATTTACCGACAGACCACCTTCCCTGCAGTAACGTCTCATTTATATACACTTATGACCTTTTATAATTACAGCCAATATCATCATCAACAGGTTCTCACGCTATACATTCAGACTGAGCAGTCCGTACAAGTTTTATTAGAAATGCCTGTAAAGGATAAAAAAAATAAATAAATAGTAATATTTGTAAAGACGTATTTTCATTACAGACTGTGTCTCTTAAATTTATTACGAATTTAATAAAATTCGTACTTCTTAAAATACATACATCTCTTTTTACACTTAACTGCTATTAAATTTTCTCTGTACACTTTAGTTTTAGGCACTATTCTTAAAACAATAATCATGCCACAACAATATAATATATATCATCATTGTCCAAATAAAAACATGCATCTCTAAAAAGGCAATCTTTTCTTTTAAGTCAATGGAACCAGAACGCTTTCCAAGCACTGGAGCATTTCTATTGGTCCATTCATCATAAAAATGTTACACAGGAAATGGCAACTTCTGCGCTCAAACCATGTAGAAAAAAGTCAAAAATAAATAAATAAATAATAAATATAAAAATTAGTTCAATAACCAAATATGGTTTGTGGATAATATTTTTTTTCTTTCCAAAACATTTGACAGTCAGTATTAAATATAAATACTAATATATTGTCACTGTCCAAAACAAACAAACAAACAAACAAACAAACAAACGCATCTTCATTTTTGTCTATATTTTTCTATATCATTTGAACACGACAGGTGCCGTTTTACACGGTGTGAAAATTTTAGGAAGACCAATAGAAATGATCCAAAACAACTTGGAACGCATTCTGGTTCCATTGACTTACATTAAAAGTATAGTTTGTTTTTGGCTTCTGCGTTAAGTTCGAGATACTGGTTTTCCTTTGGTCTGCAATAACATAAATTACCCACCTAAAATCAGCCACCTGTAATGCAGCGTTAGGTCCTTCTTGCCTTTTTTTGTCCATCAGTGTTCACTATGCGTCCATTGGCCACCTTCACAATACCTCATCTAAAGACAGGTTAAACCAAAACCAGGTATGTCTGCAGTAGACATAGTGAAGTTTCTATTTGGTTGGAGTTCCCCTTTGTATCTAATTGGGTCTGATCTCTGAAGAAGCTCTACTCACAAGTCTATATAGTCAGTGATGACTCTCTGAATCCAAGTCATGTCATAGCACCTGGTACTCAGAACCTACCCTGTGCTTTGTGCTGTGCTGTGATAGGCTGGCTCCTCATCTGGTTCCTCCTCCTCCTCCAGCTGATTGGCCTTCTCCAGAGCAAGCTCGTTGAGCCTCTGAGCCAGAAGCATCCGCCTGGAGCGCGAGGCGTAGCGAATGGCCAAAGTGACCACACTCTGGGTCATCATCTCCGCCAGCTCCACACAGCGGAACTCGCGCTCCAGCTTACACGACAGCTGAGAAGAAAAAAAAAAAATGTTTTAAATGATAATTCCAGATGAAGGGCTGCACAGATTAGTCTGCAAATATATTCACTAGTACTCCTGTACAAGCTTGTCCAACGTAGCAACAGTAACTATGATAGAAAACAGACAAATGGCATCCTGGTCTGAATTAAAGCTGAACCTCAGCTCAGATAGACATCTTCATACATCATATGCAAGCTCTGCGCGTCAGCTATCAATTAGCAGAGAAATCCAAAGCAGGTGCGTCTGACTGAGTCTAGCTTTCTTCCTGCTCAGATCATCTGAGAGACTTACAGCAAACATCTTCATCAGAACTTCCTGCTGCTCCTTCTCCTGCTGCCTCTGGCTCTCCTCATTGACCTCATAGCCGCTGGAGGACAGGAAGCTGTAGTGGTTGTGGAAGAGAACCGAGCGCCAGTACTGCTCCTGTTAAACACACACATTGAAGGTCTGTGTAAAGACTGTACGAGTACCTTCACCTGCAAGGAACATTTTGGAGATTTTTCTTTAGAGGGTCATATATATATATATATATATATATATATATATATATATGCGCACAGATACATAGTTAGGCCCAGAATTATTTGGACAGTGACATCTTCATAATTCGGAGTCTCCTTGCCACCACATATTGGATTTGAAATAAAAAACCTGGAATGCAACTGAAGTGCAGACTTTCAGATTTATTTCAAGGGGTTGAACAAAAATATCCTATAAAACGTTCAGGAATTGCAACCATTTTTCTACAAAGCCTCCTCATTTCAGGGGCTCAAAAGTAATTAGACAGATTAACATCATCATAAATAAAATGTTCATTTTTAATACTTGGTTGAAAATCCTTTGCAGGTATTGACCGCCTGATATCTGGAACCCATGAACATCACCAAACGCTGGGTTTCCTCCTTTGTGATGCTTTGCCAGACCTTTACTGTTTTACTGCTCTCTGTATTTGCTCTCATGAAGTCTTCTCTTTATGGTAGACTTAGATACTGATACACCTACTTCCTGGAGAGTGTTCTTTACTTGGGTGGATGTTGTGAAGGGGTTATCTTCACCATGGATAGGATTCTGAGATCATCCACCACTAAGGTCTCCCCAGTTTTCCCCAGAATGTAGCAAATTTAGCCACTCCTAACATTTCCGCTCTCTTTCTGATTTATTTATATTTTGTTTCAGTCTAATGATTGTCTGTTTCACTTCCACTGAGAGCTTCTTTGACTGCATACTGTGGGTTCACAGCAACAGCTTCCAAATAGAAATGCCACACCTGGAATCAACTCCAGACCTTTTAACCTGCTAAACTGTTGATGGATTACCAGGGAAATAGCCCACGTAGCCTATGAAATAGCTTTTAAGATAATTGTCCAATTACTTTTGTTCCCTAGAAAAAGAGGCAGCTTCATATTAGAAGAGCTGTAATTTCTAAACCCTTCCTCCAATTAGGATGTGTATTCCCTGAAATCAAAGCTAAGAGTCTGCACTTAAAGCCCACATTGAATATATAACTGTATCTTGAACATGTTTTGGTAAACAGCTAAAATACCAAAATGTGTCACTGTCCAAATATTTCTGGGCCTAACTGTACATACATACACATACATATACACACGTATACATGCACAAACAAATACATACATACATAAACACACACATACACACAGAGGTTTTATTCCAAGTGATTTTGGAGCTCTTCAATTCATCCATTCATCATTAAATTTCCACAGGATATAAACGACACCTGTGTTTTTTTTGTGGACAGCAACAATGCACACATGCGGGCACAACGCCCACACAAGCGCACACACACACACACTACATATTTAAGGTTCTTGATAGAACCGTTTTCTGGTTTTAAGAGAAAATCGAATCATTTTTAACAGAATGTAGAAGAAGTCACAAAAAAGCACAAACGAGAGGTTCACCTGGACGAGTCACACTCTGAACACCTGAGATGAACAGATAACGCTGGGTGTGAGCGATTTTCTGAGGCAGACGTTCTAATGCCAGCTAACAGGAAGAGTCTCAGATATCTGAGGAACCTGTGGGTGTATTTACTGTTCATGTCATGACATTACATAAAGTCATAAACTAAACCTGATTCTCAGACCCTGAAACTCTTAGGAGAAGGAAAAAGTTTGGTTTCAGTGTAAAGATCTCACACCACATACATGGCAGCTGCCGCTTTAAGGTACTGCAACAAAGTAATAAAAAGAGCGAAACTTTCGAGCGTGTCCGCATGTTTAACTGCGTGATCTCCGCATTTCTGCGAGTCATGGCGCACGCCACGTTTTTATTTTGCATTATGTGCAAAATACCGAAAATAGGCACCAAATTTTTGGACTTTTTGGTACTCGGTAGTACTGAGACGCTTCAGTCGGTACATTTTGGTACACAGCCCTAGTCATTTACATATATCAGTTTTACAGGCACAGTAACAAAAACAGCCGGTTTAATTCTAAGTGTTAATGAGAGAAGTTCCTTTAATACCTATTGATGAAAATAGATTTCATTAATTTCCAGTTCATTTCTGAGCATTTCTTCTGGTTGAATAATCAGTGTAAACACACTCAGAACACTACTACAGATGTAAAAGGGGTCAGCATATTAACTTTGACAGCCCTCGACCCTGAATACTCTGGCAAACATGTAGTTTGTTATTACAGGATAGATTTCTAAGGGTTAAAACAAAGGTTTCACTCTGAACTCTCACCTCCATCTGGCCTTTCTCTGTGCTGGTCTGACAGAGGGGCAGTTTGAAGGGCAGGATGGACACAGCGGGACGGGGAAGAGTTGGGGGGAAGCGAGAACCTTTACAGGGGATACACCTGCAGACAGAGAGGACAAGCCACAGTTCTAATTTCAGACAAAAAGATTCTGACAGACTGTAATACACTACAGGAAACGTAGGGGGCGACTGTCATTCTGACAGCCTGTAATGCACTACAGGAAGCGTAGGGGACGACGGTCATTCTGACAGACTGTAATGCACTACAGGAAGCGTAGGGGGCGACTGTAATACACTACAGGAAGCGTAGGGGGCGACGGTCATTCTGACAGACTGTAATACACTACAGGAAGCGTAGGGGGCGACGGTCATTCTGACAGACTGTAATACACTACAGGAAGCGTAGGGGCGACTGTCATTCTGACAGACTGTAATACACTACAGGAAGCGTAGGGGGCGACTGTCATTCTGACAGACTGCAATACACTACAGGAAGCGTAGGGGGCGACGGTCATTCTGACAGACTGTAATTCACTACAGGAAGCGTAGGGGGCGACTGTCATTCTGACAGACTGTAATACACTACAGGAAGCGTAGGGGGCGACGGCCATTCTGACAGACTAATACACTACAGGAAGCGTAGGGGGCGACGGTCATTCTGACAGACTGTAATACACTACAGGAAGCATAGGGGGCGACGGTCATTCTGACAGACTAATACACTACAGGAAGCGTAGGGGGCGACGGTCATTCTGACAGACTGTAATACACTACAGGAAGCGTAGGGGGCGACGGTCATTCTGACAGACTGTAATACACTACAGGAAGCGTAGGGGGCGACGGTCATTCTGACAGACTGTAATACACTACAGGAAGCGTAGGGGGCGACGGTCATTCTGACAGACTGTAATACACTACAGGAAGCGTAGGGGGCGACGGTCATTCTGACAGACTGTAATACACTACAGGAAGCGTAGGGGGCGACTGTCATTCTGACAGACTGTAATACACTACAGGAAGCGTAGGGGGCGACGGCCATTCTGACAGACTGTAATTCACTACAGGAAGCGTAGGGGGCGACTGTCATTCTGACAGACTGCAATACACTACAGGAAGCGTAGGGGGCGACGGTCATTCTGACAGACTGTAATTCACTACAGGAAGCGTAGGGGGCGACTGTCATTCTGACAGACTGTAATACACTACAGGAAGCGTAGGGGGCGACGGCCATTCTGACAGACTAATACACTACAGGAAGCGTAGGGGGCGACGGTCATTCTGACAGACTGTAATACACTACAGGAAGCATAGGGGGCGACGGTCATTCTGACAGACTAATACACTACAGGAAGCGTAGGGGGCGACGGTCATTCTGACAGACTGTAATACACTACAGGAAGCGTAGGGGGCGACGGTCATTCTGACAGACTGTAATACACTACAGGAAGCGTAGGGGGCGACTGTCATTCTGACAGACTGTAATACACTACAGGAAGTGTAGGGGGGCGACGGCCATTCTGACAGACTGTAATTCACTACAGGAAGCGTAGGGGGCGACTGTCATTCTGACAGACTGTAATACACTACAGGAAGCGTAGGGGGCGACGGTCATTCTGACAGACTGTAATACACTACAGGAAGCGTAGGGGGCGACGGTCATTCTGACAGACTGTAATACACTACAGGAAGCGTAGGGGGCGACGGCCATTCTGACAGACTGTAATTCACTACAGGAAGCGTAGGGGGCGAATGTCATTCTGACAGACTGTAATACACTACAGGAAGCGTAGGGGGCGACGGTCATTCTGACAGACTGTAATACACTACAGGAAGCGTAGGGGGGCGACGGTCATTCTGACAGACTGTAATACACTACAGGAAGCGTAGGGGGGCGACGGTCATTCTGACAGACTGTAATTCACTACAGGAAGCGTAGGGGGCGACGGTCATTCTGACAGACTGTAATACACTACAGGAAGCGTAGGGGGCGACGGTCATTCTGACAGACTGTAATTCACTACAGGAAGCGTAGGGGGCGACGGTCATTCTGACAGACTGTAATACACTACAGGAAGCGTAGGGGGCGACGGTCATTCTGACAGACTGTAATACACTACAGGAAGCGTAGGGGGCGACGGCCATTCTGACAGACTGTAATTCACTACAGGAAGCGTAGGGGGCGACGGTCATTCTGACAGACTGTAATACACTACAGGAAGCGTAGGGGGCGACGGTCATTCTGACAGACTGTAATACACTACAGGAAGCGTAGGGGGCGACGGCCATTCTGACAGACTGTAATTCACTACAGGAAGCGTAGGGGGCGACTGTCATTCTGACAGACTGTAATACACTACAGGAAGCGTAGGGGGCGACGGCCATTCTGACAGACTGTAATTCACTACAGGAAGCGTAGGGGGCGACTGTCATTCTGACAGACTGTAATACACTACAGGAAGCGTAGGGGGCGACGGTCATTCTGACAGACTGTAATACACTACAGGAAGCGTAGGGGGCGACGGTCATTCTGACAGACTGTAATACACTACAGGAAGCGTAGGGGGCGACGGCCATTCTGACAGACTGTAATTCACTACAGGAAGCGTAGGGGGCGACTGTCATTCTGACAGACTGTAATACACTACAGGAAGCGTAGGGGGCGACGGTCATTCTGACAGACTGTAATACACTACAGGAAGCGTAGGGGGCGACGGTCATTCTGACAGACTGTAATACACTACAGGAAGCGTAGGGGGCGACGGTCATTCTGACAGACTGTAATTCACTACAGGAAGCGTAGGGGGCGACGGTCATTCTGACAGACTGTAATACACTACAGGAAGCGTAGGGGGCGACGGTCATTCTGACAGACTGTAATTCACTACAGGAAGCGTAGGGGGCGACGGTCATTCTGACAGACTGTAATACACTACAGGAAGCGTAGGGGGCGACGGTCATTCTGACAGACTGTAATACACTACAGGAAGCGTAGGGGGCGACTGTCATTCTGACAGACTGTAATACACTACAGGAAGCGTAGGGGGCGACGGCCATTCTGACAGACTGTAATTCACTACAGGAAGCGTAGGGGGCGACGATCATTCTGACAGACTGTAATACACTACAGGAAGCGTAGGGGGCGACTGTCATTCTGACAGACTGCAATACACTACAGGAAGCGTAGGGGGCGACGGTCATTCTGACAGACTGTAATACACTACAGGAAGCGTAGGGGGCGACGGTCATTCTGACAGACTGTAATACACTACAGGAAGCGTAGGGGGCGACGGCCATTCTGACAGACTGTAATTCACTACAGGAAGCGTAGGGGGCGACTGTCATTCTGACAGACTGTAATACACTACAGGAAGCGTAGGGGGCGACGGCCATTCTGACAGACTAATACACTACAGGAAGCGTAGGGGGCGACGGTCATTCTGACAGACTGTAATACACTACAGGAAGCGTAGGGGGCGACTGTCATTCTGACAGACTGTAATACACTACAGGAAGCGTAGGGGGCGACAGTCATTCTGACAGACTGTAATACACTACAGGAAGCGTAGGGGGCGACGGTCATTCTGACAGACTGTAATACACTACAGGAAGCGTAGGGGGCGACTGTCATTCTGACAGACTGCAATACACTACAGGAAGCATAGGGGGCGACAGTCATTCTGACAGACTGCAATACACTACAGGAAGCGTAGGGGGCGACGGTCATTCTGACAGACTGTAATACACTACAGGAAGCGTAGGGGGCGACGGTCATTCTGACAGACTGTAATACACTACAGGAAGCGTAGGGGGCGACAGTCATTCTGACAGACAGTAATACACTACAGGAAGCGTAGGGGGCGACTGTCATTCTGACAGACTGTAATACACTACAGGAAGCGTAGGGGGCGATAGATCTTTTACTGTTCCATTGAAAAAGTGCTCTATATGATCCACATAGTTATTCTAAAAGTGTTTTACTGCAACATAAAGAAGGAAATCACTGAGTGCTGGGTCTCTGTGTCTCACCTGAGTTGCTGTGGGTTCTCATGGATGCCGACCACCCAGTAGTGGTCAGACTTGCTCTTACAGCTCTCTCTGGTATTGCAGACAGGAGTCCAGGTGTTTCCCATTGAGCGATTCAGCATCCGCACCTCGCCCTCAGAGTCCACCGAACACGGGGTCCCTGCAGCACGACGAGATATTATGATGCTAATGTCAGACGTGCCCCGTTCTCTCTTCTCCAACTACCTTTCAAAGAGCCGCCAGTGAAGGAGGAGAGGAAGCACAACAGGATAGCGGATGACTCACCCTCTGCACTGAAGCCCACCCAGGCCAGGTAGGATTTGCAGGACAGCGGCAGCGGCTCACCGTGAATGATCTGCCGCTTTTTCCGGCCGAGCTGCAGCAGCTGAACCCCCAGAGCCTGATCTCCATCAAAACCAGTACCTGATATCACAGAGCAAGATTAGTTTTAACAGACGCTCAGTTTCAAACAGCTACCTGATATAATAAAGTATTAAGTATTAAGTAAATCCTGAGCGTTCTCTAAAATCCTAACATTAGAAGAGGACAGAATTCACTGCACAAACACCTGAAGTACCAGGTACACTGGAACTGCCGTTCCTCTGGCCAGTAGTGCAAGTTTGGCACTGACAGGATGTAACGCTACTCAGTTTAGTTCTGTATATTTAATAACACTTGCAGCTCAAATCAACAAGCTTTTCACCTCCATGTGAGAATTAAACTACAACAGTAAGTTGCAGCATCAATCTCTTTTCCAAGAATTATCATTTCATAACCTGTCTTCTAAGGTGACATACAAAAGTGTCATTTGTTTATTATTTCAGCCTGTACACCCACACCCACACTTAAACACCCACAATTAAACACCCACAATTAAACACCCACAATTAAACACCCACACACCCCCACAATTAAACACCCACAATTAAACACCCACAATTAAACACCCACACACCCCCACAATTAAACACCCACAATTAAACACCCACACACCCACAAACCCACAATTAAACACCCACAATTAAACACCCACACACCCCCACAATTAAACACCCACAATTAAACACCCACACACCCACAATTAAACACCCACACACCCACAATTAAACACCCACAATTAAACACACACACCCACAATTAAACACCCACAATTAAACACCCACACACCCACAATTAAACACCCACAATTAAACACACACACACCCACAATTAAAAACCCACACACCCCCACAATTAAACACCCACACACCCCCACAATTAAACACCCACACACCCCCACAATTAAACACCCACACACCCACAATTAAACACACACACTTAAACACCCACACCCACAATTAAACACACACAATTAAACACCCACACCCCCACCCCCACAATTAAACACCCACACACCCCCACAATTAAACACCCACACACCCCCACAATTAAACACCCACACACCCCCACAATTAAACACCCACAATTAAATACCCACACACCCACAATTAAACACCCATACACCCACAATTAAACACCCACACCCCCACAATTAAACACCCACAATTAAACACCCACACACCCCCACAATTAAACACCCACAATTAAACACACACACACCCACAATTAAACACCCACAACCCCACAATTAAACACCCACACACCCACAATTAAACACCCACAATTAAACACCCACACACCCACAATTAAACACCCACACTTAAACACACACACACCCACAATTAAACACCCACAACCCCACAATTAAACACCCACAATTAAACACCCACACACCCACAATTAAACACACCCACACACCCACAATTAAACACCCACAATTAAACACACACACACCCACACACCCACAATTAAACACCCACAATTAAACACACACACACAATTAAACACCCACACACCCCCACAGTTAAACACCCACACACCCCCACAATTAAACACCCACACACCCACAATTAAACACACACAATTAAACACCCACACCCACAATTAAACACACACAATTAAACACCCACACCCCCACCCCCCACATTAAACACCCACACAACCCCCACAATTAAACACCCACACACCCCCACAATTAAACACCCCACACACCCCCACAATTAAACACCCACAATTAAATACCCACACACCCACAATTAAACACCCATACACCCACAATTAAACACCCACACCCCCACAATTAAACACCCACAATTAAACACCCACACACCCCCACAATTAAACACCCACAATTAAACACACACACACACCCACAATTAAACACCCCACAACCCCACAATTAAACACCCCACACACCCACAATTAAACACCCACACACCCACAATTAAAACACCCACAATTAAACACCCACAACACCCCACAATTAAACACCCACCACTTAAACACACACACACCCACAATTAAACACCCACAACCCCACAATTAAACACCCACAATTAAACACCCACACAACCCACAATTAAACACACCCACACACCCACAATTAACACCCCCACAATTAAACACACACACACCCACACACCCACAATTAAACACCCACAATTAAACACACACACACAATTAAACACCCACACACCAACCCCCACCAGTTAAACACCCCACACACCCCCACAATTAAACACCCCACACACCCACAATTAAACACACACAATTAACACCCCACACCCACAATTAAACACACACAATTAAACACCCACACCCCCACCCCCACAATTAAACACCCCCACCACACCCCCACAATTAAAACACCCACACACCCCCACAATTAAACACCCCAACACACCCCCACGAATTAAACACCCACAATTAAACACCCATACACCACTCACTTAAACACCCCACAATTAAACAACCCACACACCCACAATTAAACACCCACAATTAAACACCCACACCCCCCACAATTAACACCCACAATTAAAACACCACACACCCCCACAATTAAACACCCACAATTAAACACCACACACACCCCCACAATAAACACCCACAATTAAACACACACACACCCACAATAAAACCACACACACCCCCACAATTAACACACACACAATTAACACACACACCCCCACAATTAAAACCACCCACAATTAAACCCACCACAGCACTCCCCACAAATAACACCCACAATTAAACACCCACAATTAAACACCCACACACCCCACAATTAAACACCCACACACCCCCACAATTAAACACCCACAATTAAACACCCACAATTAAACACCCACACCCCCACAATTAACACCCACACACCCCCACAATTAAACACCCACACACCCACAATTAAACACCCACAACCCCACAATTAAACACCCCACAATTAAACACCCACACACCCACAATTAAACACCCACACACCCCACCCACAATTAAAACACCCACACACCCACAATTAAACACCCACAATTAAACACCCACACCCCCACAATTAAACACCCACACCCCCACAATTAAACACACACAATTAAACACCCACACACCCCACAATTAAACACACACAATTAAACACCCACACACCCACAATTAAACACACACAATTAAACACACACACACACCCACAATTAAACACCCACACACACCCACAATTAAACACCCACACACTCCCACAATTAAACACCCACAATTAAACACCCACACACCCCACAATTAAACACCCACAATTAAACACCCACAATGAAACACCCACACACCCCCACAATTAAACACCCACACACCCCCACAATTAAACACCCACACACCCCCACAATTAAACACCCACACACCCCCACAATTAAACACCCACACACCCCCCACAATTAAACACCCACACACCCCACAATTAAACACCCACACACCCCACAATTAAACACCCACACACCCCACAATTAAACACCCACTAAACACACAAACACCCACAATTAAACACCCACAACCCCACAATTAAACACCCACAATTAAACACCCACACACCCACAATTTAACTACACACAACCCACAATTAAACACCCACAATTAAACACCCACACACCCACAATTATACACTCACACACCCCCACAATTAATACACACACATATTAAACACCCCCACCTCACAATTAAACACACACAATTAAAACACACACCACCCACACATTAAACACACACAGATAAACACACACACACCCCCACAATTAAACACCCACACACTCCCACAATTAAACACACACAATTAAACACACACACACACCCACAATTAATACACCCACACACCTCACCCACATTACAACACCCCACACACTCCAAATTAAACACCACACACTCCCACAATTAAACACCCACAATTAAACACCCACAATTAAACACCCACACACTCCCACAATTAAACACCCACAATTAAACACCCACAATTAAACACCACAATTAAACACCCACACACCCCCACAATTAAACACCCACACACCCCCACAATTAAACACCCACAATTAAACACCCACACGCCCACAATTAAACACCCACAATTAAACACCCACACACCCCCACAATTAAACACCCACCACCCACAATTAAACACCCACAATTAAACACCCACACACCCCACAATTAAACACCCACACACCCCACAATTAAACACCCACAATTAAACACCCACACGCCCACAATTAAACACCCACAATTAAACACCCACACACTCCCACAATTAAACACCCACACTCCCACAATTAAACACCCACAATTAAACACCCACAATTAAACACCCACACACTCCCACAATTAAACACCCACAATTAAACACCCACAATTAAACACCCACAATTAAACACCCACACACCCCCACAATTAAACACCCACACACCCCCACAATTAAACACCCACAATTAAACACCCACACGCCCACAATTAAACACCCACAATTAAACACCCACACACCCCCACAATTAAACACCCACACACCCACAATTAAACACCCACACTTAAACACACACACCCCCACAATTAAACACCCACACACCCACAATTAAACACCCACACACCCACAATTAAACACCCACACACCCACAATTAAACACCCACACACACACCCACAATTAAACACCCACACACCCACAATTAAACACCCACACTTAAACACACACACACACACATACCCACAATTAAACACCCACAACCCCACAATTAAACACCCACAATTAAACACCCACACACCCACAATTAAACACCCACACCCCCACAATTAAACACACACAATTAAACACCCACACACCCCCACAATTAAACACCCACACACCCCACAATTAAACACACACAATTAAACACCCACACACCCCACAATTAAACACACACAATTAAACACCCACACACACCCACAATTAAACACCCACACACACCCACAATTAAACACCCACACACTCCCACAATTAAACACCCACAATTAAACACCCACACACCCCACAATTAAACACCCACAATTAAACACCCACACACTCCCACAATTAAACACCCACAATTAAACACCCACAATTAAACACCCACACACACACCCACAATTAAACACCCACCACCCCACAATTAAACACCCACAATTAAACACCCACACACCCACAATTAAACACCCACACACCCACAATTAAACACCCACACACCCACAATTAAACACCCACACACCCACAATTAAACACCCACACTTAAACACACACACACACACCCACAATTAAACACCCACAACCCCACAATTAAACACCCACAATTAAACACCCACACACCCACAATTAAACACCCACACCCCCACAATTAAACACACACAATTAAACACCCACACACCCCCACAATTAAACACCCACACACCCCACAATTAAACACACACAATTAAACACCCACACACCCCACAATTAAACACACACAATTAAACACCCACACACACCCACAATTAAACACCCACACACTCCCACAATTAAACACCCACAATTAAACACCCACACACCCACAATTAAACACCCACAATTAAACACCCACACACTCCCACAATTAAACACCCACAATTAAACACCCACACACACACCCACAACCCCACAATTAAACACCCACAATTAAACACCCACACACCCACAATTAAACACCCACACACCCACAATTAAACACCCACACCCCCACAATTAAACACACACAATTAAACACCCACACACCCCCACAATTAAACACCCACACACACCCACAATTAAACACCCACACACACCCACAATTAAACACCCACACACTCCCACAATTAAACACCCACAATTAAACACCCACACACCCCACAATTAAACACCCACAATTAAACACCCACACACTCCCACAATTAAACACCCACAATTAAACACCCACAATTAAACACCCACAATTAAACACCCACACACCCCCACAATTAAAACACCCACACACCCCCACAATTAAACACCCACACACCCCCCACAATTAAACACCCACACACCCACAATTAAACACCCACAACCCCACAATTAAACACCCACAATTAAACACCCCACACACCCACAATTAAACACACACACACACCCACAATTAAACACCCACAACCCCACAATTAAACACCCACAATTAAACACCCACACACCCACAATTAAACACACACACACCCACAATTAAACACCCACAATCCCACAATTAAACACCCACACACCCCCACAATTAAACACCCACACACCCCCACAATTAAACACACACAATTAAACACACACACCCCCACAATTAAACACACACAATTAAACACACACACACCCCACAATTAAACACACACATATAAACACACACACACCCCCACAATTAAACACCCACACACTCCCACAATTAAACACACACAATTAAACACACACACACACCCACAATTAAACACCCACACACACCCACAATTAAACACCCACACACTCCCACAATTAAACACCCACAAATAAACACCCACAAATAAACACCCACAATTAAACACCCACACACCCCCACAATTAAACACCCACAATTAATCACCCACACCCCCACAATTAAACACACACAATTACACACACACAATTAAACACCCACAATTACACACACACACAATTAAACACCCACACACCCGGACAATTAAACACCCACACACCCCCACAATTAAACACCCACACACCCCCACAATTAAACACCCACACACCCGGACAATTAAACACCCACACACCCCCACAATTAAACACACCACACACCCCACAATTAAACACCCACACACCCCCCCAATTAAACACCCACACACCCCCACAATTAAACACCCACAATTAATCACCCACACCCACAATTAAACACCCACAATTAAACACCCACACACCCACAATTAAACACCCACAATTAAACACCCACAATTAAACACCCACACACCCACAATTAAACACCCACAATTAAACACCCACAATTAAACACCCACAATTAAACACCCACAATTAAACACCCACACACCCCCCACAATTAAACACCCACACACCCCCACAATTAAACACCCACACACCCCCACAATTAAACCACCCACAACCCCACAATTAAACACCCACACACCCACAATTAAACACCCACACACCCACAATTAAACACCCACAATTAAACACCCACACACCCACAATTAAACACACACACACCCACAATTAAACACCCACAATTAAACACCCACAACCCCACAATTAAACACCCACACCCCCACAATTAAACACCCACAATTAAACACCCACAACCCCACAATTAAACACCCACACCCCCACAATTAAACACCCACACCCCCACAATTAAACACCCACAATTAAATTTGCAATATCTCTTGTGGTTTAAATGTAAACACAGGAAGTTGCAACAACAACTGCTGTTCTGGTGCTGAACACAGATCTGAAGGTTCTTTTTTCCCCCCCCAGCATTTAAACTGTCCTGATATTCTACAGAGAAGGTATGTGTGATTTTAATCACCCAGTATCAGCTTTACACCCAGATCTACTCCAAGATTTGGTCCTAGAATAAAACATTTTCCCATTTTCAGAAATGTTGGGGGTGTAAATATTAACGAGTCTGATACGTAACAGTGTAGGATTTGGAGCTCAGCCTGTTTAAAAGCAGGATTTGTATCTGAAGAACAGAGTTTGAGGTTCAGGGTATGTTCAGTTCTGAACTCTCACTAGTACACTATATAACACATACAGTACATACAGGTTTCCAGTCTGTGTACCTAAAACAAACAGTGAGCCTAATATTTAAATAAACCAAATTAGATGCTTAAACTTTATTTACTGGCTGTAATAAACAATTGGGATAATTTTACATGTTGCAGATTTTAAACTTGACCTTCTCCAAGTTACTCAGCAAATAATCAGAAATGGTGCACTAAAGCACGTTTTATAGAGGATGTTAATTTATGTACACTTTAACCAAATAAGTTCTGCGTATCGTTGCTGCCCAAAGAAAATGGCACCTTTACAGGAGAGGACAAAAACTTTCTTTATCTAAAATGTAAGTCAATGGAACCAGAATTGTTTCCAAGCCATTTTGGAGCATTTCAATTGGTTCATTCAGCATAAAATTGGCACACAATGTAAACGACAGCGGTTCAGTTTGAGTGATGTAGAAAAATACAAATGGACAAAAATGCAGATGCATGGTTTTCTTTGGACAGCGACGATATGACTACATATCAGCGATGAAACTTGATCCTACAGGGTTTTGTGCTCCAGTCTTAGAGATTTTCAGCACCTTTACCTCACAATGAAACCTCATACTCTCTAACAAAGACTGAAAGGACGAAACAGTGAACATGACTCCCTCGTACTGTTGCTCAATGCTGGGATTTCTGGTTTTACCTCCCAGACAAAGATCACACTGTATGCAAGATGGCATGCGGTCAACGCAGGACCATCTTGCTGCTCCGGCAGACCCTCATCTGAACTGGTGAAGTGTTTTTAACGAGCTGATTAAGTGAGTCAGCTGTGTAAAATACCCGCTGTGGGGAAATTCTGGGAAAGCTGTTTCCTATACCGCTGAGCTGTGATGATTTAGGTATATAGTTTTCAGGGTGCTAAGACAGAGAGATTAGTTTATATTACCTGCAAGCTACATCGTGATGCCAGCACAACACATGTCTTGCTTGTTAGGCAAGTCTCGGTTGCCAGGTCTCGATCATCACAATCTACAAAGCTGGTATTTACATGTCAGAAAAAGAGCCATGTGCTGTTTTACACTGGACAAACACAAAAATGTCTCAGTCTTTTTCAGAATTGTTATTATTAATATTTAGGACTTGTCTTTCGGAGGTGGTATGATATGTAATATATAAAATAATTACATGAATAATTACGTTATATCTTTGTAGTAATAGGAGTTTGTTGTAAGTGAATGTAGGGAACGATGTTGTGGACTGTATTTTATTCCTGCGTTCTTGTTTTGTTGTCGTCTTGTATTTTATTATTTTGTTCTTATATACTGTGTTTATGTAAAATTAAGAATATATGACACAGACCATCAGTTAGGAGACTCAATAAACTCAATAATCCACCTTGTCTGGTTTCAGAACTTGTGGCATTATTAAACACTATTATTACTATTATTATTAACATACAACATCATCTCTTGTGAAAAATGAGCCAGTTAGATCTTTTGTTTGCATTAAAATTAATTACAATAAAAAACAAGGCCTATAATTGTAATAAATAACCTACAACGACGACTACGACGACTACTACATTAGTAAAGGAAAGCTATAATCACAATATTGGCCTCAAACTTGCTTTAACTGTTTAATTATTTTAGATGATTAAACTAGCTAATCGCATAGACAGATTTGGATGGTAACTGTAACCATCACATTTTAATACACAATTATTAACTGAATTTAACCTAAAGCTAAACTAAAAGCACATTTATATATTTTGCTATTTATATCTTTATCTATATTTTTTGCTTTAGTGGTTTAATTAATTTAGATGATTAAAGTAGTTGGTCACAATCACATTTAAACAATAATATTTTACTTACTGAATTAAACCTGAAATATTATAGCATATCATTCCTTATTAAAATAGACGTAAAATGTGTGTACAATTTGAATATTGGCTTCACTTTAGATGATTTACTGAATTTAACCTAAATCCTTACAGCACATTTATCAAAACACAAAAATTGTGTGTCAAATTTAAATATTTGTTTCAATTTTGCTTTTGTGGTTTAATTATTTTAGATAATTAAATTAGTTGGTCACAACTACAGTTAATACACAATTATATAGTTTACCTCCTGAATTTAGCCTAACATTAACATTGTAGCATATCATATCTTATTAAAACGGATATAAACTATGTGTACAAATCACAGAAAACATGAATATTTGCTTCAATTTTGCTTTAGAGGTTTAATTATTTTAGATGATTAGGCTAGTTGGTCGTACTGCTTTGAGGTACAGACGCCACCATGTAACAAATTGTT
Source organism: Megaleporinus macrocephalus (assembly GCA_021613375.1). NCBI lineage: Eukaryota > Metazoa > Chordata > Actinopteri > Characiformes > Anostomidae > Megaleporinus > Megaleporinus macrocephalus. The sequence goes on from CM038712.1 coordinate 20,685,585, forward strand.
CTTGCTCCTTATCGGCCTCCAAATTGAATCCAACCAGCTGAACAGGTTTCATCTTTCTTGTTGACTAAAGACTCAATGCCACCCACAGCCTGACTGAAAGAGTTTGGGCTTTAAAGGTGCACTGGATTTATAACACAAGATAAAGCAAGATAATAATCATTCTCACTTTCTGAAAATAAAGAGTCTGAAAATAAAGCCTGATTAACCGCTTAGCCTGACGTGTTCGCCATTATGAGTTTCAACGACTGGAGTGTATCAGATACCTCTGTGGTAAACTATGAGGAGCTGCTCTCCGTGTCCCGCCAGACACACCACAGGTCCCGGCAGGCTGAATATCTCTCTCTGAACTCCGCCGATGGAGAAGATGCGCAGCAGCATGGCGCTGGTGCCCACCGCCGCCCAGCCGTGCCCCAAACACAGGGCCCGCACGTCCTCGCCTTTGGGCAGGTCCACCATCCACTCCTTATTTGTGTCCCAGGAGGAGAAATGCAGACACTGGAGCTTACTGGACACACACACACACACACACACACACACACACAGTCACTGAGGGACGGTGAGGGACGGTGAGGGACGGTGAGGGACGGTGAGGACAGCAGAGGTACAAAACAGCAGTGGACAAAACTCAAGACTGAGGACAGATAATTCCAGTCTGACAAGTCCACCGATCGATCAACACATGCGAAAATTTGGAAAACAATGTGTTTAGGCTGTCTAGGTTTTCTAGCGGTTTCTCTCAAATATGTACATTCAGTGTGTTTATGAGGTGAAAAGGAACTTGTGCAGAATAGAACAGTAGCACAGATTATTATCATCATGCTTTTTTTGGGAAGTCTGATCAAATCACACGTATTTGTTGATCATCTAAGCATAAATACCCCAGCAAGTAACGGGTGAGGGGGCCTATCTTTTAGGCTATTTCCTAAAAATGGCTGTGCCTTCAAATCTGTGTTCAGCACCAGGGACTGCACACTGAACTTTTTTGTTCAATGTGGTTGTTGTTGAAACGTATACATTGATATTAGACACTGCGAATACTGCATCAGTTGATCACTGGAAAAACCTGCCCTTGATCCAATATGGCGACTTTCAAGATGGTAGCCATGTTTAGGACATAACCTAAAAGAAAGGCCCCCCCACTCGTTACTTGCTGGGGTATTCAGATACATCATTTTCCCCTTTCATTTCTGAAAAAATAAAAGGGTGTCCTGACACTTTTGACTCACCCGGCATATACGGGCCTGAAAATAATTTTTAAAAAGCGGGGGGAATTAAATGTGTCACATGGGGGGGATACTACTGGTGAAGTTTCCAGCATTATTAAGGCTAAAATTGTGGGATTCGAAGAAATAGTGCACAATTCCCTCAATGAAATCCAGGCCGTGTGTGTGTGTGTGTGTGTGTGTGTGTATGTATATATATATATATATATATATATATATATATATATATATATATATATATATATATATATATATATATGTATGTGTGTATGTATGTATGTATGTATGTATGTATGTGTGTATATATATATATATATATATATATATATATATATTATATATATATATATATATATATATATATATATATATATATATATATATATATAAATATATATATATATATAAAACACAATGTTGCCATGTGCAGGAGGCTTCTGTTTTCACTCACAGCAGGGATCTCAGCTGAGCTTGAGCTAACTGTGGGGAGAAATGTCTATGTGCAAATAAGATCTTCCTCTACACTTAAAAGAAGAATGAACAAACAAAGACACTGGACTACTGTCTATTCTGAAAAAGGGACAGTAGCATTAAGAACCTCATCACTTCACTCAGAAGCTAAAATGCTGAGTTCTTCCATGGTTAATTTGCTGTTCCTGCCCAGTTCGAGCTGCTTTAGAAGATCATAATTCTTTAAGCGTTTGAGGGGAAGTTCTATCTGCTGCTAAATCATCTTGGTTGTGGCCATGCCAACACTAAAGGCGACTGATCGTGACTGATGTATCTGAATCCACATGTTCCAAAGATATCTGAGATTTTACCTCGCAAGTTCATCGGTTCCCTCGCAGGCCAGCAGAACGGCCTCCTGGGACAGGTCAGCCATGCAGTGGTCCAGGGAGTTTGTGAGGTGCATGGCGTGATGGACAGCTGTGTCATGAAACTCCACATCAATAGCGTTGTCATGTTCATCGTTATAACCACGAACTATTCCAACAGAGTTCCACATCTGAAACAACAAAACATCACTTAAACTACAAGATCAAAGATTTCTGATTATTGTTTGTATGATGGTTTTGAGAAGAAATTAAATAATTAAATTGTGCCCTAAACATCATAATTAAGTGCTTAAGTGGATAACGTGCAAATGTAGTTTATACTTAAAATAGAGAACGTACAACTCCATCTGACCATTTCAGACCAAAATACACTCTAAATCTCTCTGTTAACACCTCAAACACAGAATTATGGAGAAACTAAGATCCTGCAGAACTGCTGTGGTGTCCTTCACCTTAATATCTGAACTAGGAAAGCCCATTAAGTCACTGCTGACTGAGAACCTACATACACCTTTGTAAACCCTTGTTAGCACAAACATATAAACAAACAAACAAACCTCCAACCTGACTGCACTGTTTAGTATTGGAGTCATTATTATATACTAGAGCTATATCTTTCCGTCCAGCGTGTGTACTGACGCTCACCATGAAGCGATGCATGAGGTGGACTGGTGTGGAGCCAGGCTGGAAGGCTTTCTGAGGTGGGGTGGGCATCGGCCCCTCGTAGACTGGCCGGGGCACTGCTGGTGCTACAGGGGGGAGAATTGCACTGTCCCCATCATCGTCAGCCAACTTACCCACCTTCACTGACCCCGTGTCTGTAGGAACATTATAGAAACTGTAACCACTTCTAGAGAACAGTTTTATTATTTATTTATAAAACACCTCCGCATTTAACCCATCCATGCACCCACATATACGCACACTAGTGAACATGCACACTAGAGGGCAGTAAAACACCCATATATGCGCACACTAGAGACCACACACACACTAGTGGGTGGTGAAACATCAACCCACACACACCCTAGAGGGCAGTGAAAAATCCACAAACACCCTACAGGCAGAGAACCACCCACGAGAACACACACACAAGGGACCTTGTGAAGATCTAGCCCACGACTGCCCCTTTGAATGTCCCTATTACCCAATGAATTAATAAAAACATCACAACACCTGTGTATATGTGGGAAATACCAAACACTGCAGAGATACAGAGACTCAGTTCATCACTCAATAAATCAACGAGACGCACCCTGAGAATTATCATCATCATCCAGGAAGCTCCCTCTGTTCCGTGGTTTTCCAGTGGCCGGCATCATGTCATCGTCATCATCATCATCCTCCACCGCATTCTTCGCAGGAGAGCCGGAGTCGCTCACGCACTGATCCAACAGTCCATCAGCATCGTCCTCATCGAACAGATCATCATAGTCCTTCGGCTCTTTGCTCACAGCAGCCTGGAGATCAAACAGAAACATAAACACACAGCTTAAACCAGCAGAACTTTGAGCTTTGATCTTGTGAAACATCTAAATAATGTGTGCGTGTTCACTATTTACACATTAATTATTAAATACAGTTGAACTTTATGATTCTACGGTCATTATTGCTGATACTGGCAAACCTGTGTGCTGCTCAAGTCCTTCTGATGCCTTTAAATGCTAATTAGGAACTCCTCCTTTAACTGGACTGTGTGGAGTTAACTTTCAGTGTCCACTGTATCAGCTCCACTGACCATATAGGAGCTACACTGTAGTCCTTTAAGTAGTTCTGTACTCTGTTCTTTAATGATGAGAACCACCACAGAGCAGGTACTACTAGAGGCGCGGATTCTTCTCAGCACTGCAGTGACACTAACGTGGTGGTGGTGTTAGTGTGTTGTGCTGGTGCGAGTGGATCAGACACACCAGTGCTGCTGGAGTGTTTAAACACCTCAGTGTCACTGCTGGACTAAGAATTGTCCACCAACCAAAACTATTCAGACAACAGTGTCCTGTGGGCGGCGTCCTGTGTCCACTGATGAAGGACTAGAGAACACAAACTGTGCAGCAGCAGATGAGCTACTGTCTCTGACTTTACATCTACAAGGTGGACCAGCAAGTAGTAGGAGTGTCTAATAGAATGGACAATGATTGGAAAGTGTTTAACCACTCCAGCAGCACTGCTGTGTTTGAGCCACTCACACCAGCACAACACACCAGCACGAACTACAGTCTGTAAGTGTAGAACTACAAAATACTCCATGTAACATATATACGTGTGTATATATATTCATGTGTATATAACTTGTGTATATAACTTCAGATCCAGATGCTCTGCTGATGTGTGAGCTGTCTACGCTGGAGGGACAGACTGACCTTGGTGCTCTTGGTGGTGGAGGATGAGGAGGAAGACGAGGATGCACCCAGTCCGTCCAGCAGACCCAGGCAGCCTTCTGTGTCTGTGAAAGCGATCTGTCCTCCAGAGGGGTGCCACGCCATCCCACTCACAGTGTACCCTTTCTCATGTTTCTGTCTGGGAGCAGAAAGAATGTTTCACACATTTCATCCTGCCGCGTCCGCCATGAACCACACTGCCGTCACACACTCGGCAAGCGGAGCAGAGACCACGCAAGGATGCTCTGGCAGGTAAGAAGGTACTGATGCTGCAGCTGTGGTTGCTGTGTGTAACGGTGATCTAGGAGGGCGACTTACGGCTGTTGTGCCCTCCCGCACAGCGGCCTGTGCTTTGTGTAAGGGTTGGCTCCGAGTTGCGGGTCCACAATCCTACATACCAATACTGTGATGCTAATTCACAACACTATAGGATGTGTTTACTTTTGTTTACATTCTGTACTACTGAAACAGTTTTGGGGAGGGGGTGGGGGGTTCCTACATTGGGGGGGGGGTCTAGAAGCAGGTTAGTAGGCAGGTGATTTTATTATAAGTCTACTTTATAGGACTGTTCTGTTTAAGTTCATACAGCCTCACATTTATTCTTTCAGCATCTAATCCTAATAATACTAATATTAGTAGTACAAAAAAATAAATAATAATAATAAACAATGAATGACCGTTTTAACTTCATAAAGCCCCTAATTTTTCCTACTTTTAGATTTCAATTCTTTTAGCATCTCGTCCTACTAATACTCCTACTACTACTAAAACTAATAATAGCAACAGTAACAATAATAATGAATAAGAATGTTTTATTTAATTAAATACAGCCCCATTTTTCCCACTTTGAGATTTTCATCCTTTGTGTCTAATCCTACTAATACTCATACTAATACTCTTACTTGCTGCTGCTGCTTCTACTACTACTACTACTACTACTAATAATAATAATTCAAGACTGTAGTTTAATTTCATACAGCCCGCATTTTTCCTAGTTTGAGCTTCAAATACTTTTAACATCTAAACCTACTCATACTAATAAATACTTCTACAAATACTCCTCCTACTACTGCCACTGAGTACACTGAATAAGACTGTTATTTCTTATTTCCATACAGCCCCACATTTTTCCTACTTCGAGATTCTAATGTTAGCATCTAATTTGAGTGATACTCCTACTAATACTCCTACTATTAACAATAATAAACTCGGAATAAGATTGTTTTGTTTAAATTCATACTTCCTCACATGTTTTCAACCGGGCCCTCTCTTAGACCACTTAGTAATGTGATCTGCACAAACAACAGTTTATCAAGTACTCTAGTAAAAACAGAGCCTGAGAGTTTAATGTAAATACACTGTTTAGGCTCGTGTACCTCTCAACACACAGCTTGGCTTCAACATCCCATACAGAGAGAATTCCTCCCACCGTCCCAGCTGCCAGAAACTTCCCACACGGCGACCAAACCACCACATTAACGACCTGCTGATTCAGAGAGGAAAACCTGATTAACAGCCTCAACCTTACACGATAATAAACACAGTGTTAAAGTTTCCACGTCCTTAACAAACGCAGGCTTACTCTCAGCAGACGAGCCAAAGAACAGAGTTTATGATCCGTTTCCACCTTAAAAACCTTATTCTTAATATTAATGACACAAAATTTCTTTTCCAGGGTAACAAAACGGATACGCTCTACTGACCTGTGTTAGAAGGTCATCAGACAGAGTGCCAACGTGAGTCCAGGAGCTCCTTTCATACAGGTGCACGGTCGTGTCCACGGGAACTGCAAGCAGCTTTAAAAAAAAAAAAAAAAAAAAAAAGGAAATGTTGCTTAAGTGTCCAAAAGTATCCAGACACCCTTTGTAATAAGGGAATTCAGATACACTGAAGGTCACCCACTGCTGAAGGTGAACCACAGCTTGTGTAAGCTTCGCACCGACAAATACAATAGGCTACAATATAGACCCCCAGCACTGGGATGTGGAGCAGTGGGACTGTGTTCTCTGGACTAATGGAGCTCCATCCAGTACCTTTAAGATGAGTGATCCAGACCTGATCATCCAACATCAGTACCTGACCTCACTAATGCTCAAACAAATCCTCACAGCAATGTTCCAACATCAGTACCTGACCTCACTAACACTCAATCAAACCCTTACAGCAATGTTCAACATCATATATTGTACTATTGAAAACTCTGATTTTTTTCTGAGCCTTCTGAACCCAAAGTGACCTCCGAGCTTTAACACAAGGTAGAACTTCAGATGTACCTTCCCAGACCGCGGCTGCCAGGCCAGCCTGCACAGAGACCTGGCATTGCTGACATCACTGGACTTCTGCAGCACGTTCCAGTTCACCACCTGCGTCTGAGAGACAAGACGAAACAATCTTTATTAAAGCCTCAAAGAGAAATCCAGCTGTTCCAGAGCAGCAGCACGTGTATGTACGTACATGTATGTATGTGCATGTAACGATCAGCCTCAAAGGTAGATTAATGAATAAACATGTGCAAAACTACAACATAGCTACATATTTAGTGGATTTTCTAAATAGAAATAAGTCAACATATAAGCATATGTTAGTCAGTAAATATACAGTAAGTGTGCATACAATAAAATCTCTCTGTGAAATCACACTTCAAGACTTTGGTGTACTTCTTCAATCCCAGCACTTTCACTTTCTGGATTTGACACAATCCGATTGAGAGGCCAGAGCAGCCAGACTGAGACACTGGTTTGATCAGATCAGAAATCAGATTTTGTGTGGTTTCTGCTGTCCAGACCATCAAAACCCAGTCTGGATTAAGTCTGCCAGTATGAGCATAACCTTTAGAGTCAGTTGTACTGCATCAGTATCCACGAAACACAGCATTTCTGAAGACATAAGAGACAAAAGTCCTCACCTGATCTTCTACAGACCACACTGCTACAGAACCATCACAGCTGGAGGAGGCCTGTAGAAGAACCACAGCACTGATACTCACATCTAACAGTCAGGACTCGAACAGCACATTTCAGTCATACTGTTACACATGTATTATAATAAATAAATAAATAAATAAATAAATGTAATGAAATACAATATTTTTAATACACACATCTTGGCTGACAGCCATATTTACACATTCATATCTCAGGATTTGCACTACTGGGTTAGGGTCTATGTGGGACAGGATCGGGGGAATGTGTGACAGGGCGCGGAAACGATGAGGACGGGGTGTCCTGTGCGGGACAGGATGGACTGTGGACGGTGCAGTGGTGTGGGCCCTGTGGAGGACGGCACGAGGCGAAGAGTGGGGTGTGGGCTGCGCCGGCTGGGGCGGGCGGGAGGCCCTACGTTCAACGGGACACAATGGGACTGAGGCAGGGTAATGCTGCAAACATCGTGTGGATCATAAAGCTGCCTTTACTGTGCCTGTGCGTGTGCGCGTGTGTGCGTGTGTGTGTGCGTGTGTGTGTGTGTGCGTATATTTAATTAAATCAACACCATGTTTTCTTTAAACTGCTGTGTTGCTCAAATCAATGAGCTCAACTTCACTGGCCTGTTCGGAGCCACTAAAACATCAAGAGGCTAAAATAAACAGAGGGACGAGACATTTGCCAAACTCCACCCTGTGTGCTGGTTTTGTTAAGTGGGTCAGGGCCTTCGAGCCACCCACTGTCCATATACTTGAACTTTACATTACGTCTGAGCAGCCGTCTCAACTTAAAGGGCAATTCCACCCATTTTTTCAAAATCTCTGTATAAATAAATGGGCAAGATGCACCCAGAGTGGGTGTTTGGGTCTAGAGTCAGAACAATTCTTAGTGGTGGGGATGGGAACCGAACGTCTGAAGAAGGTGTATCTCAAATATCGTCTCTGTGCAAAGAAAATGTCAACTTTACAGGAGAGGACAAAAACCGTCCTTACTTTCAATGTAAGTCAATGGAACCAGAACAACTCCCAAGCTTTTCTGGAGCATTTCTATTGGTCCATTTATCACAATGTATAGTGTAAACATATCTTCCACTCACAAGAAACTCATCTGTGGGGTCGAAGGCCACACTTAGGACAGGAGCGTCATGTCCACGGAGGGTCTTCTGCTTACTGCTGTCAGTCACCTCGACCACCTTCACCATGAAGTCACTGAAAAGCACAAACACGTCAGCCTCAGTCAGAGCCTTGCTCATATTGAAGGAGCAGATCTCTCAACCACAAGTGCGGGAAATGAAGGAAAACTCATTTCCTAACACTACAGGAAGAAGAAGAAGAAGAAAAATCAAATAACCTGTTTGGGTCTCAGCTGTCGGCGCAGCTGAATCAATATTCAAAACAAACCAAGTGCAGGAAAAATAGCCTGATCGATGCAGCGACATGGTCTGCGCCTTCATTACTATAATGTTTCCATATTAAAAAATCTATACATCCAGCCATCAGTCACTCAAAAGCGAGTATGAGTATTGGTAAACAATCATAACGGTCACGTCTCTGCACTAATGTGGACCATAATCATCTTCAGCGTTCAAAGAGGGGGGGAAAGCCATAAGAGGGTCCCACCACTAGAGGGAGCTCCAGAGATAGAAATCAAAATACAACAGCAGGGAAAATCTTTGAAATTAGGTGTTGCAATCACTTTACAACCACAGGTGTACAAAACCAGCACCTAGTCATGCAGACTGCATCTACACACATTAGTGAAAGAATGGTCGCTCTCAGGAGCTCAGTGACCTCCAGCATGGTACCGTGATAGGACGCCACCTGTACAACAAGTCCAGTCGTGAAGTTTCTTCACTACTAAATATTCCACAGTCGACTGTCAGTGGTGTTATAACAAAGTGGAAATAATTGGGAAAGACAGCAACTCAGCAACCAAGTGGTAGAACACGTACAATGACCGAGCGGGTCAGCGGATGCTGAGGAGCATAGAGCAGAGATCACCACCTTTCTGCAGAGTCAATCACTACAGACCTCCAAACTTCATGTGGCCCTCAGATCAGCTCAAGAACTGAGCGTAGAGAGCTTCATGGAATGGGTATTCATAGCTGAGCAGCTGCATCCAAGACTTACAGCACCAAACACAATGCAGAGCGTTGAATGCAGTGGTGTTAAGCACGACGCCACTGGACTCTAGAGCAGCTGAGGTCAGTAAACACTGGTCACATACAGTGGGCGGGACAAGCTGTGACGTAGTTGATCGTTGCTCTCTAACTAGAGCATTTCAGTAATCCGTCTTATGAAGAAAGATAAGGAGAACGCTGCTACTTACATAGCTGATAGAGTCAGTGCACTACTTAGGCAGCCCATTAGTTTTTGAGGCAGACCCATTATGTTCAGTTTGTTACGTATGTCTTTATTGCCTTGATAAACGTAAATAGTCACCACTGTCTGTTATATGGTGGTATCTTGTACTTGGTATCTTTGTATTTGTACATACTTGCAGCACATCAGTAAAAGGCAGCCCTGTGTTTCATCCATCCATCCATCCATCCATCCATCCATCCATCCATCCATCCATCCATCCATCCATCCATCCATCCATCCATCCATCCATCCATCCATCCATCCATCCATCCATCCATCCATCCATCCATCCATCCATCCATCCATCCATCCATCCATCCCCCTAGTAACATCGGTGGAGGATGTGACACAATAATGATGATTAATTGAGCGCTCAGTTCCAGAACGCAGTCTCACTAGATACTGACGAACACACACCTAACTACCCACATACATACATACATACCCACATACATACATACCCACATACATACATACATACATACCCACATACATACATACATACCCACATACATACATACATACCCACATACATACATACCCACATACAAAGCGAAGTTAAAGCACTACGTTACCTGGATCCAGCAGCTACTCTGGTGCCACTGGCATTGAAGGCGACATGGTTGGCGTTGGTGGTGAAGCGAGTAAGGATTCCATCAGGATCTCCATCAGGAAACGTGTGAATCTGAACTGTGTTGTTGGAAACGGCTGTGACCAGCTTACCGTTCTGAAAGAGAGGATTACAAGTATCAGCGTTACACACTAGACACAGCATAGAGATACACTATCAGCTCACACATAGCAGGAAAGATACTCAGTTACTGCTGAGTTTAAAACAGCTTTAAACTGTTTCATACTCAGGACAAAAACCTTAACAGTTTATTAGTGAGGACTCTTAAGAAACCATAGAGGATGTAGGGAACTCTGGAAACAGCAGATTAGCTCATTAGATCACTGAACGTCAATATGACTAACAAACACTGTGTTAACTCACCCTCAGAGCCACCGAGTACACCTTCTCTCCCACATTTATGGATTTAGGATCATCGTCATCTAAACTCTCCCATATGCGGACGTCGCCGTCACTTCCACAGGTAACGATGCAGCTGCAGAGGATGAAGAACGATTAGTCACTAATCACTAGGGGTGTGAGAAAATATTGAAATATCGAATACTGATTCTCAAACACAGTACTGATTATTAATGAACAGTTTACATGGAAAGTTTTGAGGCAGACAGTGAATCATTGTGTTGTATTTAAACCTCTGACCACTAGATGGCAGTGTTGTAATCCACTTTTAGCTCCACTCAAACAAGCAGCACAAGAGCGCAATGCTATTGTAAACGCTGGCAAACCTGTTCATACAGTGGTGTGTTTTTATAGTAGAATTTAAAGCTCGCAGCATATACTACGATACTGCAAGCAAAGTGATATCATAATATATTGAATCGTGACAGCTGTATCACGATACATACTGTATCGCCAGGACCCCCTGACCATCTAGTATATTGGAATTATTAGTACTAATTAGTATAGTGCTATTGGTGGTGTATTAGTGTGTGTTGTGCTGGTGTGAGTGGAACAGACACAGCAGGGCTGCTGGAGTGGTTTAAACAACTCTGAGAATCGTCCACCAACCTAAACTATCCAGACAACAGCACCCTGTGTCCACTGATGAAGAACTAGAGAACACAAACTGTGCAGCAGCAGATGAGCTACTGTCTCTGACTTTACATCTACATGGTGGACCAGCAAGTAGTAGGAGTGTCTAATAGAGTGGACAGTGAGTGGACACAGTGTTTAAACACTCCAGCAGCACTGCTGTGTCTGATCCACTCACACCAGCACAACACACACTAACACACCACCACCACATCACTGTCACTGCAGTGCTGAGAATGATCCACCTAAATAGCACCTGTTCTGTGGTGGTCCTGTGGGGGTCCTGATCATTAAAGAACAGAGTAATAAAGTATACAGAGAATCAGATGAACTACAGTCTGTAAGTGTAGCTCCTGTACGGTCAGTGGAGCTGATACACTCAACGATGAGAGTATAAACTAGGAGGTGATGCTGACCTGTTTAGAGGGCAGTGCTGAGTAATGTGGGTGTATTAGCTGTGGAGCTAGGAGACGTTTCTACTAGTAAGTGTCTGGGAACAGCTGAAGGAACGTGCTGGCGTTCATACGTACTTGCCGTCCTCCTGGAAGCAGACGTCCGTGTGACCCTCTGAGTGGCCATAGCGCATGGGTTTCACCTCACAGGGCATCTTTTCTTAGTCCACAGAGAAAAGGGTGTGGTCACCTGCAGCAGATGGTCCCATTAGTGCTGGACATCATTCATTCATTCATTCATTCATTCATACATACATCTATCTTTAAGGGTCCACAGTTTCAATACTTTATTTAGGTGAAGGCTGTTCAGGAGATGTTCAGTAAAGACAAGGATCTCGAGTTCCACACAGAACCACCTGCATGATGAAACGGTTCTTCAGACTGACGGAGAATGTATCATATACAGTTTTGTAGAGAACAACAAACAGTTCTTCTATTGCCTGACACTGTAACAACAGGGGAACCCATTTTGGTAATATATGGAACCCCTTTCAAAGAGGCTCTATAGAGCATGTGCTGTGTCAGGCTTGTAGCAACAGAAGAACCCCTTAAAAGGTTCTATGTAGAACAGCATACAACACATTTTCAGTCAACCAATCCAAAGAATCATTTCCCAATGCAAGAAACCATTCAAGCACATAATGTCTCTACACAGAACTCATGGTTCCAAATAGAACCCTTGACCATACATGTTCTCCAGAGCACAAATATTCTCCATAAATCTGAAGAACAATTTAAGCACATTATAGTCTACAGTTCTAAACAGAAGCCATGTGTGTTCATAGTCCCATACAGAACACAGAACTATCTACTGCACATCATCAATCAGCCTGAAGAACCATTCTCCCATCAAAACAGGCGTGTAAGCATGAATACTTTCTATATAGAGCCCATAGCTGTAAATAGGACTAATGGATTTACTAAAGAACCCTTGAAGAACCAGTTTCAAGTGTACAGCACCATCTACCTACCTTAAACACCACAACCATTCCTAAAATACATTTCAAACGGGGGTTCTTTTTGGTGTAAATGCAATCCGAGTGTGAAGAACCTTTTTAAAAGGTAATAGATCCTTAATCTCAGCTCAAGAAGACGAAAGTATTCAACTTTAACAACTTAAGTGATTTACACTGACAAAATCAGAAGCTGTAAATACTTATGACAGTCCAACGCATGTAAACGAATTATTATTATTATCATCCTCATCAATAATAATAATAATAATAAACAATAATGATAATAATAATGATGATAATAATAATAATAATAATAATTTCAATATAAATAAGCACCATGATATTGTGATACTGAGTCGTATGTCTAGGCCTATTTAAAACTACATAAGGCTGAATTTGCCGGCAAAACTCGAACAACAAGCTAGCAAAAACTACTGGAACACAACATAAAACACGTCAACTTCATACCGATAATCCTCTTCCGAGCAACTAAACAGCTGAACAAACGCTTTAACCACAAACTTAACACCAGTTTACGACTAAAAACGACTTTAATATAAAATAATTTCTCTTAAAACGCGATTTTTCGACGCGGACTCACTTTATCGGTTGGCCGGACCTTCAAAACAGCAGCAGCTTCTCCCGCGCTAAGCACAGCGACGTCAGACAGGGCGTGTCCTTACGCTCATCTCGCGTTTCTATTGGTCGAGGTTTTGCATCCCGTCCCGCCTCCGGATTTGACGTAATTTTGGCGGGCTGAACATGGAAGCGTCCAAAATAATGTTATACTATATTAGGCTTTGATTAAAGGCTCAAACTGTGTTTTACTTTAATACATTAAAATACATTAAACAATAAAAAGCTGTGAATTCTTCTCACACTACGTGTACAATACATATTAAAGTAATTACTTACGATTAGTGTACAAGTTTAACATGTTATGGCTTTTGTTTATCATAACTGGAATATAGGGTGAGATGTATTATGTATTCACTAATTCACTAATTCACTAATATTTTAAAGGGCCTGTGTGACATTAATTAGATTTATTTAACACATTTTGTTAAATAAAATAATTTTATGTGATATGTAAACATTTTTTTGAGATTTTTAGTTTTCTGCATAATTTGGTATGTATCGTCATCCTATACATTAAGTTAAAATTTCATGATAATTGTATCAATACAAATGCTCCAGAACTGCTTTAAACTAAATACTTCTACACTGACTTATATTGAAATTGAAGACTTGAATTGAATTGGTCTCTCCTGTAAAGTTGTAATTTCTTTGCGATGATATGATGTAGTCTGAGCTTCAATTCTGAATTCACTGACTTTGTGCTATGATTTGCATATATGCAAATAAATTTAAGCTCCGCCCATTCTGGCTGAAGTTATAAGACGTGTTGGACTCAGTACGGTACATGCCAGTTCGTTTTTGTCTGTCTTCAGTCAGCTGATTTCACGATAAAATCTCACAAGTGCAAGGCGGCTGCAGGCTTCACACGCAGTCACTGCAGTCGCTCGAAGATGGCGACTGTTCAACTTGAGGCTCTTTTCTGTGCTGGGCTGCTCTCGCTGACCATCAAGGCCAGGCGCAGCTATATCTCGAACACGGCTAATATATTATACTATATTAGGCTTTGATTAAAGGCTCAGTCTATACTATAATAAAACTATAATTAGTTGTAAATTTTCCTCGCACCATGTATACAATACATATTAAAGTAATTACTTACAGTTGGTGTAACATGTAATGGCCTTTTTTTTTTTTTTACCATAAATTACATATATAGAGTGAGATATTGTGTGTTCACTAATATTTTAAATGATTTTAATTATTTATTTAACACTTTAAATAAATAAATAATAAAAATAATTTGCGTATATGCATATAGGTTTAAGCTCCGCCCATTCTGACTGAAATTATTATTAGGGAGTTTTTCAGTCTGGACTGCTTTTTGAAAGAGATGCAGTACAGTTAGACATTCAGAACACAGATATGATGTAGAAAAAGAATAAGTTTTTAATTGGACAATGACATATATAAGCACACTATAGGGAACCAGCCTTGTGACCAATCCCGTGAACCGAAAGGACACGGCCTAACCCCTGACTGCTCCCTGGGCACTGTGGATAGGGCTGCCCACTGCTCGGGGCAAGTGTGCTCACTGCCCACTAATGTGTATATATGTGGGTGTTTCACTGCACGGATGGGTTAAATGCATAAATCAAATTCCGCTGTGTGCAAAACAAGTGGCAAGTAGTTCTAAATTCGAATTATTCTAATTATTTATAGGACGCGGTCCCTTTAAGAGATCAGGCCTCAAGCGAAACTTGGTCTTAGGCGCCACCTTGTGGTGAAATGAGCGCATTGCTGTCTTAAGTTCGACTCGGTTCACAGACAAAATTAGATTATTTCTTTTAAATGACAACTTATTATCGAGATGCAAATAAAGACGTATTTAGTGAGTTCTGTATATATATCTTTCTTGATGCTTTCATATCAGCCGCGAATATATAGTAAAACATTTTTCTGGACGGAAACAGGAAAAAAATGCTGAAGTAAATGAATATTTTCCGCAGGAGATGAAATCTAAACTGAGTTCGTTATTAAACACAAATTTACTGTTTATTTCATATTTATACATCTCTTCTTCGTTCAGTCTCGCGTGTCACGTAGTTCACGTTCGTGCGTGAGGCAACAGGAAGTGAATATGAGTCGCAGTTCGTAACACATCAGCTTTAAATCGTCCCGCAGTTCCAGCAGCAGCTCCGACACGGCTTCTCCGCCGAACCGACTCAGATCCTCCGCCGCCGAGCTCCTCCAGCCGCCGAGCTCCCTCCAGCTCCGAGCTCCCTCCAGCCGCGCCACCGGGTCTCTCTCTCCTCCACAGCCGCGGGATGGAGGTGTTTACGCTGCTCGCGCTGCTGTTTACGTCGCTTCCCGGCAGTTTGGCGGGATGTTTCTGCAAAGTAAGTTCAGCTTCTGTCAGTGTTTCATATCATTAACACATGATTATCTTCTCAGCGTCTCACTCCTCATACACTGAGACCCCGCAGTCACGTGATTATTGTGTTAAAGAAATTTTGGCCACAGTTTGCTATATCGAGGCCACACATTACTATATTGTGGCCAAAAATTATGATATTGAGGCACAATTCACTATAAGTGGACTACAAGTTATTATATTAAAGCCACTAGTTTATTATATTGAAGCCAACATGACTATTGAGGCCACACATTAATGTATTGATTCCTTTTACTCATAGCATGGACTGACTGATTGATTGATTGATTGATAAACTGATAGATTGGTGATTGATAGATAGCTTGACCGATAGATAGTGTGATAGATAGAAAGATTGATTGATAGATAGACTGATTGATAAACTGATAGAAAGATTGTTGATTTATTTGATTAATAGATAACTTGATAGATAGCATGATTGATTGATAGATAGCATGATAGATAGATTGATTGATTGATAAACTAATAGATTGATTGTTGATTGATTTGTTTGATTGATAAGATTGATTGATGGATAATAGATGGATTAATTGATGGATAAATTGTTTAATTGGTTGATTGTTGGATTGATAGATAGATAGCGTGATAGATTAGTAGATTGATAGATAATTTGATTGATAAATAGATAGCTTGATTGATACATGGATTGATTGATTGGTAGTTTAATTGGTTGATAGATTGATTGTTTAATTTATTGGTTGAAAGACATATAGATAGATTAATTGGTTGAATTGTTTTGATTGCTTGATAGATAGGTAGATAAATAGATTGATAGTTTAATTGGTTGCTAGATAGATTGCTTGTTTGATTGATTGATTGACTGATAGACAGATAAATTGGTTGATTGTTTCATTGATTGATAGATAGATGGATAGATAGATAGTTTCATTGGTTGATAGATTGATTGTTTAATAGATATAGTGTGATTGATTGATTGATAGATAGATAGATAGATAGATAGGTCGTTTGATAGATAGATAGATAGATAGATAGATAGCATGATTAATAGATAGATAGGTTGTTTGATTTTTTGATTAATTGATCAAATGATTGATTCATTGATTAATTGATTGATTGATAGATAGCATGATTGATAGGTAGTTTGATAGATAGATAGATAGATAGATAGATAGATAGATAGATAGATAGGTTAATTGGTTGATAGATAGATATATTGATTGATTGTTTCATAGATAGGTAGTTTAATTGATTGATAGATAGATTGATTGTTTCATAGATAGATAGATAGTTTAATTGGTTGATAGATAGATATATTGATTGATTGTTTCATAGATAGGTAGTTTAATTGGTTGATAGATAGATTGATTGTTTCATAGATAGATAGATAGATAGATAGGTAGGTAGTTTAATTGGTTGATAGATAGATTGATTGTTTCATAGATAGGTAGGTAGGTAGTTTAATTGGTTGATAGATAGATTGATTGTTTCATAGATAGATAGATAGATAGATAGATAGATAGATAGATAGATAGATAGATAGATAGATAGGTAGGTAGTTTAATTGGTTGATAGATAGATTGATTGTTTCATAGATAGGTAGGTAGGTAGTTTAATTGGTTGATAGATAGATTGATTGTTTCATAGATAGATAGATAGTTTAATTGGTTGATTGATCTGATGGAAAATTGCAGATTTAAAACAGTAATTTATATAAAACTATGAATTATTAGTTTCAGTTCAGTAATTTGTAGCTACACTGTATTAAAAATAATCACCACATAAACTCGTACACGCATGTCTGTTTCTGAGCAACGTTTTTATTTCATACATAAAACAGGAACATAATGGGCTGATGAGCAGCCTGTGGGTTGTCATATCAAGTTAAATGAAACCTTATCTTGTTCTCTGTTCCTGTCAGGTGACAGGCAGTCTGGATGACTGTGCATGTGATGTCGAAACTATCGACAGTTTCAACAACAGGAAACTCTTCCCTAAACTCCAGAAACTCCTTTCATCTGATTATTTCAGATTCTACAAGGTGAGACTGACTGACCACCCTGCACACTTTCCTACTGTAAGATATGAAGACTTACTGGGAACTTCAGTGCCATCTTCCAAAATTTCTACATGATTCAGCCAGTAAAGAAGATAAATAGATACTTTATTGATCCCAGAGGGAAATTCAAGATCTCTATGTTTGACTTATCCGTGCAGTGAAACACTCACATATACACACACACAGTGAACACACACCCCTCTAGTGGGCAGTAAGCACACTTGCCTGGAGCGGTGAGCAGCCCTACCACAGCGCCCGGGGAGCAGTCAGGGGTAAGGTGCCTTGCTCAAGGGCACTTCAGTCATGTCCTGTCAGTTCATGGGATCGAACCCCCCGGTCACAAGGTTGGTTCCCTAACATACAGCCCAACAAAAAGTAATTCAGAAAATCCCAGTTTCTACAAATACACACAAATACAGCCACTTTACCTACAATCCAAACCCACCAGTCGACCCCCAAGTGTATATATCTTTAATGCTGCTGATAAATGTCCTAAATGTGTTTAAAACCATAAGCAACAACTCAGATATCAAACAGATATCAAACAGAATGGATCAGATATCCATTCACTACCACTCTGAACAGACAGATAGACAGCGTGATTGATAGATAGGTAGTTTAATTGGTTGATAGATAGATAGATAGATAGATAGATAGATAGATAGAAAATGTGATTGATAGGTTTAAAACCATAAGCAACAACTCAGATATCAAACAGAATGGATCAGATATCCATTCACCACCACTCTGAACAGTTCTGACTCCAAACCAAACTACTCTGAATGACTGCTTTTATATATTTTTTTCACAACATATATATATATATATATATATTATATGTGTGTAGATAAATATTATCATGTGTGTGAACTGGATATACGTAACAGTGTTTATTCTCTTCTTCTCGTCTCTCTTGGCTGTTAACTGTCTCATGTTCAGGTGAATCTGAATAATCCGTGTCCATTCTGGACAGACAGTGGACACTGTGGACTCAGGGACTGCGCCGTTAAACCCTGCACAGCTGTGAGTCTTGTTTATTGTGTTTATCTGGGTTTTCTGTGCTACCTGTAATAGATGAATGTGTGTATATGGGGTAAATTCTGGTTTCTATTACATTGAAAGACTGTTTTTGTCTCTCCTGTAAAGTTGCTATTTTAGAGACACTTGGTTTTTTTAAACAGCACTGATATAAATATAAAGGTATGTGTGCTTTACAGAATGAAGTGCCGGAGGGGCTGAAATCAAACAGTTACAAGGTAAAAATTATTTTCTTCATTAACCCGCAAGCACAGCTATTAGGTTCTATATTCATACTGATATACAGATTCTCTTTGTTGTATTTGGAATTTGTAAGTAATTCTAGTTAAAAAAAATTTAAATTAATTGATGTAAATGAATACATGTAGGATAGTTCTTCTTGCCTACGGCTTGTCTCATTGCATTATGAATTTTTATGACAACCAGGCAAAAAAATTTTTTAAACATTATTTTCAAAATTGCATTGGAACTGAACTTAAACAGTAACTGTGTGTTAATATAAATGTAATGTCAGCTGGTGAAAAAATATCTTCACAACAGGTGTTGAATTTCAGAATGTGAAAAAAATGTAATTGTATTTTGTTTAGTTGTGTGTATATATATATATTCCTGTTTCCTATTGAAGGGATTGTTATAAGCAGCACTGGTTAATGATTGAACGTGTGTGTGTGAACAGCCTTTATCAGAGACCAGCAAACACACAGAGGAGTGTGAAATGGCAGAGAAGCTTGGCGCCGTCAACGGCTCTCTAAGGTAAAACCAAAAACCCAGCAACGAAACGAATACACTATAAAACCAGCCCTGCAGAGAACGGCACATAGTGTGTTGTTTTTATTTGGGTTTTCAGGTAAGAGCAACACACGTTGTGTCACGCAATCAGATGTTTAAAGGGCCCAAATTATAGAAAGCTGGAGTGTCCTGAGTGTCCTGAGTGTCCTGAGTGTCCTGAGTGTCCTGAGTGTCCTGAGTGTCCTGAGTGTCCTGAGTGTCCTGAGTGTCCTGAGTGAGTGGGTGGATAGATAAAGTCTCAGGCATCAGGCAGCGTATTCACGTCCAAGAAAGTTTCACACCAAACCACTCAGACTGACTTTGTCTACATCTTAATCTAATTATACAGAAATAAAAAAAGTGGTGGAATTCCCCTTTTGAGTAATGTTTGACTAGTGTTTGTTTCCATCTGCAACAACTCTGATCTGTACTATCAGACTAATATCTCCTCACCACCATTTCTTAATCTACTGTACATCCTGGACTTGTCTGAGTGTAAACACTGGATCAGTTCTGACTCTCTCTGTGTTTGTGGTGGTCAGTGATGAAACCCGACAGGCTCTGCTGGAGTGGAACAGGCACGACGATGAGACTGACCGCTTCTGCATGCTTGATGGTAATTTTGCTGGAGATGTTTCCTTTGTCTTTCCTCCTGTGTTACCCGGATTGAAAATTACTTATGAGGTGTAAAACACTTTGCCAGTTTAACTAACACACGCACACACACACGCACACACACACGCACACACACACACACTGAATTCACCCTCTGCATGAAATGCTCTCTGTATTGGAGCTTCTGTCTTTTTAAGGCCTGCACCTGAGGAACCCAGTGTACTCTGATTGGCCAGCTAACCCATTTAGTTCTGATTAGTCAACAGCCAGAGCAGCTGCCTGCTCGATGAAGTATAAAATGCTGTATATGTTATTTTAATATCTTTTTAGATGAGGACTCTCCGCATGCGCGGTATGTGGACCTCCTGCTGAACCCAGAGAGATACACGGGATATAAGGGTCCTGAGGCATGGCAGATATGGAACAGCATATATGAAGAGAACTGTTTCAAGTAAGATCAGAGTGATGGATACTTATAGCAGCCTGTAGGAGGTTTTTGATCTTTTTTGTTTAAAATAAGTCCATTTGTTTTAAACTCTCAGACCATATACAGTTAAAAGACCCCTGAACCCCCTGGTATCGAGCGGTGGTGAGTGCTTTTGTGCTTTGTTTTGGTTTTTAATAGAGGAGCATGTGTATGAAAATGTGCTCTTGTGAATATTTGGTGGCTGTAAAGCTTTATTTATTTGAGTGTCTTGTTTCTGTTGCAGGTGAGAGTGAAGGTGAGGAGGAGTATGTTTACTTTTGATGAAAGTTTGTCTTCAATTAATGAATAAATATACAAACTTTTTAAAATCTCTTTCTACTTTCCAGGAAAGGGATTCTACAGGTGGTTGGACGGTGAGTATCCAGTATGAATCTGCAGTGTGTGTGGTGTTTACAGTCTGACAGTAATAACTGTGGAGTGATTTATAATCCAGTATGAATCTACAGTGTGTGTAGTGTTTACAGTCTGACAGTAATAACTGTGGAGTGATTTATAATCCAGTATGAATCTGCAGTGTGTGTAGTGTTTATGGTCTGACAGTAATAACTGTGGAGTGATTTTAATCCAGTATGAATTTGCAGTGTGTGTAGTGTTTACAGTCTGACAGTAATAACTGTGGAGTGATTTTAATCCAGTATGAATCTGCAGTGTATGTAGTGTTTACAGTCTGACAGTAATAACTGTGGAGTGATTTTAATCCAGTATGAATCTGCAGTGTATGTAGTGTTTACAGTCTGACAGTAATAACTGTGGAGTGATTTTAATCCAGTATGAATCTGCAGTGTGTGTAGGGTTTACAGTCTGACAGTAATAACTGTGGAGTGATTTTAATCCAGTATGAATCTGCAGTGTGTGTAGTGTTTACAGTCTGACAGTAATAACTGTGGAGTGATTTTAATCCAGTATGAATCTGCAGTGTGTGTAGTGTTTACAGTCTGACAGTAATAACTGTGGAGTGATTTTAATCCAGTATGAATCTGCAGTGTGTGTAGTGTTTACAGTCTGACAGTAATAACTGTGGAGTGATTATAATCCAGTATGAAACTGCCGTGTGTGTAGTGTTTACAGTCTGACAGTAATAACTGTGGAGTGATTTTAATCCAGTATGAATCTGCAGTGTATGTAGTGTTTACAGTCTGACAGTAATAACTGTGGAGTGATTTTAATCCAGTATGAATCTGCAGTGTGTGTAGTGTTTACAGTCTGACAGTGATACCTGTGGGGTGATTTTATTCCAGTATGAATCTGTGCTGTCTGACAGTGCTGACTGGTACCCCCTGTAGTGTCTGTGCTGCTTGGTAACTCGGCTCTGTGCTCTGTGTAGGTCTGTGTGTGGAGAAGAGAGCTTTCTTTAGGCTGGTTTCAGGACTACATGCCAGCATAAACGTCCACCTGAGCGCCAGATACCTCCTGGACGGTGAGTCATTTAAACATCCTGCAGAAGGAGAGGAGAGGTCAGATAAGCAGCCGAGCTGAGATCTGTGCAGGATGTGTTACTGGTTTAAACTGGAGCTCCTTTAAAGCGAGTCGGTTCGGTGTCTGAAGTTTTCTTCTTATTGGTTCAGCGTTCCGGCTACAAGGATTAAGTAAGCAAAAATAAAAGGCAAGGTGTTTTCTAAATACCTTAATCTTCACATGCTCTCCTCAAAGCGTATGGACATGTTCAGTGATCTCACTATGTGGTTTCAGTCAAGTCCATAGTAGCAATGAACTTGAGTCTATGTTTATAGATAACAGTGCGTCATACAGTGTGATGCTGAACATGACACGGTCTGAGAGGGATCTGTGGTGGTTCAGGACTGCAGCTGGTGGAGTGTATGTTTCTAATAATTAGAACTATGGGTTGACCAGGTCCTAGCAGTGTATTCAGTATTATCATACAGCAGTGTTGCTGGAGTGTTTAAACAGCTCAGTGTCACTGCTGGACTGAGAATCGTCCACCAACCAAAACTATCCAGACAACAGTGTCCTGTGGGCGGCGTCCTGTGTCCACTGATGAAGAACTAGAGAACACAAACTGTGCAGCAGCAGATGAGCTACTGTCTCTGACTCTACATCTACAAGGTGGACCAGCAAGTAGTAGGAGTGTCTAATAGAGTGGACAGTGAGTGGACACAGTGTTTAAACACTCCAGCAGCACTGCTATGTCTGATCCACTCACACCAGCACAGTACACACTAACACACCACCACCATGTCAGTCTCACTGCAGTGCTGAGAATGACTCACCACCCAAATAGTACCTGCTCTGTGGTGGTCCTGTGGGTGTCCTGGGGGTGTCCTGGGGGGGTGGGGTTTCACTTCATTCCTGGAGTTGTATGAGGATTCCGGTTTGGTCACTCCATGTGCTCTGTCTCATCAGACAACTGGTTTGAGAGGAAATGGGGGCACAACGTCACAGAGTTCCGGCTGAGGTTTGATGAAGAGCTGACGAAAGGGGAGGGGCCTAAGCGGCTCCGTAACCTCTACTTCCTCTATCTGATTGAGCTCCGAGCGCTGGCTAAGGTGCTTCCCTTCTTTGAGAGACCCTCTTTCAACCTGTTCACCGGCCAGCGGGAGCAGGACCAGGAGAACAAAGAGCTGCTGCTGGAGCTCCTCCAGATGGCCAAGTAAGAGTACTGCATGCACTCTGTGGCCTTGGGAGGGTGTGTGTGTGTGTGTTCTTGTAGAGGTATAGTTTTGAGGACCACATGTCCTCACTAGTATAGTAAAGTCTGGGTTTTTTTTGGTAAGGTGAGGACATTTTGCTGGTCCTCACTTTAGGACATGTCAAGTTTAAAAAAAATCTAATAGAGCAGAAAATTAGTCTTTTGGATACTAAGGTTAAGTTTAGGGTTAGGTTTAGGTGTAGTGTTATTTAGTTATAGTAAAACAAAGATCAATAGAAACCTATGGATGGCCTCACTAATATAGTAAGACAAACGAGTGTTTACTCAGAAATCTTAATCTTAAATGTAAGAAGATGCGATATCATACAAATACATGCAATTTATAAATATTTCCTGTAATATCTAACTGTGAGGGAGCTTTTAAAGGTGGACGTCTGGTTCCATTCACCACCACTATGAGCAGTTCTGACTGTGAGATTTATCTAGAACTGAGCATTTCACACCAAACCTCTCTGAATGACTCTGTTTACAACTTGTATTAGTGTTATAGGACATGTAAGATTTATAGACTAGTGAAAATGGCTCATGTCTGCGCATGTCATGCTGTGTTTTCTGTGTTCGCAGGTCTTTTCCGCTGCATTTTGATGAAACCGCACTGTTTGCTGGTGACAGGAAAGAAGCAGCTAAACTAAAAGTCAGTCATTGTTTTGAACTTTCTCTATAATATAAAATTTCTTTGATTAATATTGTTCTGATATGGTGAACTGTCCCGTTCTGTCCGTCAGGATGACTTCAAGCTGACGTTTAAGAACATCTCCAGGATTATGGACTGTGTGGGGTGCTTCAAGTGCAGACTCTGGGGCAAACTGCAGGTGAGAGGCCTGAGATTGAGATCACGGTGACCATGTAGATCAGATCAGACGGAATAGTCCTGAACCCAGTTTATAGAAATACTCTCAATTTAAATCTGTCACAACTGTCACAATATCATTTTTTAATCACATTATTTATATATACTGTGAATAGCTTACCTTAGTATATGAAGGGGAATCCCACCAACTTTTTTATTTATTTATTTATTTTTGCATAATTCAGTTGTAGTAGTAATTCAGTATAAAAATGGGTGTAATATCGGAATAACATTTTTTTGTATGTTTACATAATTTAATTAAGCTATTATGAGCATTTCGTAAGCATTCAGTGTGAAATGGTTCGAATGATACAGGGGTGTTGATGATAACCAGGGGTCACCATGTCTACAACACAAATATACACATTATATTGACTGTCAAACCCATCAGTGAATGTTGATGGGTAAAATCTGGAAAATCTGAAATATATTATCTTTCTTTGGCTCACCCTGCATGTATCACTACATCGTAAAAATTTGTACGTTAAAGGAAAAATCTTCTCAAAACTAATAATCATAAACTGTGTCCTCAGACATCAGACAGTGCATTTATAACCATTTACTGAAATAACATCTGTCTGGTTCCATTCACCACCACTGTGAACAGTTCTGAGTCTAAGTTTCTCTAGAACAGAGCGTTTTAGTGTTTTTTGGGGTTTTTTTTTTAATGGTTTTGTTTGTTTGTTTATCAGACGCAGGGTTTGGGTACAGCTCTGAAGATTCTGTTCTCGGAGAAACAGATTGAGACTCTTCCTCAGTCGAGCAGCACCAAACCCTCGTTCCAGCTCAGCCGCCAGGAGATTGTCTCCCTCATTAATGCCTTTGGGAGGTACGGTCTCATCATTACTACTCATTTACTCCTGTGTTCAAACGTTTAGGGAAGTTTCTTATATGAATCTTTCACTACTGTGTAGAAAGTAGTTCCTGTACCACATAACATCTTTAACTTATTTGCTTTAACTTACTCACTTACTTTAATTTACTAATTTTACCGTACTTTAACTTACTCACTTACTTTAATTTACTAATTTTACCGTACTTTAACTTACTCACTTACTTTAATTTACTAATTTTACCGTACTTAAGCTTACTCACTTACTCACTTTTAACTTACTAATTTACTTTAACTTATACACTGACTTATTCACTTTAACTGACTTTTAACTTGCTTATTGAACTTTTTTTTTTTACCTTTTTACCTTACTTACATACTTTAGCTTACTTAGTGTCTTTACCTTTAAATAAGTTTATGAAAATATAAATAAGTTTAAACAAATTACTGTCAATACTATAATATCATATCAACCTACCTGCCACATTTGAACACAAGCCTTCTGTTTATTCATTTTATTAGAATTTTAATTCAATATTATCAATATTATTTCCCAAAAAAATGGCATTTTATTAAATCTATATATTAATTGCATATTTAGTTAATTCCACACTCAGTCTGGATATCTTAATTATGAGTAGTAATTCTATTAGAACTTTATTATGGAAATAAATTGTTGTGTATTCATTTAATTTAATTAACTTAATTCTTTAGTAATTTCATTAGAACTTGGATATTCATTGCATCAGAATTTCAATCTGGATATGCATTTTATGTATGTATGCATGTATGTATGTAAAATGGAAATTTAGTTTTTACCTTTTATTCGAACTTCAGTTTGCGTGTTCATTTTATTAGAACTTTATTCTGGAAATTGTATATTTTATTCCAACTTATTTAATATACATAAATTATTTTGTTCGAACTAATTTTTATAAAACTTCAGGTATTCAGTTATTATAAATATAAATATATGTAAATATATTATCAATAGCGGAATCTACAAAATGTTGAAAATGATGATTCCAGCTTTGCGAACTATATTTTAATTACAATAATATCATTTTCAAAACTAGAAGTGGTATTGTTTTGTTTCTTCTGATTATTCCAGAATTTCAACAAGCATCAGGGAACTGGAGAACTTCAGGACGCTGTTATCAGAACGCAAAACTGAGCTGTGACCAGCAGCAGAACCTGAAGTGTTACTGCACTGTTCCTCATGGTGGACTACTGACCTGGAACCAGACAGAGGTGTGAAGATCAGGGAGGCGTTTGAGGGCAGCTAGATTAAAGCGATAGTTCAGCAACTCCACCCACCCACCCCACCAACATCCCGTCCTCCAAATGTAGCTGATGTGCCAAGACATGATTGATCGATTGATTGTTTGCTTGTTTACTTTTGCAGCTGGAGCTACAACGAACCTCAACACCAGACCTGTCTTAATGGATTGACTACATTTGGAATAACTGGGGTATGCATT
This sequence comes from Megaleporinus macrocephalus, assembly GCA_021613375.1. Classification (NCBI taxonomy): domain Eukaryota; kingdom Metazoa; phylum Chordata; class Actinopteri; order Characiformes; family Anostomidae; genus Megaleporinus; species Megaleporinus macrocephalus. The sequence continues at coordinate 20,712,164 of CM038712.1, forward strand.
TCCTTTAAGGAGACGTGTGAGAGAAAATCTCTCTGCCTTTGTTTAATTATCTGTCCAGGGTTTTAGACGTACCCCAGCTGCTATTAAAGCCGTATCACTGCTGCTGACCTGCAGCTTCCATTGTTTATTACATCCAACAGTCTAAAATACAGTGACCAGTAAAGTAGTAAAGCACACTTAAAGGAGATGAGCACTTTATACCTCATTAACAGAGAGTTTGGCTCAGTGATTTGCACTATGATTTATTAAAATTGATCAATAAGAGGTTTAAAGTGGGGCTGAATGATTGATTTATTGACTAATATTCCAGCTACTATTTAATTTGTGATTATTTTGTTTAAATTAGACTCAAGAAGATCAGAATATCTACTCATTCTGGCTGGAGGCTTGAATGTAATGTACAAGGCAGACAGTAAGTTGTGGATGTGATGTCACAACACATAGGAATTTGGTTGCCTGTGATTCTACAGGCAGAAACAAAAGACAATAGTTTTGATAACGTACATTATAAATTAAAAAATGCTTGTAATTTAAAAATTGCTGTCGTTTAAATTGTGATCTTTCCGTTTATAATTTCTTGTATTTTATTTTTCCCCTTGAGGTGACATTATGTACCAAAAACTTTATTTCTACTTGACCACTTTGTAACATCTCCCTATCCCTTAAAATTACACAGTTTTTGTTGTTATTTTGCCTTTAAGATGAATATATGTAAATGATCTCTGTGCTGATTGGCTGCTTTGTATTGTGCTTCGCTCAAAAAGCTGTACACGCTAAAACACTCTTTATAACTTCAGTGTGAGTGGGTGGAGCTAAACTGCTTTAGACTGTTTAGGTAGATATGTGCATTAATAATTATTTCTAAAAACATTTCTAAAGACGAGGAGTCACGTGATAATTTCTCAGGGTTTTAACACAGCTTATGAAATCCGTATATCTTATTGGCCTGTCAGTGCTCCGCCCACTTCCACCTTGCTTCATTATTGTTGCGAGGTTGGACAAACATTACAGGCCTTCAACCTAAGGAAAACTCTAGACTCAGTTTATATCACAATACCTACATTTAGTTATACATTCAACCTAATGAGAAACTGTAACTCAGTTTATATCACAATACCTACATTTAGAGTTATACATTCAACCTAATGAGAAACTGTAACTCAATTTATATCACAATATCTACATTTAGAGTTATACATTCAACCTAATAAGAAACTGTAACTCAGTTTATATCACAATATCTACATTTAGAGTTATACATTCAACCTAATGAGAAACTGTAACTCATTTTATATCACAACTGTCTGTTGGTTTGTGGTTAGAGCATTAGTGTGAGACTGTATAAAGCTAAAACCTATTTTAAATATTGTTCTTTTATAATGTTGAGCTCTTTTACATGGAACATTCTAGTTTATTTTAACATGAGGCCACATTTTTAACCACGGTTTATTTTTGCTGTATTAAAAAATTGTTGAACCAAGAAACTGCTACATCATATCGAACCAGATTCTGCAGTTTGTAATTCATTACACTTCTAGAATGTGCACTACAGTTTCTCTTTATGTTGAATAGACTTTTATTTTACCCACGTTCCTCAAAGTTTGTTCAGTCTAGTAACAGTAGCTACAAAAGAATGCGTATTGTCGCTTTCCAAAGAAAATCTATTTTTTTCTTTTCTCCATTATTTGAACATGACAGGTGGTGTTGACATTGTGTGAAAAATTTGTGGTGAATAGAAATGCTCCAAAATCACTTGTAATACTTTGCTGTCCAAAGAAAAACAAGTATCTCCAAACTGCACCTTTACAGGAGGGGACAAAAACTGTCTTTACTTTCCGTGTAAGTAAATGGAACAAGAATGTTGTTACAGTGTAACCAGCAGCTGTCGTGTTCAAATAATGTAGAAAAAAAATATTGATTTACATTAAAAGTAAAGTTTTTGGTCTCCTGTGAAGTTACTATTTTGGAGATACTTGTTTTTTTTGGATGATATGTGGGCGGAGCCTGGATATGCCAGCTGTAAGACTCTTGCTCTGCTGGACCTTTGTCTGATGTGAATGGACGGTTTACAGTCCAGTGGAATCTGTATTCTTACCTGTTTGCCTCTGACTGTGCAGCAGTGCTGTAAACGCCCTGTTGGGGTTCTTGTTCAGTAAAGTGAGTTGGAGACTCTGTGTAAGTGGGTGTTTGTACAGCAGTTGGACTTGGTTTAAATGGCATCTCTGTTTATGTCGAGATTTAACCTGAATTCCGTGATTAATCCAGAATGCGGAAGTGGAAACGACGAACATGTGCCTGGGCCTGAGATTCAGAGGGTCCTCTGTCCGCGCTGGGATCTGATTTACCCTCCACAAATTCAGTTGTGGCCGGAGTTCAGCCAAGAAACAAAAACACAATTAGGCTGCTTGGACAGAGCTGCTGGTCAGTGAGTTGTGGACACTGTTGTTGTGAATGACACACTTAACCCTATCTGAACTGTTCTAGATATGTTCTAGACTGATTCAGCTTTATATAGTATATGTTTATAGATACCAGAGTTATTATGTGAGGATTTTATTTAATATTTGCAAGGTCAGGTACATATGTTAAACATTGCTGTAAGGATTTGATTGAGTATTAGTGAGGTGAGTTATTGATGTTGAACATTGCTGTGAAGATTGGATTGACTTATTGAGGTCAGGTACTGATGTTGAACATTGCTGTGAGGATTTGATTGTGTATTAGTGAGGTCAGCTACTGATGTTGAATATTGCTGTGAGGATTGTATTGACAGTGAGGTCAGGTACTGATGCTGAACATTGCTGTGAGGATTTGATTGAGTGTTAGTGAGATCAGATACAATTTCATTACTCTGGATACTTTTGGACTGATACCATGGAGGAAATAAATATTTGACCCCTTGCTGCTTTTGTTAGTTTGCCCACTGACAAAGATATGAGCAATCTATAATTTTTTTTATTTTAATTTTTTTAATTATTATTTTTCTTTATTTACTTTATCAATTTATTTTAGCAGTGAGAGATATAATATAAAAAAAACATCCAGAAAATTACATTGTATAATATATGCATTTAGGAGAGAGTAATAAGTATTTGATCCCCTACCAAACATTAAGAGTTGTGGCTCCTACAGACCAGTTAGACACTTCTAATCAACTCGTTACCAGCATTAAAGACAGCTGTCTTAAATGGTCACCTGTATAAAAGACACCTGTCCACAAAAACAATTAATCAGTCCAACATGGGCAAGACCAAAGAGCTTTCAAAGGATGTCAGGGACAGATCATAGACCTGCACAAGACTGAAGAAACCAGAAGTCAGACGCTGGGTGAGAAGCAGACAACTGTTGGTGCCATCATAAGAAAATGAAAGAACTACAAAATAACTCAATCTGGGGCTGCATGCAAAATCTCACCTCATGGGGTTTCCTTGATCATGAGGAAGGTGAGCAATCAGCCTAAAACTGCACGGGGGGAACGTGTTAATGATCTTTCTCTCAATCTCTCACTGTTAAAATAAAACTACCCTGAAAATTATAGATTGTTCACATCTTTATCAGTGGGCAAATATTTACTTCCTCCACTGTAGTGTACAGTGTAACCTATTTCTCCAGGGTTTGCAGTGACACTTTGTGACAGGTTCTCTGACAAATTAAGCCTTTTTAATAAATAAATAATTAATAATTACACAATAAGCCAATAAGATTATAATGAAGGTCCAAGACTAACTGTAATCCACGTCTGGAACAGCTCTGTGTTAAACCTGGATTACAAGACTAGGCTAATGTTACATCACACTGCCTGTTAAAAGCATGGCTTATTTAGGAATCATGATATTATCAGCTGTTCAATAAGAATTTCAGCAGTTCAACATTTCCACCTAATTAAGAGCTTACGATTCAAACAGAGTCAGTCTGAGTGGTGATACGTGTCATTCAGTAAAAATGTACTGACTCTGAATTGTTACAGTGGTGGTAATAGGAACCAGAGGTCTGACATATATGATGATTCATGATGTGTTGAAATGGTTTTAGACTTCTTTAAGATTTCTCTTCTTATTTTGATTCTACTTATTGCAACATAATATGACTGAAAAAAGATTACTGTCAGCTTAAAGGGGCAGTCGTGGGCTGGAGGTTAGGGAATATGGGGGTGTTTCACTGCCCCTGGTGGGTCTGTTCACTAGTGTGTGTATATGTGAGTGTTTCATTGCCCTCTAGTGTGTATGTTCATTAGTGTGTGTGTGTGTGTGTGTGTGTGTGTTACCCTGCATGGATGGGTTAAATGTAAATCTAAATAACTGCTATTATATCCCAAATAACTGCTGGCGGTTGATTCCTAACAACTGAAACTGGCCTCACATTATTATGACCACGTCCCACTTTGGATGGCGGCAGTCAGTAGGTATCAGCGTTCTGGTCTGGGGACTGTTTTGGTGACATTCTCTGGAGCCGCTCATCCATGTGGAAGACATTCTCAATCGATTTGGGTTTGAATCCATCTTTGCAGATCACGTACACCATACATGCTGATTATCTTCTTTGGGGTGGATGGGATCCTCCAGCAAGACAATACGACACGTCACACGACTAGAAATGTCCAACATTGGTTAAAAGAGCTGAGCAAGACTTCCAAGTACTACCCGAGACCCCTATTTCCCCAGACTTGAACCCAGCTGAGCATCTGTGGGATCACCTGGCTGGACGGTTCTCCTCCATGCACTGCAGTCAGCATGAATCCAGATACCTGTGACCACTTACCAGGACCTTATTGAGTCTCCCAGTCCGTCAAGCTGCTGTCCGTGCTGCACACGGCGGTCCCTCTTGATATTAGCTGGTGGTCATAATAATGTAACACGACTGTATACAGTGTGGCTTGTGCCAAAGTCGTGGCTCAATATGTGAAATAATTTAATAATAACAAAATAAATAGCCTGTAATTGTGCATCTGCAAAACACTGACCAATAGTAAATGAGACCCCTGTGATTATGCAGGAGGGAGACTGGCGATGATCAGCAATAAGCATTCATGGGAACTCTCACAACAGCGTTGTTTACTATGACAATTTAACAGTTCATGTGGTAAATATCCTCTTTTCTGTCACTGTTGTCTGGGAGTGTTCAGGTCTGTTTGAGTTGGGATGCAAAGCTTTTGGAATATTCATGGAACTGGGAACAGGCGATATATACAGCCTTAAGAGCACTGCTGTGTCTGATCCACTCACACCAGCATAACATACACTAACACACCACCACCGCAGTGTCACTGCAATGCTGAGAATGGCCCACCATCCACATAGTACCTGCTCCTGTGGTGGTCCTGTGAGGGTCTTGACCATGGAAGAACAGGGTAACAACAGAGAATCAGATGGACTACGGTCTACAGTCTCTGTATACGATATTCCAGCTGAAGCACAAAACAGCCCCAGTTTTCTTGCGAGCGACTCGGAACTGAAAGAAATGATGCTGGCAAGTTTTCAAAAACAGTGCAGTAAAATTTTATTTCTCATCTTCTCGGTAGTGCTCGCGTGAAGGAACGTGAAAATGGGTAAACGTTACATTCATTGGCCACAAACTGAACATTTAAAAATATAGAATAAAGGCTTTACTTGCTCTGCGCGAGAGAAGAGAGCTGAGATAAGCAACCAGTCACCTTCCGACCCTTTCAGGCCGCAATCAGAGCAGAGTTCAGTTCCTGGATAGAACAGAACCGGAGTGAAACCAAACAACAGCAACAACATGAGCGCGTCTGTGCCAGTGAGTATAGCTGCCTCCTCGCACCTGCTCGCTCTCTGAGTAGAAAAGCCTTTCGGCACATATGCTACACATCTGCATTTCATGGGCACAGGCTGGGTAAAGGGGAATTTCACCAGATTTTCAGAAATCCAACATAATAAAACAAAGTCGTTCAGAGTGGGTTCAGGGTGAAACACTCCATTCTCAAGAAACTCTAAGTCAGAACTGGTCACAGTGGTGGTGAATGGAACCAGACGTCCACCTCTAAAAGCTCCCTAACAAAACTCCCTCCCAAACAAAGAAGTATCTCCAAACTGGTCTTAACTTGCAAGTCAATGGAAAGATATTTGGTTTTGAGCAGTTTTGGAGAATATCTATTGGTCCAATCATCATGAAATTTGGACGACTATAGGTATGTATACAACTGAAAATATATTTACTTTGTTTTCATTGGATGATTTGATATAATATGGTTATGAATATCGTCGCTGTCCAAAGAAAAACATGCATCTCCAATTTCATGATAAATGGACTAATATAAATGCTCCAAAATAGCTTGGACAACACTGTGGTTCCATTGACTTGCATTGAAAGAAAAGACAGTTTTTGGCCTATACTCTAAAGTTGCCATTTTGGAGATACTCATTTTTCATTGGACAGAGACGATATTCTGTCTGAATGACATTGTTTTAAAATTTGCTAGATTGTGTATTAGCTTTAAATGTATTTTGACCAACTACTTGGATTCCATTATTGGTGGAGAGATACATGTTGGGGCTTTAAGGCAAAATAGTCCACAAAGAAAACTTGATATTTCAGATTTTGAGTATTTAACTATAATAAATGTTCCATATAACAACATACAGGGGGGTTCACACGTGGTTATTAAAGAGACTGGCTATATTAGTGTTGTAGACATGGTGGTTTCCATTAGCACCACTGCAAGTAAATGAGTTTCTATCAAGTTTAACTTGATATCAAACCATTATGAATGATGGTTCACGTCTCAGTGAGTGAGGTTCTGAAAAATGGGTACAGTTTCTATGGAAACGTATCCAAATCAGATGCATATTTGTCATCATGCGCCACACAAACCCTGCATGATCCATAAATATGATCCTAAAAATAAAAAAGCATAAAATAAAATATTAAAATCTGAGAGAACATCTGATTGGAGAACATCATTATAAAGAGACCATACATAAAAATCGTGATTGCTTTCGCCACATAATCGTTGATCTCTTGTACCCGAACGCAATAAATCTCACAACAAATCACACACAACATAAGAAATAAGGGGCTTGAGAGCAGCCGATTAGAATTAGAGTCAGTTGGGTGGCTGAAGAATCCAGCCAGTGATTAATTCTACAAGCTTTTGGGTAAATTTGGATACCAATGCATTAAGATTGGTCACACAGTTTCCTCCTCACAGCTTCCTGGATCTGGATAGATGTGAAAGCAAATGTTTGATTGATCTTCAGATTTCAAACCCAAACCCACGATAAAGGAATGATGGCGTGAAGCTCATGAGACTCACTGCTCAATTGCTTATATACATCATTTTGTGCAACAGGATATTCTTAAGGTAATAAAAAAGGCGATGGCACAGTTTCAGGCGACCGTGATGGATGACGAGCTTGATTCCGGTAATTACGTATCAACAGAGACTGACAGGATCATAACTGTACACGTATACTGAATATATAGAAGGTAAAAGAAGCCCTCGCTAAAAGCAGTGAGATGTTAGTACCTTAATACTGGGACTACAAACATACACCTGGTGCGTTCGCAACATTAGAGCTGACCAAGAACATTCAATTCAATTGACCACTGAAGTCCTGTAGTCGGAATCATGACCATATAAGGAAGTGCGGGTCTTGGCTGGTTTGTTTATATAAAAAAATATATATAGCCATGACATTAAAACCACCTCCTTCTATCTACATATACTGTCCACTGTATCAGCTCCACTGTCCATATAGAAGCTACACTTACAGACTGTAGTTCATCTGATTCTCTATATACTTCAGTACCCTGTTCTTTAGTAGTCAGGACCCCCACAGGACCACCACAGAGCAGATATTATTGGGGTGGTGGGTCATTCTCACTAACGTGGTGGTGGTGTGTTAGTGTGTGTTGTGCTGGTGCAAGTGGATCAGACACAGCAGTGCTGCTGAGTCACTGCTGGACTGAGAATCAACTGTGTCCACTGATGAAGGACTAGAGAACACAAACTGTGCAGCAGCAGATGAGCTACTGTCTCTGACTTTACATCTACAAGGTGGACCAGCAAGTAGTAGGAGTGTCTAATAGAGTGGACAGTGAGTGGACACAGTGTTTAAACACTCCAGCAGCACTGCTGTGTCTGATCCACTCACACCAGCACGTCAGTGTCACTGCAGTGCTAAGAATGACCCACGTCCCTAATAGAGCCTTCTCTGTGGGGGTCCTGATCATTAAAGAACAGAGTAATAAAGTATACAGAGAATCAGATGAACTACAGTCTGTAAGTGTAGCTCCTATATGGTCAGTGGAGCTGATACAGTGGACAGTGAGTGTAGATACAGGGAAGTGGTTTTATGTTATGGCTGGTTGGTGTATGTATGAAGGGCAAATGTCCCAAATGACAGAATAAGACGACCAACAGGGCAAAGAACCCGCACTGACTCTGCTGACGTGCAGTTGCTCACAACTATTATAACTTCATTCATAATTAATAAACAAATGCATTTTAACCTTCAACACATCTGCCCACTCTGACCGGCTGAGTCCGCCTCCCCAAAATCAACAGTAAGGGCGCAGAGAGGGCGCTAGTGAGCCTCGAGAAACCCTACAGTCTCCAGTATATGCACAGTTGTGGATTGCACTCGTTCACCACAGTGATTTTCAAAAGGAGCCATTTAGGCTTTACATAAAGCAACACAGCTCAACCCGAAGCTCCTTATCTGGACATCACACTGACCACGCAATGGCCCAGAGATACTTCTGTCTCAGCTACTGTTGCCAGGTTGGCCAAAATTGAGTAATGTTTGTTTATTTGATGTTAATAACTCCTTTAGAGGGCGGTGGTGAGTGATGTTTGTTTATTTGATGTTTGTTAATAACTCCTTTAGAGGGCGGTGGTGAGTGATGTGTGTTTATTTGATGTTTGTTAACTCCTTTAGAGGGCGGTGGTGAGTGATGTTTGTTTATTTGATGTTAATAACTCCTTTAGAGGACGGTGGTGAGTGATGTTTGTTTATTTGATGTTTGTTAATAACTCCTTTAGAGGGCGGTAGCGAGTGATGTTTGTTTATTTGATGTTATTAACTCCTTTAGAGGACGGTGGTGAGTGATGTTTGTTTATTTGATGTTTGTTAATAACTCCTTTAGAGGGCGGAGGTGAGTGTTGTTTGTTTATTTGATGTTTGTTAATAACTCCTTTAGAGGGCGGAGGTGAGTGATGTTTGTTTATTTGATGTTTGTTAATAACTCCTTTAGAGGGCGGTGGTGAGTGATGTGTGTTTATTTGATGTTTGTTAATAACTCCTTTAGAGGGCGGTGGTGAGTGATGTGTGTTTATTTGATGTTTGTTAATAACTCCTTTAGAGGGTGGTGGTGAGTGATGTTTGTTTATTTAATGTTAATAACTCCTTTAGAGGGCGGTGGTGAGTGATGTGTGTTTATTTGATGTTTGTTAATAACTCCTTTAGAGGGCGGTGGTGAGTGATGTGTGTTTATTTGATGTTTGTTAATAACTCCTTTAGAGGGCGGTGGTGAGTGATGTTTGTTTATTTGATGTTTGTTAATAACTCCTTTAGAGGGCGATAGTGAGTGATGTTTGTTTATTTGATGTTAATAACTCCTTTAGAGGGCGATAGTGAGTGATGTTTGTTTATTTGATGTTAATAACTCCTTTAGAGGGTGGTGGTGAGTGATGTTTGTTTATTTGATGTTTGTTAATAACTCCTTTAGAGGGCGGTGGTGAGTGATGTTTGTTTATTTGATGTTTGTTAATAACTCCTTTAGAGGGCGGTGGTGAGTGATGTGTGTTTATTTGATGTTTGTTAATAACTCCTTTAGAGGGCGGTGGTGAGTGATGTTTGTTTATTTGATGTTAATAACTCCTTTAGAGGGCGGTGGTGAGTGATGTGTGTTTATTTGATGTTTGTTAATAACTCCTTTAGAGGGCGGTGGTGAGTGATTTGTGTTTATTTGATGTTTGTTAATAACTCCTTTAGAGGGCGGTGGTGAGTGATGTTTGTTTATTTGATGTTTGTTAATAACTCCTTTAGAGGGCGGTGGTGAGTGATGTTTGTTTATTTGATGTTTGTTAATAACTCCTTTAGAGGGCGGTGGTGAGTGATGTTTGTTTATTTGATGTTTGTTAATAACTCCTTTAGAGGGCGATAGTGAGTGATGTTTGTTTATTTGATGTTTGTTAATAACTCCTTTAGAGGGCGGTGGTGAGTGATGTTTGTTTATTTGATGTTTGTTAATAACTCCTTTAGAGGGCGATAGTGAGTGATGTTTGTTTATTTGATGTTAATAACTCCTTTAGAGGGTGGTGGTGAGTGATGTTTGTTTATTTGATGTTAATAACTCCTTTAGAGGGCGATAGTGAGTGATGTTTGTTTATTTGATGTTAATAACTCCTTTAGAGGGCGGTGGTGAGTGATGTTTGTTTATTTGATGTTTGTTAATAACTCCTTTAGAGGGCAGTGGTGAGTGATGTGTGTTTATTTGATGTTTGTTAATAACTCCTTTAGAGGGCAGTGGTGAGTGATGTGTGTTTATTTGATGTTAATAACTCCTTTAGAGGGCGGTGGTGAGTGATGTTTGTTTATTTGATGTTTGTTAATAACTCCTTTAGAGGGCGATAGTGAGTGATGTTTGTTTATTTGATGTTAATAACTCCTTTAGAGGGTGGTGGTGAGTGATGTTTGTTTATTTGATGTTAATAACTCCTTTAGAGGGCGATAGTGAGTGATGTTTGTTTATTTGATGTTAATAACTCCTTTAGAGGGTGGTGGTGAGTGATGTTTGTTTATTTGATGTTAATAACTCCTTTAGAGGGTGGTGGTGAGTGATGTTTGTTTATTTGATGTTTGTTAATAACTCCTTTAGAGGGCGGTGGTGAGTGATGTTTGTTTATTTGATGTTTGTTAATAACTCCTTTAGAGGAGACTATAAGTGATGACAATATAATTGTTTATATTTAATCATAATTATTAATATTCCTATTAACTGTAAAGCTTGTCCAACCTTGCAACAGTAGCTTGGATGGGCTTATCTGCAGAATTCCTAAGACCTCCAACCTCTCGTCTTTCTTCTTTCTCGTGTGATGCTCAGTATTTCTGAACAGGAGGTCCGGAGAGCATCTCGCTGACAGCACAGTTGAGGCCCACTCCTTCTATCTTTGCTCTTTGGCAAACAGTGGCCATTCTTTTCTTTCATGCAGTTCCAGAGAGAGACAGAACGAGTCTTTTTCCATCACCTGTGTCTTGTTAGGTTATTGAGTACCATAAGCACCTATGAGGCCCTGAAAAGTTCCAGGGTTTTTTCTCCAGCTTGTCATTTTGGGGGAAATAATGTTAATAATCATATTAATAATCATCTCAGCCCAAAATATCAGAGACCAATCACTACATTCAGGCCTCCATTCATTCTATTTTCTGAATACGGAACACAGGCCTCTGTTAAGTGCAAATAAGGCAAATAACCACCCAACTGTGTGCTAGAACCCACTGTGGAACCCATCGAAGTTAAGGGGGCTGTCTCAGGGGGGCTTCTCTGTGGAGAAAAACTATCAGGACTGGTTCCGTATCATGATCATGGAAAAGCAGAAATAAGAAACGTTGAGGGTTAAAGCAGCACCAGCTGACCTCCTCACCACCCCCCTTTCCGGTCTGGTCCCTTTTAAATGAATGCCAGCCCCCCCGCAGTCATTGCCATGGCTACTGCCGGCCGGCTGGCTCGGATCAGGGCTGGGAGGCGGGTGGGTGGGATGGCGGGCGGTTGGATTAATTGGAATAGAAGGAGCGTGACCACACTAAAAATGGTCACTGGGTCCCTGCGGGGTCCTCCACGTGGCCTGGCCTGCTCGCTGCCTGAGTAAAAACACTCAGGCTGTAGAGAGAGAGAGAGAGAGAGAGAGAGAGAGAGATGCAGCCTCAGGCTCAGACCTGCGGGGTGACGTAATGGCTCTGGGGGGTAGAGTAGTAGTCCTGGGGGGTGGAGTAGTAGTTGTGGTGCTGGCTGGTCTGGATGTTACCGTAGGCCAGGAGCAGAGGGGCCGTGGACGTCTGGGGGCCAGCGAACAGGTGGGACGCCCCAGTGAGGCTGCCTGTCCTCTGGATGGAGCCGTACCAACTGGGGCCCATCTGTGGTGTGGATGAAATCATACTACTGTGGGAGAGAGGAGAGAGAACAGAGCAGGCAGGTCTGGTTACTGCACAGGACAGACGCAGGACTTACTTCTGCAGTTCATTCAGAGGACAGTAAACGGAGGACTGATAACGTCTTTCACACCAAACGTGCTTTAGACTGACTTCAGCTTCTGAATGAAGAGATGAAGCTCTGTGTAGTGCTGAGTTAAATGGTCTTTCTGTTATCATCTCATGTGTAATCTATCTACCTTTCTGTCCCGTCTATCTACCATCCGTCTATCTTTCTGTCTGTTTATCTTTCTGTCAATGTCAATGGGAATTTATTTATAAAGCACATTTAACACGTTAGTTGACCAAAGAGCTGCACAAACTTAAAATACACAATACTAGAACTAAAAACAACAGCCAAATAAATCATTAATTACATACAAGCCATTGAGTAATAATGAGCTTTAAGCCTAGATTTAAAACTTGACAGAGTAGGTGCTAATCGAATCTGCAGTGGTAACTCGTTCTAGAGTTTCGGGGTGGCTCCTACAAATGCTCAGTCCCCCCTCTGCTTCAGGCTTGATTTGGGGACAACCAGCTGAAGCTGCTCTGTATCTTAGGGACTGTGCTGGAACATAGGGCACAAGCAGTTCCGTTAGATAACTGGGAGCTAACCAGTTAAGAGACTTGTACACTAAAAGCAGGATTTTGAACTGTATTCTAAAAGCCACTGGGAGCCAATGAAGTGAAGCCAGTACGGGAGTGATATGTTCCTTCCTAGACGTACGTGTTAATAACCTCACAGCAGCATTTTGCACCAATCTATCTGTCTGTAAATCTTTCTATTCGTCTATCTATCCATCTATCTGTCTATCTATGCATCTGTCTATTTATCCATCCATCTAACTTTCTGTCCGTCTAGCTATCCTCTGTCCATCTTTCTGCTATTTTATCCATCCATCTGTGTATCAGTCTGTCCGTTTCAGTTCATCTATCTATCTGTTCGTCTGTCTGTCTGTCTATTTATCTGTCTGTCCGTCTTGCTATGCTTATGTCCATTTTTTTTCTGCCTTTCTATCCATCTATCTAACTATCCGTCTGTCTATCCATAGGTCGGTCAAACAGTTTGTCTATGTATCTGTCTGTCCATCCATCTATGCATCTGTCCATACGTCTATCTTTCTGTCTGCCTTTCTATCTGTCCATCTATCAGTCTATCTATCCTTCCATCCATCTTTCTATCAGTCTGTCGATCTATCTTTCTATTTGTCTATTTTTCTGTCTATCTATCCGCCCATCTATATTTCTCGATTTGGGTGACTACTGACTTCCAGTGTTTAGCCTCACAGCTGCAGTGTTAAACCATAGAAGCAAAATTTGGAAACCAGACTCTCTCACTATCGTTTAATTCAGACTTCAGAGTTTCGGTTGCTGGCCATGTAACAGTCTATGGTCTAATATTGTCTAATAAGATTCTGCAACCTATAAAAATAAACATACTTATTAGAAACAGAACAAGAATGAAATTTAACCCTTTTAAAGCTTCTCCTTGTGGAAACAACCCAGTATTATTTACAGTTCTCATCTAATACCTGCTTTAACTGCTCAGTACTTCATTAAGCTAAATCAAGATTTCTGCTGAAGGAACTAAATACATTCATACAATGTCTGGGGCGTCCAGGAGAAATCTGGAACTGGAGCTCAAGATATGATCTACTTCTTTCACAATAAGATATTCATGTTACTTTGTATTGTATGTATGATTATTTACATCTGATCTAATCATATCTAGTGTTCTTACTGGTGAACATACACTTATTGATCAGATAAAGACTTTTAAACTATCAGGCTGAATTTGATCACATTGCTAGAATCTCCAGCTTCTCAAAAGTGAGTAAACTACATTTGGGATGGTTCGGTCTCTGCTGTACCTCTATATCATCAGCTCTGAGATAATCTCGCTAAAAATCGATTCCATCGATTCCAGCAGCAGGAGTCAAGAATCCGAGTCGGTTCCAGAAAACTTGGAGTATTGCAGCACTAAATTAGCCTCACAGCTCCAGTGCAGACTGAAGACGCGAACTTGTCTTAGCTCTTAACAGACTGGGGGACAAATTTATAGGTACAGTTTGTTGGCAAACTTGTGAAAACCTGGTACATGAGGTAGTGATGTAGATGCTCCATGCAGTACTGTGACTGCACAGGACCTGCCAAACAGCCAAAGTCTGATTCAATTCATTACAGACAGGATTCAGTTCATTCAGTCTATCATGAGTAACTCGTGCAGCCAGGCAACCATGCTATAGTGAAAGTCTGTAACCAGCTACACTATATGGCCAGAAACATGCACATTTGTGGCCTGCTGGAGGTAATTTTGCAGGGCTCTAGCAGTGCTCCTCCTGTTCCTCCTTGCACAATCATAGGTAGCAGTCCTGCTGCTGGGTTGTTTCCATGCTTCACCCTCCTCCACGACTCCTGGTGCACTGGCCTGTCTCCTGGTAGTGCCTCCAGCCTCTGGACACTACGCTGACAGACAGTAAACCTTCTTGCCACAGCACGCATTGATGTGCCATCCTGGATGAACTACCTGAGCCACTTGTGTGGGTTGTAGAGTCTGTCTCATGCTACCACGAGTGTGAAAGCACCAGCAACATTCAAAAGTGACTAGAAAGCATAAGTACTGAGAAGTGGTCTGTGGTCCCCACCTGCAGAACCACTCCTTTACTGAGTGTGTCTTGCTAATTGCCAATAATTTCCACCTGCTGTCAGTCAGTGTTGCTTCCTAAGTGGACAGTTTGATTTACTTGTGTTAAGTGTTCCTTTTATTTTTTTGAGCAGTGCACATATATATATATATATATATATATATATATATATATATATATATATATATATATATATATATATATATATATATATATATAACCTTATCTCACTATTAATATTTAACTTACAATATAATATTTAACTTATTTGTTCATTTTCAATTACTTGATGTATTTGATTTATTTAAAATACAAATTATTTTGTATTGAATGTGATTACTTCAAAAAATCTGATGCCAACAGAGATACAATTGTTTTTCAGTCAATTATTGTTCAGTCTATTAAACACTAAATATTCAGATATTTTGTTTATGTATTTTGTTGCCAATAACAGTTACTGATCAGTCCACGTGAAGTCCAAGTCAAAGTTCTGGTAATGTGGCGGCACTAACCTTCCCCTTTCTCCTCTGGAGTTGACGCTTCTGGACAGGTCATCATCGCTGTCGTAACGTCTTGGGTTGTCAAAGAAATACGCCCTGGAGCTGAAACTGTGACTAGTGATCATACCACCAGGTGCCTGAGTACAAACACACACACACACAAACACATGCTGACTGATAGTGGAGCAGCTCAGTAGTTTTCCACCGTACCCACTAGAGACAGCGAGCAGGACGGACATCTGACTCATTAATTCTGTCAGACAGGACAGAATCTGTAGCTCCTGTAGGGCCTAAAGAGGTCGATCTGCAGTAGGAAGCGCCCAGCTGGGTTATTGATGGACGGTTATAATGAACACAGCCAGGATTAGACTCTCACCAGGTTCTGATTGGGCCGCTGCACTCTGAAGAACACCACGAGCAGGGTGGTGGGGACAAACTCCCAGAAAAACAGGACGATCCCAAAGATCACGTAGGCCTCGCCGCTGATCTTCTCCACCTCAGTCTGCAAAAACACAAACAGCCATCAGTCAGAGACTTCACATCATCAGACAAACAGACAGACAGACAGACAGACTGAGAGATAAACAGCTGGAGAGACAGGTAGTAAGACAGCTACACCATCAGATACAGACAGACCATCAGCACCATTAGTCAGACAGACAGCTATCTATCACCATCAGATACAGACAGACAGACAGCTATCTATTTACAACATTAGTCAGACAGACAGCTATCTATCACCATCAGATACAGACAGACAGACAGAAAGACAGACAGAGAGCCATCTTTCTAAACAATTAGTCAGACAGACAGACTGACAGCTATCTATTACACCATTATACAGATAGACAGACAGACAGACAGACAGCTATCTATTTACAACATTAGTCAGACAGACAGCTATCTATCACCATCAGATACAGACAGACAGACAGAAAGACAGACAGAGAGCCATCTTTCTAAACAATTAGTCAGACAGACAGACTGACAGCTATCTATTACACCATTAGACAGATAGACAGACAGCTATCCATCTACACCTTTAGACAGACAGACAGCTATCTATTACACTTTTAGTCAGACAGACAGACAGACAGAAAGGCAGTTGGAGAGCTATCTTTCTAAACAATTAATCAGACAGACAGACTGACAGCTATCAATCTACAACTTTAGACAGACAGACAGCAATCTATTACACCATTACACAGACAGACAGACAGCTACCTGTGTCTGTCTGTCTAGCTGGTGGTCTGTCTATTTAATGCTCTGTGTGTCTGTCTGACGGTGTGGATAGTGGTCTTTCTATTTAAGGGTCTGTCTGTCGGGCTGTTTGTCTGTCTGTCTACCTAGTAGTCTGTCTATTTAATGGTCTGTCTGTCTGTCTGTCTGTCTGTCTGTCTGTCTGTCTCATTGTGTGGATAGCTAGACAGACACACAGAGAGTAGGCTACTAGACGGGTGCTACTGCAGTAAAAGACTCCGAGCTTGTACACACACAAAGAACTGATACATAATTCCACATACAGTTCAAAGCCTGTTCAGACGTACAGATACAGCTCCAGCACAGACCCCTCATCTACAAAGCCAGAGCTTCCCAAACGACTGACAACAAAACAGACAACACAAAAACAAAACAACAAACAAACATCAACAAAACCACAAACAGAGGGACGGAGCAGCACTAAGAGGACTGAGCGACACGACAGGCACCCAAACAGAGCTGGAGACGGAGCAGCCAGGGAAGCTCCGCTGCAGGCAGCCGTCTCAGAGGTGAACCCAAACTAGGTCATCACCAGCCGGACAGCCTTTGGCCCTAAAACGCAGCCTAGCCGCAACTATTTTTAGCCAAACAAAGACCTTCGGTCCCGCCCCCCACAACCACCAACAGAGCCCATCTCCAACTAAAGCCCCTCAACAGAGCAGCACTGCATAACTGTAAACAGATCAGCCAGAGCTTAAATAATCCTGAACCACAGAAGAGCAGAGAGAGCGACTCCCTCTCCAGCACCAGGTAGTGGATACAGTCGGCACTGCTGCTCTGAAAACCGCAGACTGCATGCATACAATCGGTCATTAAACACCAAACACGTACAGAAAAAGACATCAAAGAAGAATCGACACGCAGGAAGATCAAAGGAAGATACAGAATGAGGGCATATGCACGGCTATACAACACAAACACGCCAGAACCAGAACAGTAATAGATTATTAATAAAGCCAGGCAGCTCTCTCTTCTGGTGACTGGCAGCTCTGAGACTTGTTTATCTGGGACAGAGAAGGTTCAGCGAGGATTAACATGCATTGATAAAGGCAATGCACAAATTCTACATATCTCACTGCCTTTCTTTGTTTACTTACTCCACTTTCTCTTCAACGAGGCCATTTTCATGAGTGAGCACAGAAAAAATCCATGAGCACGAACTTGAGTTGAACTTTTTAATCCCTCATTTTTCTGTAATCAGTCAGAGATTTGTCCAGCGCTGCCCAAGACCTTAAAGGAGAACTGAGCTTTCAAAGTGCTTAAAGATTAAAGGAGCAATATATAAAATGTATGGTTCCAAAACTAACCCAAATTATCAACAGACTGTAAAGGAATATCAGCTTTGATGGTGTGACAAGGGCGTCTATGTATAAGATTTCAGAGCTATCTGCTTAAGTAGTACCACCTAGTGAAGAGGCGACAGCGAGTCACTGTAGGATGGAGCAGAATCAGTCCAACATGAGAGGATGAAGAAGTGACACTGATGTGATGGTGGTGTGTTAGTGTGTGTTGTGCTGGTGTGAGTGGATCAGACACAGCAGTGCTGCTGCAGTGTTTAAACACCTCAGTGTCACTGCTGGACTGAGAATCGTCCACCAACCAAAACTATCCAGACAACAGTGTCCTGTGGGCGGCGTCCTGTGTCCACTGATGAAGGACTAGAGAACACAAAGTGTGCAGCAGCAGATGAGCTACTGTCTCTGACTTTACATCTACAAGGTGGACCAGCAAGTAGTAGGAGTGTCTAATAGAGTGAACAGTGAGTGGACACAGTGTTTAAACCCTCTAGCAGCACTGCTGTGTCTGATCCACTCACACCAGCACAACACACACACTAACACACCACCACCCTGCCAGTGTCACTACAGTGCTGAGAGTGCTGTGGGGGTCCTGGCTATTAAAGAACAGGGTAATAAAGTGTACAGGGAATTAGATGAACTACAGCTCTGCAGGCTTGTTGTTTTGCAGGTTACTGAGGCTTTTTGTGACACACCCGATGAGCCAGTAAGCAAATTTTCTTGTCAAGCCCCATAAATTTCGTAGCGCAGGCCAGCGGCACACGTCAGAGAAGAAAGCAGCACATTTGTGTTCGCAAATAAAAAAGAAGTACAGCTATTGGGCTGTACTGGGGCGCCCAATTCAACATTCTGATCACATTTGCTTAAAACTGAAAAGTAAATCCAACTGTTCTGCTCAGCCTGTAGAACCTGCTCTTTCATGAACTCTGAGCTGTTGGGTTTTAGTTATTATGTCATTAATACTAATAAATACACTAATTAAATTTAATAATACAACCCGAACTACAACACATACAGATGTTAGCATGTAACTGGTAGGCTAGTGTTCTAGTGTTCCAGAAGCAGCATCTGGTCTTCTAGCATATAGTCACTTCAGGATTTAATCACTCATGAATAATTCTTCCACATAGAAATAAATAATTTTGTTTAAAGTTAATTATTAATTATGAGTGGTTATACAGAAATACGTTCCTGCATCCTCATAAACAGGTGCAATACAAGTTTCAGAGGTTTAGAATGCAGTGAAACACCCACATACCCACACACACACTACAGAACACACACACTACAGAACACACACACTACAGAACACACACACTACAGAACACACACACTACAGAACACACACACTAGGGGGCGGTCAAACACCCACATACACACACACACACTACAGAACACACACACTACAGAACACACACACTACAGAACACACACACTAGGGGGCAGTCAAACACCCACATACCCACACACACACTACAGAACACACACACTACAGAACACACACACTAGGGGGCAGTCAAACACCCACATACCCACACACACACACTACAGAACACACACACTAGGGAGCAGTCAAACACCCACATACCCACACACACACTACAGAACACACACACTAGGGGGCAATCAAACACCCACATACCCACACACACACTACAGAACACACACACTACAGAACACACACACTAGGGGGCAGTCAAACACCCACATATACACACACACACACTACAGAACACACACACTAGAGAACACACACACTACAGAACACACACACTAGGGGGCAGTCAAACACCCACATATACACACACACACACACACACACACTACAGAATACACACACTAGGGGGCAGTCAAACACCCACATATACACACACACACACACACTACAGAACACACACACTAGAGGGCAGTCAAACACCCACATACACACACACACACACACACACTACAGAACACACACACTAGGGGGCAGTCAAACACCCACATATACACACACACACACTACAGAACACACACACTACAGAACACACACACTAGGGGGCAGTCAAACACCCACATATACACACACACACACACACACACTACAGAACACACACACTAGAGGGCAGTCAAACACCCACATACACACACACACTACAGAACACACACACTACAGAACACACACACTAGAGGGCCCCCCCCACACACACACACACTACATAACACACACTAGGGGCAGTCAAACATCCACATATACACACACACACACTACAGAACACACACACTAGCGGGCAGTCAAACACCCACATATACACACACACACACACACACTACAGAACACACACACTAGAGGGCAGTCAAACACCCACATACACACACACACACACACACACTACAGAACACACACACTAGGGGGCAGTCAAACACCCACATATACACACACACACACTACACAACACACACACTAGGGGGCAGTCAAACACCCACATATATACACACACACACACTACAGAACACACACACTACAGAACACACACACTACAGAACACACACACTACAGAACACACACACTAGGGGGCAGTCAAACACCCACATATACACACACACACACACACACTACAGAACACACACACTAGAGGGCAGTCAAACACCCACATACACACACACACACACACACACACACACTAGAGGGCAGTCAAACACCCACATACACACACACACTACAGAACACACACACTACAGAACACACACACTAGAGGGCCCCCCCCCCACACACACACACTACATAACACACACTAGGGGCAGTCAAACATCCACATATACACACACACACACACTACAGAACACACACACTAGGGGGCAGTCAAACACCAACACACACACACACACACACACACACACACTACAAAACACACACACTAGGGGGCAGTCAAACACCCACATATACACACACACACACACACAACAGAACACACACACTAGGGGGCAGTCAAACACCCACATACACACACACACACACTACGGAACACACACACTAGAGGGCAGGGAAACACCCACAAATATACACACACACACACACCAGTGGACACACACCAAGGGGCAGTCAAACACCCACATTTATACACACATTAGTGAACACACACTAGAAGAAAAAACACCCACATGTACACATATACACGCACACACACAAGAGGGCAGTCAAACACTTACATACCCACACACTAGTAAACACACACACCAAGGGGCAATGAAACAACCACATACACACACTGTGAGCACTGATGAAGAACTAGAGAACACAAACTGTGCAGCAGCAGATGAGCTACTGTCTCTGACTTTACATCTACAAGGTGGACCAACAAGGTAAAAGATGCTGGTCTCACCTGGTCAGAGAAGCTGTACCACCCGTAGCTGAAGGGTGTAGCGTTGTCCTTCGGTGAGACGGCCACCACTGCCAGGTTATAGCAGGCTCTGGATGTGTAGAGCAGGACCACCACCGCTCCAGTGGTCGTAGCCTGGCACACCGACGTCCCCTGAACCAACAAAGGCAATACATTACAAACCAATGAGTCAAAGCTACATGAACCTGTATTTACTGTAACTGTGTGAAGTTTACTTTTGTAACAGATACGATCACTTTGAGTACATACATACTTTTTACACACACAGTTGCTGCCCAAAGCGAAAAGACTGTGTGGCTGTAGACTGGGCAGATTTGTTTGTGGAAGTTTATTTTAATCTGAAGGAAGTTCATATTTCATAGAGAACCAAAACCACAGAAACGTGATGTGAACTGAGAGACTCAACATCAGCTTTCTGACTAAACTGAGCACATTCAGTAAACTGCACATCACTGCACATCACTCAGATCATTTATTACTTTATATTTAATTTAAATCAAAAGCGGTTTTAATTTCAAGAAAAACATTTCATTAGAACTTCATTCCTGATATTTACTGTCTCACCTTAGACTCCAGGTAGACGTTGGCAGATGACATCTTGGCCAGTTTGCAGATGCAGGTGGCGAGCGAGACGGCACAGAGCACGAACAGACTGTCATTGATCAGCACTCGTGCTAGAGTGATGTGTCTGGCCTTCACTGCGTCCACACTGGTGTCAATCTGCACCACCAGAGAGCACGTCACGTTCACCACCAGGAAGAACACGCTGACCAGGAGGAAGGCCAGTCGCAGGGGCATCCTGGACAGAGAGAAAACCAAAGACTGACCTGTGCATTCCCACATCACCACAGCAATCTCTAACAGTCACCCGAACCCCACAGGACCTGCTGAAACACTGTTTGAGGGCTGATTCAGTGATTTAGCTCTGTTTTAGGCTGATTTAGTGATTTAGCTCTGTTTTAGGGCTGATTCAGTGATTTAGCTCTGTTTTAGGGCTGATTCAGTGATTTAGCTCTGTTTTAGGCTGATTTAGTGATTTAGCTCTGTTTTAGGGCTGATTCAGTGATTTAGCTCTGTTTTAGGCTGATTTAGTGATTTAGCTCTGTTTTAGGGCTGATTTAGTGATTTAGCTCTGTTTTAGGCTGATTCAGTGATTTAGCTCTGTTTTAGGGCTGATTTAGTGATTTAGCTCTGTTTTAGGGCTGATTCAGTGATTTAGCTCTGTTTTAGGGCTGATTTAATGATTTAGCTCTGTTTTAGGGCTGATTCAGTGATTTAGCTCTGTTTTAGGGCTGATTTAGTGATTTAGCTCTGTTTTAGGGCTGATTCAGTGATTTAGCTCTGTTTTAGGGCTGATTTAGTGATTTAGCTCTGTTTTAGGCTGATTTAGTGATTTAGCTCTGTTTTAGGGCTGATTCAGTGATTTAGCTCTGTTTTAGGGCTGATTTAGTGATTTAGCTCTGTTTTAGGCTGATTCAGTGATTTAGCTCTGTTTTAGGCTGATTTAGTGATTTAGCTCTGTTTTAGGGCTGATTTAGTGATTTAGCTCTGTTGTAGGCTGATTTAGTGATTTAGCTCTCTGTTTTAGGCTGATTTAGCTCTGTTTTAGGGCTGATTTAGTGATTTAGCTCTGTTTTAGGGCTGATTTAATGATTTAGCTCTGTTTTAGGGCTGATTTAGTGATTTAGCTCTCTGTTTTAGGCTGATTTAGTGATTTAGCTCTGTCTTAGGGCTGATTTAGCTCTCTGTTTTAGGCTGATTTAATGATTTAGCTCTGTTTTAGGCTGATTCAGTGATTTAGCTCTGTTTTAGGGCTGATTTAATGATTTAGCTCTGTTTTAGGCTGATTTAGTGATTTAGCTCTGTTTTAGGGCTGATTCAGTGATTTAGCTCTGTTTTAGGCTGATTTAGTGATTTAGCTCTGTTTTAGGGCTGATTTAATGATTTAGCTCTGTTTTAGGGCTGATTTAGTGATTTAGCTCTCTGTTTTAGGCTGATTTAGTGATTTAGCTCTGTCTTAGGGCTGATTTAGCTCTCTGTTTTAGGCTGATTTAATGATTTAGCTCTGTTTTAGGCTGATTCAGTGATTTAGCTCTGTTTTAGGGCTGATTTAATGATTTAGCTCTGTTTTAGGGCTGATTTAGTGATTTAGCTCTGTTTTAGGGCTGATTCAGTGATTTAGCTCTGTTTTAGGCTGATTTAGTGATTTAGCTCTGTTTTAGGGCTGATTCAGTGATTTAGCTCTGTTTTAGGGCTGATTTAGTGATTTAGCTCTGTTTTAAGCTGATTCAGTGATTTAGCTCTGTTTTAGGGCTGATTTAGTGATTTAGCTCTGTTTTAGGCTGATTTAGTGATTTAGCTCTGTTTTAGGGCTGATTCAGTGATTTAGCTCTCTGTTTTAGGGCTGATTCAGTGATTTAGCTCTGTTTTAGGGCTGATTTAGTGATTTAGCTCTGTTTTAGGCTGATTCAGTGATTTAGCTCTGTTTTAGGGCTGATTTAGTGATTTAGCTCTGTTTTAAGCTGATTCAGTGATTTAGCTCTGTTTTATGGCTGATTTAGTGATTTAGCTCTGTTTTAGGCTGATTTAGCTCTGTTTTAGGGCTGATTTAGCTCTGTTTTAGGGCTGATTTAGTGATGTAGCTCTGTTTTAGGCTGATTTAGTGATTTAGCTCTGTTTTAGGCTGATTTAGCTCTGTTTTAGGGCTGATTTAGTGATTTAGCTCTGTTTTAGGGCTGATTTAATGATTTAACTCTGTTTTAGGGCTGATTTAGTGATTTAGCTCTCTGTTTTAGGCTGATTTAGTGATTTAGCTCTGTTTTAGGGCTGATTTAGTGATTTAGCTCTCTGTTTTAGGCTGATTTAATGATTTAGCTCTCTGTTTTAGGGCTGATTTAATGATTTAGCTCTGTTTTAGGCTGATTTAGTGATTTAGCTCTGTTTTAGGGCTGATTTAGCGATTTAGCTCTGTTTTAGGGCTGATTTAGTGATTTAGCTCTGTTTTAAGCTGATTCAGTAATTTTGCTCTCTGTTTTAGGGCTGATTTAATGATTTAGCTCTGTTTTAGGGCTGATTTAATGATTTAGCTCTCTGTTTTAGGGCTGATTCAGTGATTTAGCTCTGTTTTAGGGCTGATTTAGTGATTTAGCTCTCTTTTTTAGGGCTGATTTAGTGATTTAGCTCTGTTTTAGGCTGATTCAGTGATTTAGCTCTGTTTTAGGCTGATTTAGTGATTTAGCTCTGTTTTAGGGCTGATTTAGCTCTCTGTTTTAGGGCTGATTTAATGATTTAGCTCTCTGTTTTAGGGCTGATTCAGTGATTTAGCTCTGTTTTAGGGCTGATTTAATGATTTAGCGCTCTGTTTTAGGGCTGATGTAATGATTTAGCTCTCTGTTTTAGGGCTGATGTAATGATTTAGCTCTCTGTTTTAGGGCTGATTCATTGATTTGGATCTCTGTTTTAGGGCTGATTCAGTGATTTAGCTCTGTTTTAGGGCTGATTCAGTGATTTAGCTCTTTGTTTTAGGCCGATTCAGTGATTTGGATCTCTGTTTTATGCCTGTTTAGTGATTTAGCTCTCTGTTTAAGGCCTGTTTAGTGATTTAGCTCTCTGTTTAAGGCCTGTTTAGTGATTTAGCTCTCTGTTTAAGGCCTGTATAGTGATTAAGCCTTCTGTTTAAGGCCTGTTTGGTGATTTAGCTCTTTGTTTTAGGCCGATTCAGTGATTTAGCTCTTTGTTTTAGGCCGATTCAGTGATTTAGCTCTTTGTTTTAGGCCGATTCAGTGATTTAGCTGTCTGTTTTAGGCTGATTTAGACATTATTCACCAGTAGAGCTTCCAGTTCAGTCCAGAACTCGGCAGAGTCAATAAACGCTAAAAAAGTGATGCAAAGGGACTAACTGTCCAATGTTTTTGTGCTTACAGGCTGAAATTCACTTTGAAGCAAGTTTGCTGATGAGTGTGGCCAGTCCTTACTTAACTCCGCCGTCTGAGCTCTGTCCAAGGTTTCTAAATCCCCCCCTCCTCCACTCCTGTATCATCAGACTCTAATCACCTGATCAAAGCTCACATTTGTACTGATCATTGCTCTAAACCTCTTGAGGAGGCTCAGTTAAAGCTATCAGCCCCCTGAATCCAGTCAATCAGACAAGCCTGCACTGTGAAGCTGATTCTTTAGTTTTGTCCTGGAGCTTTGAGGCTAAAGCAGCTATTAAGCAATAGAGGTTTAACACAGTGTTAAGTTCATTCCTAAATCATTACAGCCCCGCCTCAAAGCAGGTCAATGTTGTTAAGTACTCTGAATTAGGAGTTTGCTAAAATCAAATTACACATCGCTGAAAGTAGTAACAGCCCAAATTTAGTCTGTACTTTATTTTAGGTTGATGCATTATACAGTGTATCTCTCTATATATCTATTACTCATAGCTCCATAGCAAATTCAACAAGCAAGCTTCAAACACTAAACACGTCTTGGCTCATCGACTGCATCTGGAATCAATCAATTAATTAATCAATCCGTTATTTACTCTGGGAAATACTTGGAGGATGACCTTCATATTTCATGCATATTTCAGTTCAGGAACAGAAATGGATTTTTTGAATCTGGTACACTTCATTTAAACACTAAATAAAACATATTATCAATAAATTCCAACAAGACAAGTGGAAAAGAATAAACAGAACAAATTAGATTTTATTAAGAAATGGAAAAAAAGAACCCTAACCAAATTTCAACCTTAAAGGACAAATAGGCTAAAATTTTAAACGGATAAATAAAATAATTATAAAAAGTAATCATGCAAATAAATAAAAAATATAATTAAAAATAAAATAAAATTATAAAACATAAAATAGATTTAAATACATTTAAGTAAGAATAAGAATACTATGTGTAATAGTGAATAAACAAAATAAATAAATAAAATAATCAATTAATTAAGATGATAAAAAATAAATAAATAACTGCACTGAGTTTACTGCACTGT